>JAJHZJ010000579.1:624112-1013170 GCA_023548195.1 Bettongia penicillata ogilbyi | reverse complement strand
AGAGTGAAATGAGCAGATCCAAGAGAATTCATTATAGAATTTTATCATGAACATTATAATCATGAAATTCTGAAAGGCAATACTGCAAACTACCAAATGATCAAATATGATTCTAGAAGACCATTGTAGAATTCTTTTCACTTCATTACAAAGAAGAGTTGGACAAATATGGAGAATTAAGCAAGCATTTTTGGAGTTGGTTAATGTGGGAATTATCTTTGACCATTATATGTCTGAATTATTTTTTTTCAGTTGAAGGAGCAGAGGTGAAAAGAAAGAAAAAATGAATATTTGTTAATTAAATAATATGTTTTTAGGATTTGCTTCCACTTCATGAATGTAGTAGAATATATATATATATATATATATATATATATATATATATATACCATATGAGATTATGAATATGAAGGATCCAGAGAAGGATGCGAAGATGCCAAATGGAGCAAGTGGAACAAGAAAAACAAAACACACAATGACTATAACAATATAAGCAGAGAGAACAATAAAAACCATGACATTTATATGGTGCTTTAATGTTTACAAAGCACTTTACATTGATTATCTCCTTTGATCCTTATAATGACACTATACAGTGGTATCAAAGCTCTGTAATTATAATGACCAATTTTGACCCTTGAAAAGAATTGCGAAAATGCCTCTCCATTCATTGCAGAAATAAAATATTATGTGTGTGGAATATTATATATGCTGTAAGACATAATGTGTTGGTTGATTTTATGAAACTTTTTTCTCTTTATAATCTTTATTACAAAAGAAGGCTTGTTGGTTAGGGATGAGGATGAGGTTCTATACAGATTTGAAACTTACATAAAAACAAAGGCATAAATTAAAACATATTCAGTGCCACTTCACCTTCATTCTTTCTAGGCCCTTTTGAGCAAGACATTGATTTCCATAGCCATATTCCCTTTCAAGGTTTCATTCTGGTAAGTCTTACTGCTATATAATGAGCTCCATGTTTGAAACAACTTGAGTTCCCTCCCCTATAATTTTCTCTAAATGTCAAAAGAAATGAAAATGAAATAGGCTAACACTGAGTTAACCATCTTTTATCATTAAAGAGGTTGCATAAGGTTGTTAATGTCATGCTGAGTGAGAGTTTTAAGACAAAAATATAGAAATCAGACCTGAAAATACCGAGAATAGTTACGCAGAAAATACACCTGAAATGTAGCTTGAATAGAAGGCTTGAAGCATTAATTCATATAGGAACCGCCTATAGAAGCAGCAAGGGGGAAGGTAGGACAACCAGGGAGGAGGCCATACTAGCATGCTTCACAGTTTGCCCAGTAACTAATAAGGACGTTGTTGCCATTTCTATGAAAATCAGGAAAGGGTTCCTTGTCCACTATGGGGTAAAATGTTTATAGTTCTCTTAATTATAACTTTGACATTGAGAGAGATGCCTGGTAATCTTCCTATACAATAGCCTCCGGACACATCTAGTCCATTGAGGAAAGAGAAATTATAAATTCTGATCTTGATAAGAAGGCTGTAACCATTGGGTAGCAAAGACTTCAGACTCTCCATATCAACTAAACACCGCTGAGTTTTACTGTTGTTTTGTTTATTTTTTTATTTCATTTAGTAAAGTCACTTCAATCTCTAAGTGTGTAATTAATAATAACAACACTTATATAATATTTACTGTGTGCCAGATATTAAGTGCTTCATTATTGTCATCTCATTTGATGCTCACAATAAAATTTGGAGGTAGGTGCCATTATTATCCCCCCATTTTATAGATTAAGAAGCTGAGGCACAAAGAAGGTAAGTGGTTTGCCATGGGTAATAATGCTATTAAGTGGCTGAGGTTTGATTTGAACTCAAGCTCAAGAAGACTCCAGGTCCAGCATTCTATCCATTGCAGTAACCTAGCTGTGAATCATGTGACACTGTGGAAAGTATTCAACACTTAATGGAAATGGGGGCAATGAAGCCAAGTAAGCTACATTCATCATTGCTTTTTCAACCCTAGACTCAACGCAAGGCAGACCATGGGTGGTGGGACTAGAAGGCTGGGATCTATGGTGACCCAGATGCATTTATGTGACTTGACAATTAAGGCATGTACTACATATCATGACATAGATGAGAGACACTAGAGGGGGATATGGAAGCTAGAGCTGAGAGTGTACCATGGTGGCTTATTCAGACATTGCATACTACCCACCCACCTGTCTTCTATGTCTTGGAGTAAGTTGGACGTGTTCTTGTACACTGGACAGAGCTTCGACTCTACACTAACAATAGCAATGATAAGAGCTAATATTTATATAATGCTTTAATGTACATTCTCTCATTTGATTTTTGTAACCACTCTAGGAGTACATGTACTATTATCACCATTTTACAATTGAGGAAACTGAAGTTCAGAGGATTTCAGGGGTCTGCTCAGGGTGTCAGTAAGTGTTGGAGAAAGCAGCATAAAGCAGGGGAGAGAGCACTGGCTTAGACATGAGAGAACATGGATCTAAGTCTCTCCTCTGACACTAACTGTGTGGCATTGGGCAAGTACTTTCAAAACACTGGGCCTCGGTTTCCCTATCTGTAATATTAGGGAGTGAGATTAGAGGGTCTCTGAAATGTTTTCTAGATCCAGGACTCCAAGACCAGGATGGGCTTCCTTCAGTTGGGATCTCTCGTTTACCTTATTTATCTATATATACTCTATGCATTGGTGTCTGAAGACATAGGTTTTATCATCTTCAGCCTTCACTTCTTGTCTCCTGTGAATTAGTTGCTCATTGTAACCTCTATTCTTTATGCTACATAGTCTAGAAGACATACATAGGCAGTTACCTCCTTCTTCCCTCCATTTTCAATTTAATAATCCTCTTGATTATAGTCTTATGATAATTGAATCATAGATATGGGGCTAGAATGACCTTCATTGGATATCTAGGTCAGATATCTCATTATTATTTTTTGACTGATCCTATAATTCCATCAGTATAGAAAATTATCTCTGTGAAAATTAGTCTTGGGGGCACTGAACAGTTAAGTGACTTGCCTAGGGTCACATAGTAAGTAGGTGTCAGAGGCAAGAAAATACAGGTAGACCTTGAATCCAATGCCAGTTCTTTCATTTTCAGTGGTAAAAAATGGTTTGTAGAAGGTCATAGAGATTGAAGGAATCATCAGAGACAGGAGTTGAATCCAGAACCTCAGCTCTTGAGATAATTCACTATCCCACAATATCTCTAGTCAATTTTTTTACCTTCTCTCCTTAGATGAACTCTGTATTAGATCAAGGGCCAGCTAGGTGGTGCAGTGGATAGAGTGCCAGGCCTGAAGTCAGAAAGACTCATCTTCATGAATGCAAATCTGGCCTTAGACACTTACTAACTTTGTGACTATGGGCAAGTCACTTAACCCTGTTTGCCTCAGTTTCCTCATTTGTAAAAGGAACAGGAGAAGGAAATGGCAAACCACTCCAGTATCTTTGCCAAGAAAACCAAAATGGAATCATTTGGACATGACTGGTGCTGTGTTTGTCCTTCATTCTTGAAGGGGACCATGACGTGAAGATGATGATGTGACTTGCAGTTGTGTTTGGTTTGAGTGAGGGAGGGCTGGGCAAGGTCACCAACCTCACTTTCTTCTCCTGAGCCATCTGGGTCCAGTGGCCAGATATTCATCAGGATGACTGGAGATGGCCCAGGATACAGTGTAAGACCCTGGCCCTTTCAGGCTAAGGTCTTACCACATTCTCACTTTAAATGAGATACACTCATTTAATGAATAGGCTTCCTTAAGTTACTCAAGGAATGGCCCCTCTAATAAAAAAAAATCAGAGGGGAAGACCCTCAGGGCTCTTGAATAAAAGAGAAGCAATTACTATTTAGTTATTATATTCACTTTTTGCTAGGTGGGTCTCAACTTGTTGTCCAGTCTATGAGCTCCAGAGTGAATTGGGTTAAGGTTTGATCTTTGAGCAAGAAATGTAGCCAGTAAATCCAAAGCAAAAAAAAAAAGCAGCTTTTGGCCATGGAGTTTACCTTCCCCTAGGCAGAACACTAGGGAGGGGAGAGGAGAAGCTGCTACTCCAGGAAAGGAGGGGAGGGAGGGGAAGGGAGGGGAACTTTTATTCACTCAGAGGTTGTGTTGTCCTTTGTTCTAGAAGAGGACCATGACATCAAGATGATGACATGACTTGCAGTTGACTTTGATTGAGTGAAGGAGGGCTGTGCAATGTCACCACCCCCACTTTCTTCTCCTGGGCCATAGGCCAAGAGCCCATTTTTTCTGTCCTTAAACTACAATTCAGCAATCAAAATCGCATACTCAGGGACCCTCTTCTTTTCTTAAACAGCGTACTATTCCCCAAATCTGTCTTTTTATTCCCCAAATCCATATCTTCAAATGGTAGCATTATTAGAACACTATAAAGTCCTTCCTCTTATGTTGAGAGATAGCTTCTCATATTAGATGGAGATTTCCTTGAGGTTAGGAAGGGGCAGATCCAAGACCTGCCTTGTCACTGACTGTGTGAATGGAAAAATCAATTAAACATCCAGTGCCTTAGGCAACATGCCAAAGTTACAAGCAGTGGAGAAGGTCCCTTTGGTAGAAGAAGATTCCTCATCTATATCTTCCCTATACCAGTGAAATCACAGTTAAAGTCTTTACTTCACAATCCCAAGCGACACCTTGTGGTTTTCTTCTAGAGGCCTCACTTGTCCCCACCTGAATCACCAGATGTAATAAAACTTGGTTACCAAGTTTTCAGCTTCCATTAAACTGCTATGTCCCAGATTGTTGTCCTCTCAGTTGGGAGATGTAAGCCCTCTCATTCAGGTCAGGGCGAAAAAGAACTATATCAGTACTCCTCAGGAGGGAGTCACCAACCAGGACTCTGCATAGGATCAGAATCTAGTATGTCTACAACTGAATGGGTACTTAGAGCCATGCAACAGAAACTCACATTGGAGAGCTGAGGAAATGCAAACCAAAAGAGATTCAACAATTGGCCCAGGAAATGCACAGCATGGTCAGTATTTGAACCTAATTCTTTGACTCTAAATCTCATCTTTTTCCACTGTACCACTTTTCAGCCCCCCTCATAGCTCTTTACTTTCACCCTTTGGAGTGCCAGAAACTACTTCATCCTGGGAAGGTCCAGTTCTGTGTGTGTGTGGGTGGGTGTGGGTGTGTGTGTGTGCATCTCTCTGTCTCTCTCCGTCTCTCTGTCACTCTTGTCTCTCGCTGTCTGTTTCTCTCTGTGTGTCTCTGCCTCTCTGTGTCTCTGTGTGTATGTTTCTCTGTGTCTCTCTCTGTTTCTCTAAAGAGACAGTAATTGTTAATAGTACTCTTTTACCCAGGAACCCTGAGGGTCTTCTCCTCCCAGTTTGATTTTTTTTTTCTATTAAAAGGGCCATCCTTTGAGTAACTTAAAGAAGCCTATTCATGTTTCTCTGTCTCTCTCTCTGTGTCTCTCTGTTTCTCTGTCTTTCTGTCTCTTTGTCTCTCACTGTCTGTGTATCTCTCTGTGTCTCTTTGTGTATATCTCTCCGTCTCACTCTATGTCTGTCTTTCTCTTTCTCTGTATGTATCTCTTTCTGTTTCTCTATCTCCCTTGATCTCTCACTTTCTGTCTCTGTGTGTGTGTCTGTGTCTCTGTGTGTATGTCTGTGTCTCTCTCCAAGTCTCTCTCTCTCTCTCTTTTTCTCTCTCTCTGTCTCTGTTTCTGTCTCTCTAGGTCTCTCTCTGTGTCAGTTGGTCTGTCTGTCTGTCTGTCTGTCTGTCTCTTTCTCTCTTTCTCTCTCTCTCACGCACACACACACACACCTAGAAAAGATTTATGCCTATTACTTAGACCAAGTGTTCGATAGTCCTGCCTTCTTTTTTCTTGTACATCAATCATTCAGTCAAGTCACTCAAGAAGCACATATTAAAACATCTTTGAAGTGCCAGGCACTGTACCAAACACTGGGAATATGAAGCCTGCTCTCAGGGAGTTCCCAGTCACTTTGGTCATGTCTCCTGACACAGGCCAGGATCTCCTTGCACCTCTCCATATCCTTTCTCTCCCTTGCTTTAACCTCAAGCATTCTAAGGAATACTTCACTCTTGGTGGTAACCTGGATACTGAAGGATTATGGTTCCAGTCTTTCACATTTTCTTCTGGGAAGGAGACTAGCCTACAAAGTATCGTTGGATTATCATGCTCATTGTGCAGATAAGAAGCTGAGGCTTCCTTGACCATTGTAATTTCTTGGACTAAAGAGATCTGGGACTAAGTTAGATTTGCTGATTTCAAATTCATTGTTCTCACAAGATAGTATGACGGAATGGATAGGACACTAGACCAAGATGAGGAAACTCTAGATTCACATGCCACCTTAAATACCCCAATCAATCAATAACTTCATCAGTAAGGATTAATAAAATCTTTACTTTGTGCCTACCTTTCTGCTAAATTCTGAGGGGAAAAAGACAAAAATATAGTCTCTGCCCTCAGGGAGCTTATTTTTAAATAGGGAGCAGAACATGTGAACAAAATTGTGCTTACAAAATATTGACAATATAAGAAATTAATCTCAGAGAAGTCACCACTGGGGAAGATAAAGGCATTTGAGGGGAGGCAAGACAGTACTAGCTAAATTCCCTGCAGAAGTAGAATTTAGGCTATCTTGAAGACACATTTACTAGCTGTATGACCCTGGATAAGTCATTTAAATTCTCCATGCCTCAGTTTCCTAATCTGTAAAATAAAGGGGTTGACATCAGTAGCTTTAAGAACTCTCCAGCTGTAAATCTCTATCAAAATATACTCATTTTCCTTCTCTTTTGGAGCATTGTAAAGGCAAACTAGATTGATAGAAAGACATGACAATGGTTTAAATCCTTGGGGAGAAAGGTGCTATGAAAATGTCTTCAGTTATGAAATGATTTAGCAGCAACACATGCAGATGATGACATGAAGACCTGAGCTTGAAGTTTCACGTCCTTTTCTAAATCATTAAGCAAAAAAGGAACATCCACAAGAAGTCAGATTATTTTGGACAATGTTGATGGAGAGAATCAGCCCATGGTTCTTTCTGTGGCTCACTAGTTTAAGTTGCTGAACCACATAAATGAGGTTAGCTTAGTTGACATTTAAATGTAGCTGGATGGAGCAACAGATGGAGCACTGGGTCTTGAGTCAGGAAGACTTCAGTTCAAATACAACCTCAGGTGCTTATGAGCTGTTTAATTCCGGGCAAATCACTTACTTTCTGTTTGCATCCATTTCCTCATCTCTAACAGGGACATAATAACACTTACCTCCCACGAGCGTTGTGAGCATATTAGGTAATAATTTTAAAGTTTTCAGTACAGTGCTTGGCATACAGTAAAGTGCTATACAAATGTTACCTATTATTATATGCCAGGTACTCTATGAGATAATGTTTGTAAAGCAATTTTCAAATCTTAAAGTCTTGTGTAAATGCTAGTTATAATTAGTTATTAATTCAGTAAACCAGATACAGGCCCAGAAAAATCTAACAACCAACTAATATTTGCTGAAGTTCATCTTTGTGGCTAATGCTTCAAAAAATGTACCCGACATACTTTTTAAATTCAGTGTGCATTATTAACATTTTTTTCCTATCATTTCCTTAAGTCTAGACAATCAACAGAACAATTAAGACCTAATCTGTAGCATTTGCCAACTTCTGAGGTGTAAACATTTACTCTTAAAATTTAATGGTCCAGTAGGCAGCCAACTGGAACTGGCTCCAGCACACCCCTGGAGGAGGGAGGAAATACAGAAGAAGTAGGTCCTTTGCTGGGGAATTTAACCAGATTTGTTCACCATGATTTGTTTTAACACCACAAACCCTTGGACTGCGGCTACTGTATCCCAGCTGTTGTGACTCTCCTGGGAAGATACGCCCCAGTGAACTAAGATGATTAAATTTCTTAATCAGGGCCCAGTTTTCTGCTTCCAAAAGAGAAATTGCCTTAAGGAAGAAACACACCTGTTTTGTAAATCATCTTTTGATTGTCGAGGCAGTCCTATTAAGTAGGACATGGTCTATCTACAAGATTTGGCATAAAGAAAGAAAAGTCAGTTCTCTGAAGTACCACAGACGAACAAAACATTTGTTTTTAGTTAGAAGATATCATTTTTTCCCCTAACAAATATTAAAAGAGTTATGAAAATGGAAGCCAAGGAACAAGGGAGTCAATATGTACCACTTATGGAGCAGCTAATTATAGGGAGCACACAGCAAGTTCCCAATAAGAATTGGTTGATTGGTAGACTTTCTGAGGCTATGTCAGATTTATTAAATTCGCCAAAATGCAACCAAAGTAAAATTCATTTCTGTAGTTCTGGTAAAGCAACCAAATTGGCTGATCTTCAGAGAGCCTCGGGTAAGGTGTTGCTTTAATATCTCTCAAAATGTACTTTCTTCCCCTTTCAGGGGGCATATTTGGCTAAAGAGCATTAAATCTGGAGTCAGGAGATCTACATTTAAAGCAAGACTCTGATACATGGTTATTATATGACCATGGTAAGTCACTTAAATATGAACTACTAGTATTACTAGGACACCCAGGTGGCACAGCAGATAGAGTTCCAGGCCTCTAGTAAAGAAGAATCATCATACTGAGTTCAAATCTGGCCTCAAACACTATCTGCATGACCCTAGGTAAGTCATTTACCCATTTGCCTCCATTTCCTCATCTGTAAAATGATCTGGAACAGGAAATGACAAACCATTCCAGTATCTTTGCCAAGAAAACCCTTATTGGTCATAAAGAATTAGAAACAACTGATCTTAAAGCATTATTAAATGTACTAAGTGCTATATAGATGTCAGTGAATAATAGCAAAATATTTTGGAGATACCCTATTTCTCAGAGTTGAGGCCTCATAAGCAGGCTATACCTGGGCTTGGTATAACAATAATCCTTTGCTCTCAGGATGACATCACCCACTGGCAAAAATGTATTGCTTGGACCAGCACTCCATGTTCACTGAGGGATTTCACTCCTCCTGTTTTCCAAGATCATCCATCACATTTTCACAGTCACTGACAGATACCACACTCCTTTTCCTGTCACAGAGTTTTGGTTCTGTAACCAAAGGTTACAGGTTGGTCATGACCACCAAAACAATGACTGTTCCCATGGGATCCAAGAATGTCCATATTGTCCCAAGAAATGACAATGCTGAGAACTATCTCAAGATCTAAGAATGATTGTGTTGTGGGCCAACCCCTCTCATGTATATAAGTGGCCTAAGCCATTGAACCTTGTGCCTTTCTTCTTATGAGTGGGGGGCTCTTGTATGTATACATCATTTTTGTCACTCTGAAATTAATTAAACTTCTGTTTATGTTCTGACTCTCTTGTCTCTATCCTGCTCTGTTTGTTTGGTCCTGACCACCCACAGGTTAAAGCCTGATTCCAATCCAGTTGACAATAATATTATTGTAACTAGCACATATGTAATATATATAATATATATAATATATAGATCACGTTTTTCAGTTTTCAAAATACTGTGTATATATGTTATCACTTTTGATCAAATGATAATGAGAGTTAATAAGAAGTATCAAGTGATAATGAGAGGTATTATATTTATCCACAGATGGAAGGCAGAACAAAGAGCAGGGATAATATCAGGAAAAACATTAACAATTTCTAACAAAAACTTCCTATTCATAAAAGGAATGAATTGGCTAGAAAACATCTCCTCTCTCACTTTGTAGATAAGGAAACTGAAGCCCAGAGAGATTGCAGCTTATCCAAAGTCACACATTAGGCAAGTAGAAAAGTCTGCAGACCTCACTTCTAAGCCACTGTGCTTTCTGCTTCACCACTACCTGTGTTGGGAGTAGAGGTCTTCTTTGGACGTCTTCAGAGAGAGACTGGGTGTCCATATCAGGAATGTAGAGATAAGGATTTATGGCTGTGGAGTATAGCTACTATTGTCCCTTGCAACTCAAAAATTGTTCAAATTATTACTTTTATGTAATAATATTCATCATATATAGTCATGAATATATTTTATATGGTAATAATTCAAATTATATATAATGTTTATACATACTTTATTGTATGCATATACAGAGGTCTACATATGTAGACACATATGCATACATATACATATATATATGTGTGTGTGTGTGTGTGTGTGTGTGTGTGTGCCCATGACTACGTCAGTAGTTATATAGCCCCAGTGCTGGGAGAGGAAATACAAGATATAATCTCTTTTACTGAAGTACTCATGGACTAATTGAGAGGATAGAAAGGCATAGTTGAAGAGTTAAACCACATACACACTAAGTATATGAATATGTTATACTAGGAAATATACTAAAAGTTTCATAAAAATATGCACTTAACACAGGTCTCCTGCCAAACCCAGTCAAAAACCTGTAAAAATGGCTCTAAACAAATTCTGGGGCTGCAGAACCCATAGAATGATGGAGTAAAGCAAATCTCAGCCTAAGACAGCCTGGAAGGTTGCCAGGAAGTGTCTATCCCTGCTGGGGGCAGAGTGCAGTCCAGCGTGGGCTGCATGGGCACAGACAGGACCTGAGTAGGCCTTGGAGAGACAGAATTTCTTGCACCTGTGGTGGTTTCCAGACTTCATGTCCCCAAAACTCTGAGGATAAATTGGAAAGTCAGTGGAAAAATCTTGTGGGACCAGTATGGGAGAGTGGAGTGATCAGGTCCCAGCCCCAAGGCAGAAGAAGGGAGAAGGGGTGTAGGAACCTGGGGAAGCCATAGCAGCAGCAGGGGCAGCTGCAGTGGCTGTTTCTGGAACTCTAGGCTCACAGGTTGAGTGGCTAACAGTACATCTGCCCAACCCCCACTGGAAGCAGAGAACTACCTTGACAAAAAACTCAAAAGTCAAGTAAATGGTTAGGGAAATGAGCAAAAACTGGAAAAAAGAATCAGACTGTAGAACCTTACTTTGGTGACAAGGAAGCCCAAAGCATGCAAACAGATGAAGACAAAGTCAAAGTTCCTTCATCCAAAACCTCCAAGAAAACTATAAAATGGTCTCAGGCCATGGAAGAGCTCAAAAATATTTTGAAAATCAAGTAAGAGAAGTAGAATCAAAATTGGGAAGAGAAATGAGAGTAATACAAGAAAATCATGAAAAATGAGTCAACTGCTTGCCAAAGGAGAACCAAAAAAATGATGAGGAAAATAATCCTTTAAAAAATAAACTAACCCAGATGGCAAAAGAGATCCAAAAAGCCAATGAAGAGAAGAATGCCCTAAAAAGCAGAAGTTCACAGATAGAAAAGGAGATCCAAAAACTCACTGAAGAAAATAATTCCTTAAAGAATAGAATGGAACAGATGGAAGCTATTGTCTTTATGAAAAATCAAGAAATTATAAAACAAAAACAGAGGAATGAAAAAATAGCAGACAATGTGAAATATCTCATTAGAAAAACAATTGACCTTGAAAATAGATCCAAGACAGACAATTTAAAAATTATGGAATTACCTGAAAGCCATGATCAAAAAAAAAGAGCCTAGACATCATGTCTCATGAAATTATCAAGGAAAACTGCCCTGGTATTCTAGAACCAGAGGGCAAAAATAAATATTGAAAGAATCCACTGATCACCTCCTGAAAGAGATCTGAAAAGAAAAACTCCTAGGAATACTGTAGCCAAATTCCAGAGTTCCCAGATCAAGGAAAAAATATTGCAAGCAGCCAGAAAGAAACAATTCAAGTATTGTGGAAATACAATCAGGATAACACATGATCTAGCAGCTTCTACATTAAGGGACTAAAGGGCCTAGAATATGATGTTCCAGAAGTCAAAGGAGCTAGGATAAAAACCAAAGATCACCTACTCAGCAAAACTGAGTATAATATTTCAGGGGCAAAAATGGCTATTCAATGAAATAGAAGACTTTCAATCATTCTTCGTGAAAAGACCAGAGCTGAATAGAAAATTTGACTTTCAAACACAGGAATCAAGAGAAACATGAAAAGGTCAACAGGAAAGAGAAATCATAAGAGACTTACTAAAGTTGAACTGTTTACTTTCCTATATGGAAAGATAATATTTGTAACTCTTGAAAATTTTCTCAGTATGTGAGTAGTAGGAGGGATTATATGCATATAGACAGAGGGCACAGGGTGAGTTGAATAGGAATGGATGATATCTAAAAAAATAAATTAAGGAGTGAGAGAGGAATATATTGGTAGGAGAAAGAGACAAATTGAATGGAGCAAATTATCTCTCATAAAAGAGGTAAGAAAAAAGCTTTTTCAATGGAGGAAAATGGGGAAAAATGAGGGGGGGAAAGTGAAGTTCACTCTCATCACATTTGACTTAAGGAGAGAACAACATTCACACTCTATGGCTTCTTGAAAGAATTCCTAAGGGAATATCTTTTGCACCAAGACATAGTATAAATTTATGATATGGTTAAGTACCCTCTTGCATATGTATTTGCACAGTATAGTTCACACAAATGTGGCCCATAATCCATAGAATTTACATCCATGAATAAAGAGGTACTTGCAGAGAACAATGATCCAAGAAATAATTGTAATTTCAAGTAGTAGAATAAACTAAGAAAAAACGTGTTAAATATAGAATCCTAAATAAAGATTTTAACAGTTCTCAAAATACTCGGATTTGTTCCAGTTCTCCTTCTTATCATTTTTTCATATGTTTGTATATGTTTGTATGGTGTGCATTCATGTATATGCATATACCTGTTCTAGGATAACTGCTAGAAAAAATGACTGATTTAGACAAAATTTGGCATATTTCTAATGGGATCCCATATCTGAGAATGATAGGTAATATGTTGGATGACAGAGTTAAGATTCAAAAAGTTTTTGTTTTTTTATAGGCTGGAAATATGTATCGGATCCAAAATGAAAAAAAATTAATAGGGATAAATGTACAGTCCTATAATTTGATTTTTAAACATCAAGTTCACATGACTGGGATGAATGAGACAGAGATGGTCAAAAGTCCACAAGATAAATATCTAGGAGATTCTGTGGACTATAAATCCAATATGAGTCAACAATGTTAGTGTGATGGTTAGTCTTCACTAAAAGTCATAGTGTCCATTACACTATACCCTGTTCAGACCCCATCTATTGTATTGCATTATGAGTGTCACATTTTAAGAAGAAAAAATGACAAGCTAAATGATGTCCAGAGGAAGATGACCAACGGAGACTATGCCATCTGAGGACTGACTGATACAAGTGGCACCTTGATAAGGTGTTTTGGGGGGTGGAGTCAAGATGGAGGAGTAGAAAGACTCATGTATACTAGCTCCAAACCCACAGCCCATAGATTTAATGTAAGAAGAGCTCCCCACAAGTTCTGGATCACTGCAGGGTGTGCAGAAACACAGTGGAAGAGATTTCCATTCCAGAGAGCCCTCGAGAGCGGTCCCCAGGGTCCGTTGCACCCCAGAAAGCGGAGTCCACCCCAGCGCTGCCCAGGTCATGGTCCCAGAGGAGCAGATCCGAGCAGGCTTCAGGGACGGAACCCCCGGCAGCCCGGGAAGGTCCCTCCGCCCACAGACGTCAGTGAGAGAGACGTCTGGGCTGGCCAAGAGGGGAGTGGGGTGTCTCCGTGGCTTGGGCCCCCTTGGGAGGCAGCGGCGGAGGCAGAGGCAGGGGCAGAAAGCAGCGGAAGCAGAGGCAGGGGCAGGAAGCAGCCGAGGCAGAGGCAGGGGCGGTGGTGGCAGCCTGGGACTCCCCGAGCAAGCAGGATCTTCATTACTGAAGGTCTCTGCATAAAGCCCCTGAGGGAGCTGAGCCTGGGAGACGGCCCTGCCCCCAACCGCCCCATTCATGAAGGTCTCTGTATAAAGCCCCTGAGGGAACTGAGCCTGGGAGCCGGCCCTGCCCCCACCCCAGCACCAGAACTTAAGCTCACATTGAATAGCAGCTGCACCTGCCCCGGAAAGCCCATTTGAATCTCAGACCCCAAGCACTAGCTGGGCGGATCTAGGCGGGGGGTGGACAGGAATCTCAGAAGTCAAGTAAATGGCTGGGAAAATGCCCAGAAAAGGGAAGAAAAATAAGACTATAGAGAGCTTCTTTGAGCAGGTGCAAATGTTCCTGCCTTTCAATTCTGACGACGAGGAAATATTCTTACCATCAGGGAAAGACATGGAGGGCAGGGTCTCTGTATCCCAGACATCCAAGGGGGATGTTGGGTGGGCTCAGGCCATGGAAGAGCTCAAAAAGGATTTTGAAAATCAAGTTAGATAGGTAGAGGAAAAACTGGGAAGAGAAATGAGAGAGATTCAAGAAAAGCATGAAAAATGGGTCAATACCTTGGTAAAGGAGACCCAAAAAAATGCTGAAGAAAATAACACCTTGAAAAATAGGCTCACTCAATTGGCAAAAGAGGTTCAAAAAGCCAATGAGGAGAAGAATGCTTTCAAAAGCAGAATTAGCCACATGGAAAAAGAGGTTCAAAAGCTCACTGAAGAGAATAGTTCTTTCAAAATTAGAATGGAACACATGGAGGCTAATGACTGTCTGAGAAACCAAGAAATCATAAAACAAAACCAAAAGAATGAAAAAATGGAAGAGAATGTGAAATATCTCATGGGAAAAACAACTGACCTGGAAAATAGATCCAGGAGAGACAATTTAAAAATTATGGGACTACCTGAAAGTCATGATCAAAAAAAGAGCCTAGACAACATCTTCCATGAAATTATCAAGGAAAACTGCCCTGACATTCTACAACCAGAGGGCAAAATAAGTATTGAAAGAATACATCGATCCAAAAAGAGAAACTCCTAGGAACATTGTGGCCAAATTCCAGAACTCCCAGGTCAAGGAGAAAATCTTGCAAGCAGCTAGAAAGAAACAATTCCAGTATTGTGGAGATAAGGTATTTTTGTTGAGTCATTTTAGTCATGTCTTACTCTCTGTGATCCCATTAAGGGTTTTCTTAGCAAAGATATTGAAGTGGTTTTCCATTTCACTCTCTAACTCATTTTACAAATGAGGAAACTGAGGCAACAGTCACATTTCTAGGCAGTGTCTGAAGATGAATGTAGGTCCTCCTGACTCCAGAGTCAGCTCTCTATCCACTGCATCACCTACCTGACCCCTGGAGAAGACTTGAGAGAGATAAAATAATTGACCAGTATTTGAGGGACTTCTTTGCCTTGATTCCAAAGGGCAAAACAATAAAAAATTTCATAGAGACAGATTTCAGTTAATGTAAGAAAAAGTTTCTATTAATTAAGGCTGTCCCAAAGGAGAATGGATTACCTAGGGATGTTATAGAAGGAAATTCCTCTTAGATATTGGTTGGACTACATAGCTTTCTAAGTTCCCTCCCAAGTTTTCCTTACCTGTTTCAAGTAAGCAAGCATTTATTAAAATTATAGTATGTACAGTGCAGCAATCTAGATACTAGGAATCTAAAGACTAGAAAATGAAGTAGTCCCTTCCCTCAAGGAACTTACCTCTGAAGATGAAAGGAGAAAAGCATACAAACCGCTTATAAACCATTAGCACTATCTAAATATAAGCTATTATTAACTCCCAATTTGTAACATTAAAATTCATTCAAGGTCTTTCCATTATTCCATACTAGAAAAATGTTTCAAGGATTTGTAAGCCAGTCCTCCTTCTCCAACACTGCAGCGGGCCTTCCTCTAACAGAGAGGCCATCGACAAACTTTTTAGGACACACATCCAATTTACTTTTCATGACTTTTGTCCCAAGCTGGTTAAAGCAAACTCTGGATTACGTGTGCTCCCTTGTTTATTTCAATTAATAATGTGAAGATAAATGTAAAAGCAGTTTCCTGTATTTACTTACAAGAAAGATCCACTTAAATTGTTGATGTAAAAAAATGGCTTGCCTGCTGCTGACAACTGTACATTTTTGAGCCCTGGTAAAGGCTGTTGATGTCATTACTTCTCCTTTGCTAAGGTTACAGAGTCTCCTGCTCACAAAAGGCATTAGCAGATCCTTTGATGGAGCGATCTAACATCCGCAATGCTCTGTTAATAAGTAGTCTGTTCAAACCCATTTGGAAGGCATCATGATTTTCTCTCCACCTCCCCTCCATTCCGGTGAAGCAAAATCTATGGGAGTGCAGGTGTGCTCCCTGAGATACTCATTTTTGAGAAGAACAAGCTCTTTACCAGAAACTAAATTTCCCATAAGAAATGTGAATCTGAATGGTAAATCATTTACAAACGTAGATCAAAAGAATACATTACTGCACAGCTTTAGAATATTCCATGTTCTCCATAATGCCTATTATTGTATATCTGTTGCTCTTAGCCTCCTGCTGAGGTGGAAAATTCAAAAAGAAATAATAGGTACCAAAAGGTTAAACAATTTCACCATTGGAAAATGACTCCTTAGGCTGAATCAGATCAGTTCTTGAAACAGCATGCTATCAGAATCCTGTGGGGGATGGAGGGTGCCCTCGGCGGTTTTAAGTGGAAGTGGGAGTGTTCATCTTCTCCCTAACTAAGGGAGTAACAGAGATTGGGTGTCATCTTTCCTTCAGTTTCAATGAGCAAGAGGAGGTGTATGGGAATTGAGCTTGTTAGGTTATATTAATATATTAAAAGATCTGCCATTGCTTAAGTAGTGTCAGAGCTTTTAAAATGAATTCTTCATTTGCTAAAGTCTGATTTTTGTTTTCATATTACCTTTATTTCTGAATAAACCCCTTTCTATTCCACTGAACAAAAACAACCAACAGATTAATGAAGTCACAGATTATGCAACGTTTTGCATCCATATAGCAACCACACACCCCTACCTCTGCAAAGAAGGGAAAAAGATGTACTTTCTCATCTCTTCTTCCAGGTCATTAAAATTATACAGCATTCAGTTATGATTTTTCCCCATCTTGCCATGTAATCATTTGTACAGCTGATGTGTTTGTAGCTGTGGTAATCATTTTGTTAATGGGTATATTGGTTAACTGGTTCAGCTTACCATACTCTCCATCAGTTCATGTTTCCTCATTTTAAATCTGGTTATCTTCCACCATGATTGCAGAGTTAGTTAAAATTAACAGGCTCAAATTCTTAGGAATAGTGGGTTTAGTTTTTGATATTCTTTTTCTATTTTCACTGCAATCAAGTACGGTCTTTCCAAATTCAGTGACAGGCTTTTGAAGACAGTGACTATAATTATACCAGATTATACAATTTAAGAAAATATCTTTATATTTCTTTTAAAGAAAAGATTAGGGAGCATATAAATAGAAATTTTCAAACTAGCAGAAAAAATCTTTAGAGATTATCTGAGCTTTTTCTTTTTCCTATACGCATTATATATAGTAGTTACAAACATATCTAAAGTAAATATCATAGCCCTAGCTGACCAGAAATTTTAATTTAAGAAAGCAATTTGTTTTTGTCTTTTTGTTAAATATGTTCTCCCATCTCTTTTCTATTGGGAACATTCCTTATAACAAAGATTAGTTTTTAAAGAAACATAAAAAAGTAGTTCATCAAAACTAGCTATCAATACAAAAACTATGTCTAACTGTATATACAATATTCCCCCACCTCTGAAATAAAGGGAGGGAAATACATGTTACCAACTCATCTTTAGGGCTGAGTTTGGTCATTACAGTCGTTCACTGTCCTGCTTCATTTTTTGTTCTTTCTGCTTACATTTTTTTTACCTATTTGTGTATTTTTCCTGGTTCTGCTTATTCTATCATGTATCAGTTCATCAAAATCTTCTAATGCTTCTCTAAATTTTCATATTTGTCATTTTTTGATGCAGTAGTATCTG
Organism: Bettongia penicillata ogilbyi; assembly: GCA_023548195.1. NCBI lineage: Eukaryota > Metazoa > Chordata > Mammalia > Diprotodontia > Potoroidae > Bettongia > Bettongia penicillata. The sequence goes on along the minus strand of JAJHZJ010000579.1, from coordinate 995,397 downwards.
TTGTACTAATGTCCCATATTTGTTTAATCATTTCCCAATTATGAGTCATCTGATTTATTTTCAATTCTTTGATACCATGAAAATTGATTTTCTGAATAGATTGATGTATATGAAAACTTTGTTTCTGCCTTTGATCTCCTTGGGGGATATGCCTAGACGTGGTATCTCTATATCAAAGAGTAACATCTTCACTTCTTTTTTCCTTTTGCTTTTCATAATGGTTAAACCAATTACAGTTTCACCAGCAATGTCTTAGGGTTCTAGTCTATTTGTACTATGTCTAGTATTGACTATTTATGTCACAAGTCATCTTCACCCATTTCCTGGATGTGAGGACAAATTTCAGTTATTTTGACTTGCATGTTAGTGCAACTCAATATAGTGATAAATATTAAAAGTAATGTTTTTTTTTAATTTCTTCTCCTAAAATCTAGAACTACAAAACATTAGAACTAGTAGGACCTTAGAAATCATCTCATCCAACCAATATGGAAAAGGAGGCTCAAAGAGGTAAGGTGATTTACCCCACCATCATTTTCTTGTCATATTGTCTGATGGAAAAGTTCATCAGGTCTATATATTTCGTCTTCCAGAATTTAGTGACTATTACCTTCTTACTCAGGAATGCTGACAGTTAAAATATTTTAAATAGTCTAATAGTTCTAGATGAAGGCTATGAATAAAGGACAGTGAACAGAGTGCTAGATTTGGAGTTAGAAGTGCCTGGCTTCAAATCCTTCAATGCTTGCTAGTATAGTCATGGAAAAGTCACTTGTCGGAAATTCATTCATTTCATCTGTAAAAATCTCACCTCAGACGCTTGACGTTCACTAGCTGTGTGACCTTGGGCAAGTCACTTAACCCCAACTGCCTCATCTCCAGTCATCCTGAGGAATATCAGGTCACTGGACTCAAATGGCCCTAGAGGAGAATTGGGGCTGGTGACCTTCACAGCCCTCCCTCACTCAAAACAAAGTCAAGTACAAGTTATGTCATTATTTCTCTGATTGCATGGTCTTCTTCGTCAATGAAAGATGAACACATATAAAATTGGGATCATATTACTTGTAGTACCTATCTCATAGACTTATTATATGACTTACAGGAGACAACATATGTAAAGTGGTGTGCAAACCTTAAAGTGTTATATAAATATCAATTGATATTACGATTGTAGGAGAGTAAAATCACATTTTAGATATGTTTGTTTTCCAAGTCTTCAAGGCAAAGTGACTTTTGAAGACAGGGTTAGGGTAGAATGTGATGGAGAGTAAGTCAGATAAATTAAAAACACCCATGCATACTCCGTACCAAACACACTCTGCATACTTCCAAGATGCCCTATTTATGGAAGGCAAAGAGAGAATTAATGTTTCCTAGTTGATGTCTCTAAACGAGACTGTCTGTGATAGAAATTTTACTACCTGTACCAGTGGGAACAGACTGGACAGTATGTCTTTTTGACCAGGAAAAGCCATTGCTTTAGGTACAACAGAAAAGTCCAGAAGCTTAGCCCCTGTGGTAGTTCTGCCCCTTTGGTTGCCCTGCTGGGAGTAACATTGATCCCAGTTAGAGAGAAAGAGTTCGTTTTCTTCTCATTACTGCATAAGCGAGCCTTCAAAGCGTTGCTGTCCCCGGAATTCAATGAGTCACAACTTCAATCTCAAGGTAAGAGAATCAGAATCATCCTAAGGGGTTAAGAAAAGAGGATGTGCTCTGATTCTTTCAATAGGGGAGGCCCCTTCCATGAAAGGAGACAATTTTAGTGATGGGAAAGAGAAGATTTTAAGGACTCGGGTAGTTGCACTTTAATTGGAAACTCAATGATGGAGGAGTTTTGTGACCTTTGTTTGTTGCTTGTGTTAAGACTGATCAGATGGCTTCTTATCAATTAGTTAACAAATCACTTTGCAAATAGGAGTGATGAAGGTCTTGACCACGTGGCAATCCCCTCTCAGGTTTGAGGATGAAATTAATTAAATTATGTCACCATGTAGCAATTTGTATCAAGCAAAGAGGGATGAACTGGAACTTCTCATACTAGATCTGCCTAGAGATCCCCTTCCTCAGCGGTTTGACTTTCACTCCCATTCACCCAAGGGACCTGCTTATGTCTGAGGGAACTAAGCCAGAGATATTTCTCGGACCAAATTCCAGGAAACTGATTTGACTTTGGGGCAGGAGTTGGAAAGGAAACTGGTGGGCTGCAGTTCCCATCACAGCACCCACAGCAATGGCTTTGCCTGTTAAAAAATGCATCCTGTTCAGTCTGTCCCACCTCTTAGCATCACTAGTCTCTGACCAGTGACACATGCACCCCCTTTCCTTCCTGACTGTGCCTCCTAGACTTCCTGTCAGTGCCCCCTCTGATCGCCCACAGTAGCTTTTTCCTGGTGTAGATTATTTTCATTAACTCATCCTCAGAGGCTACGGGTAGCAAAGGGGACCCTCCTCCAACTCCCTTTTGAAGTTGCACTTGGCAAAGACCATGTGCCAAGAAGACAGTGGGACTCAGGAAACAGTTCAGAATCTTAGAACTTGTCATCAGTCACCTTCTGTTCTTTTCTCTGATAAGCAATGAACCTTTAAAATAGTCACCCTTCACGATTAAATAGCACTCTATAGAAACCACAATTTTTAACCTTCAGCTCTGGTTTTAGAGTTCTCTTTTCTCCTGGAAAAGATATTGTATTGGCCAAGGTTACTAGTAATATATGCTACCCTTTGCAAATAAGGTTGGAGGCAAAGTGGTATGGTGGAAAGAGCATTGAATTTAGAGTCAAAGGGCATAGACTTGAATGGTGGCTCTCCTGTTTGTGTCATTGGGCAAATCACTTAATACCTCTGGGCCTTGATTCCTTCATCTGTAAAGTGAAAGTCTTGAAAACCTCTAAAGACACTTCTAACTTTAAATATTATGATGATACACATCCCCAAGATCTGACCTTTGTCCTCTCCTATGGGCACCATTTTCATGATCTAATCTCTTGTTTGTTACCTGTCCTTTGTGACTGACAACCAGTGAGGTTCTAGTAAACATTTAACAATGTACTCTCCAAAAAAAGTCACCTCCACACTTTTTAATTTAATCGTCATTATTAACATTTTATCCAGTACTTTCTTAAGTCTAGAAAATCAACAAAATAATAAATCAAGCTCTGATTTGTAGCATTTGCTGATCTCCCAAGATGTAAATGGTCACAGCGAAAATTCAACAATCTCCTCTTACTACTCAGAGCTGGCTATAGCACATGCATTTGTGAGAAAATCAGCTGGGTACATTCTGTGCTCATGGGTCAAAGCATAGTTAAGTAGCCTATAAAAGGATCAAAACTCTTTCCTGACCTTGGCCTCATTAGCATGAACTATACTTAATGGGCCACTACACAGCTATTTCTGCCCTCTCTTTAACTAACCCCTCTGATCTCTTCTGGAATGGCATTCTCTACTGATCCTTAGCAAATGCTTCACTTGAGGTCAAATAAGCTATTCTCTCTGTCCAGCCAATATGGGCTATGCAAAAGCTACTTGGCCAAATCTCCAGTGGTCAAATTCTACCCAGTGCTTCACACATAGGGGCAGGATGGAGGAAAAGGGGGAACATGAAGGTGATTCCAAAGCCAGGAGTGGAGCTCTCAAAGCATCAGCCTAATTATGAGTCTGAGGATTAAAGCAGAAAGGCAGGGAGTGGAAATCATCACAGAAAAGGAGTCAATGCAGAGTCATATAGTTCAAGTCAGTTTAGGGATCATGGGCAGGTGTCTTGGTCTAGGGGATTCAAGGGAGCATTTCACATCAGAACAAGATAAAATGGTATAGAATTGGAGCAACTAGCCCAATATAGGATGTCAAAGCCATCCCTAAATATCAATTTGACATGATAAGGATGATCCTTAGTGCCATGTCCTTATAAGGAATATTCACATTTGCCAGATCCAGACCTTGCTGCTAATTAAAGTCAGATGTCAGATGACCACCTTGCTTCACCAGCTGTGTGGTTAGTAGTAAGGTATTTTTTCCTGGGACATATGTTAGGAAGCTTTCAAAGGGTAGACTTTTTTTCTCCTCTGTGCCCCAAAGGAAAATAATTAATATTCTTTTTTTAAACTAGAGATGGAGAGAAAGAGACAGAGAGACAGAGAGAGAGACAGAGAGACAGAGACAGAGAAGTGGGTGAGGGAAAAAAAGTGAGGAAAAGAGGGAGACAGAGACACAGAGAAAGGAAGGCCAGAGAGATCAAAGTCACACAGGGAGAAAGTAGGAGAGAAGGGATTTGAACCCAACCCTCTGACTCTAAAACCATTGCCCTTTCCACTTCACCATGCTGTTTGTCTACCTGTTTTCCCCTTTTGTCTGGATTAGTGCTTTAACTGGTGTTTGGAGACTCCCTTTACTTCTTCAGAATAGTAATTAGTCCCCACCATCCTCTTGGCTGCTTTAAGTCCTGAGAGTCTTAGTGACATGTCTGTGGTCAAACTGCAAGAACAAGTATGTCAAGAACAAGAGGAAGGAAGGAAGGAAGGAAGGAAGGAAGGAAGGAAGGAAGGAAGGAAGGAAGGAAGGAAGGAAGGAAGGAAGGAAGGAAGGAAGGAAGGAAGGAAGGAAGGAAGGAAGGAAGGAAGGAAGGAAGGAAGAAAAGGAGGCAGGGAAAGAGTTGCACAGTACTATGAAAGCTGTAATTTCTCACTGTTTTGTTAACGATAATGATGATTCATTCCGTCTTGACCTGGGGATCACGAGATCTCTTAGTATAGAGGGAAAAAGAACATTTTACATTCCTTCCATTTTGTGTCCAAGAACCTTGCTTATCTATCTATATCCAAGCTAGTTTCCTGTTCCTGTTCCCTGCCTCTAATACATTCATACATTCAACTGGGTTAATTAGTAAGGACCATGTTTCTATTCTGATGCCTTAAAAATAATCCACACAATAGGAAAGCTAAGGAGTGGTATACTACTCCAAGGAAGGAATAGGAGGTAAGGAATGCGGAATTAAAATTCCCCACACTCATTTCCATTCTGCTTCACCAAATGTCATTGCCAAAGGCATGCTTCCAATGTTTAATACCAACTCATTCTCCTACCATCAAGGCAAAGAATTATACTCCATAAATACAAATATTCACCCTGTACCTCTGCTAACCATGGACTAGCTAGCTATTCAATAATTAAGTGGAGATTGACATCAGTATGTATTTCCAATGATCCTTTCTTAAGTACCATAAGAAGCTTGAGAATGATCTTTATATATTTTCCAAGATCAGATATTTCCCCATTGGGGTATGTTTTTCTAAGGTGGTCCAGCAAGTTGTACTTTATCTATTTGCCACTTTAAATGTAAGAACTAAATTATTTATCCTTTTTGTTCTATTGTTTGAATTCATTGTTTAGTAGATTCTAGACACTCTTGCAAGTGAAGCAGGAAAAGGCAATCACATATGTAGACCATGCTGGCGTGGAGGAAAGCTGTTTGATCAACTGGGAAAGTATAAGTAACACTGGAGATCTAACTGAGCCATGAAGAGGCTGCAATTCTTTCAGGGAGCATTTAGCTTGCAAGATATTCCCAAGCGTCTCACCTTCCTCTCTCTTGGAATTATGTCTGGGTAGCTCAGTGACTACTTCCAGAAATGTGATGCATTCCATTTTGGTGAACAGATTGAACATATGCTTGTTTATCATTGAAACTCAACTGCTCTGGTGGCTGTGCTGAGAAATATACATCACAGAATAGCTCTACCCAGAGGACTTTGACCAAGGACCACAAATAAGCTGAGAATGGCAGAATAACAGTGGTGCCTGAGGAGTTGATCCTAATATTTATCAAAATGGAAAGTCACCTGGTCATTTGGCAGGTAAGAAATCTGAAGGCCAGAGTGACCAATGCCATATAGAGACAAATTAGTGGAGGTAGGATTTGAACCCAAGCCCTCTGACCATATATATATATATATATATATATATATATATATATATATATATATATATATATATATATATATATATATATATATATAATGAGCAAAATCTGAACGAACCCAGGTCTTCCTGATTCCAAGAACAGTACGCTATCCAATAGACCAGAACAGCTAGCAACAACAAATTCTAGCATTACAACTAATTGCTAAACAATGAATTGTCTCTCAATCTAGCCAATCTACTTCAACATTTAGTAAAGTCATGTGGGTTCATCTAGCCTCAGGTTGAGACTGACACAATTTCTGATGTGATTGTCATAAAGATACTGAATTGTTCAAGGAATTCATCCATATTTCACATCACTTTAATCTTGACTTTCTGGACTCTCATCCTCCTCACTTGTCAAGCTGTGACCAGGCAAGTACCCTTCAAATCCCATTACCTTTTCAAACACTGCCACATGTATTGTCTTTCCTCATTCAAATATAATTCCTTGAAGGTAGAGACAGCCTTGATCAATATTGTTTATATGCTCAGGCCTTCACTCACTGTCTACCCCACATAATAAATTCTTTATCTATGTTTCTCTTTTTCTATGTATCTAATCTATTGCTGATCTGTCTAAATGTTAAATGCATTTGTTTGTTTGTATTTTCAAAATACGTCTTTTTGTGTTCTTTTTTTCTCTTTGCCTCTGCTTTTTTTTGTCATGTTACTTTTAAAAAATGGATGTTTTGACAAGTTACACTACATCTTTCAGTTAAGGTCACGTTAGTGCATATAAAATTTCTCCAAGCTAAGGAGCTCCTAAATATAATTATTTGTGTTGCAAGGAAAAGGCACAGCTCTTGAATTTAATGTTCTGTTCATTCAAGGAAAATGTTTACTGTCATCAGAACATTTAAATTATGGTGCATGAGTGAGCGTATTCTTCACAAAGACATAAGTACTGATTTTATTATACATGAGACAGAAGCAAGTTGGTATTTATAAGGTTTAATGTGACATTTTAGAGTTGGAAGGGACCTTAGCAATCATTTCACCCAACTCTCATTTTATAGATTAGATATATAGGCACATAGAATATTGAGCAACACCTACAGGTGGGGGCGGGGGCACTCTGGCAGCAACAGAACACCAGCTGACACCTGGTAAGCACACTGAAGGCCCATCAGGGACAAACTTGAACATCACCTCCTGACATCAGTCACAACCCCTGTTTGACGTTTGCTAAAGATATCCAAATGTGCCTCCCAACATTAATGCCTACATCTAAAAATATCTAAGAACATCTAAAAATAGAAAATCTTTCACCCTAAAACCAAAGCTGAAAAACAGACTTTCTAATGAATATTTAACTTGAGTTTGTCCAGCCTCTGCTTTGCATTAAATAATTTACAATCTTGTATATTCCATTCACAACAAGTCTTAGATGCTTGGTATGACTGTCTCATTCTGCTCTCCCAAACTGTATGATGTTGACCAAAAGATGAAAAAAAAAGTCATATGTTTATAATCTTGGGCTCAACAATTTCAGCAAATGGTCTCATGCTTTCTGAAGTGATTTATATCACTTTTTTTCCCATTTCAATATGTTATATGCAAGATTTATTATCTTGCCAATGAAAGAATGTAGTTAATAGAAAAACTTGCATCAGAAATTATAGGTCTTTCCCATATTACATTTTTAGAAGAATGTTCACTGATATTCTCTAGATTCAAGAGAATAAACCATTTGGCTTTCCAGTAAGTCACTAGTATTTATTATGTATGTGCTCTATGCCAGGCTCTGTGCTAAGCCTTGGAAATAGAAAACCGTTCAAGACAGCCCTTGCTCTCAATGAATTCACAGTTTAATGGGGGAGACAAGAAGCAAATATGTAAAAACAATCTATCTCCCAGATGAATAGGAAATAATTAAAAGAGGGAAGGTGTTATTGGGAAAGATTTCATCTAGAAGATGGGATTTCAATTAGAACTTACAGGAAGCTAGGAAAACCAGTAGAGTGAGGTTAGGAGGGATTCTACACATGGAAGCAACTAGAAAAAAATTCCCTGAGCCAAGAGATGAAGTCTCTTGTTTGTGGAATGGAAAGGAGGCCAAGGTTGCTGGATCAAAGAGTATGTGGTAGAAAGTAAAAAAAAAAAAAAAAAACTAGAAAGGGAGAAAGGGGCTAGATTATGAAGAGCTTTGAACCCCAAAAAAGAGGATTTTATATTTGCTCCTGGAGATATTGAGAATGGGGCAGGTGGGTGGGGGTGGGGAGTGGGGTGATAACGTGATAGGACCTGTGCTTTAGGAAAATCATATTAGTGACTCACTGGAGGATGGACTGGAGTAGGGAGAGCCTTGAGGCAGGCAGACCTACCAGCAGGCTATTACAATAGTACAGGAGTGAGATGTTGAGGTCCTGCACCAGGGTGGAAGCAATGTCAGAGAAGAGGACATATTTGAGAGATGTTGTAAAGGCCTGTTGAAATCAACAGGCTTTGGAAACAAATTGGATATAGGGGATTAGATGATAGTGAGAATTCAACAATGGCATCCAGGTTGCAAACCTAGAAAACTGGGAGAATGATGTTACCCGCAATAGTAATGGGAAAATTGTTTATATACTAAAAAAAAGCTAGAAATAAATAATCAGTTAAACAATAACCAATAACAGCCCCAACAAAACGAAATAGATCACATTAGTTTTATTAGTAGAGTCAATTTTCAGAATAGAGTAGCTGGGACAAAGAGTGTTGTAGTAAAATTCTTCCTTTCCATTCCATCCTCCAGAAGGCTGCCAAATTGATATTCCTAAAACAAGCAAGCAATTAATATTTATTGTTATTATTCATTCGGTCATGTCTGACTCTGTGACCCCATGGACCATAGCATGTCAGACCTTTCTGTCCTCCATTATCTCTTGAAGTCTGTCCAAGCTCATATTTGTTGCTTCCATGACGTTATCTATGCATCCTTCCTCTGCAGTCCCCTTCTCCTTTTGTCATTAATCTTTCTCAACATCAGGTATTTTCCAACAAGTCCTGTCTTCCGGTTATATTGCCAAAGTATTTAAGCTTCAGTTTCAGTATTTTTCCTTCCAATAAGTAGTCTAAATTAATTTCTTTAAGTATTGACTGATTTTGCTTCCTTTTTGTCCAAGAGACTCTCAAAAGTTCACTCCAGCACCACGATTTGAAAGTGCGGCACCCAACTTTCCTTACAGTCCAGTTCTCATAGTCATAAATTACTGGTGGAAAAATCATAGATTTGTCTAAATGAACTTTTGTTGGCAAGACAATGTCTCTGCCTTTTAATGTGCCTGTCCAGATTTACCATTGCTTTCTTTCCAAAGTGCAAGCATCTTTTAATTTCATGACTGCAGTCACCATCAGCAATGATCTGAGTCCAAGAATATAAAATCTGCCACCACTTCCATTTCTTCTCCCTCTGTTTGCCAGGAAGTGATGGGACCAGTTGTCATAGTCTTAGGGTTTTTTTAATTTGTTAAATATTAAAAATAAAATCATTTAAATAAAATACATTATTTTTAAACTAAGTACCTACTATATCTCTAGTCACTGTGCTAATCACTGGGAATACAAAAAAAAAAGACAGATGACATGCCTTACCCTCAAAGAGCTTAACTCTAATGAGAAAGACACCAAGTAAAGAAATATATTCAAACATACTAAATATAGGATAAATAGGAAAAAAGAGAGGAAAGGTAATAGAATTTAAAGGGGTTAGGAAATGCTAACTATATCAAACTCCTGGGTGAGAAGTTTCAATGGTTCCTTATTGCCTTTAGAACAAGAGTTCTTAACATGAGGTCCTGGAAAAAAAATGTGTGTATGTGTATGTATATATATGTGTGCATGCATATGTGCACATATATGTACACATGCACACACATACATATATACATACATGCATATACTATATATATGTATGTCTATATTAATGCTTTTCTATAAATGTATTTCAATGTAATATATTTCCCTTGCAATCCCTGTGTGTTCTATTTTACTCATTTAAAACATTTTTCTAAGAAGGGTTCCATAGGCTTCTCTGAGTCTGCCAAAGGGATCAGGACACTCACACAAAAAATACAGACACTTCTGTTTGGGGCATTCAAAGCTCTTCATTGATATGGTTCCAGCCTGTTCTTCTAAGTCTATTCAATATAACTTCCTTTCGTGAATTCTATATTCCAGCCAACCTGAAACTATGCTTATTGTTTCCTATATATAACAGCCTATCTGCAGCCTCTGTGCTATTGTACAAGCTCTCCCTCATGCCTGAAATGCACTCTCTATTCATTTTTGAAACATAGTAGATGCTTAATAAATCTTTGTTTATATAAAAAAAATCTAGTGCTGAAAAACCAAGGAACATTAATGCAAAGATTATGTTCTACAAAAAGCTGCCATAACTCCCTGCCTTCAACTTTCAGCCCTCCAAAATCCAATCTGATATACTCAAAAAGTTAACCACATCTTTTAAAAAAAAAATCAGTCAAACTTGTCATTTGGAGTTATTCAAGCACAAAAAGTCAACCCTTTAAGACTTCATTTTTTACCTTTTCATGACTTGTCTTGGTGCAGGATAAACACAGTTAAAATCAAGCTAAAAAGAAGGAAATTGAAATTAACCTAGAGACCAAACCATGTGATAGTCCCAGGGTCAATAGGGAATGTCCTAAAGAAGGCTGCTTATTGACAAACAATGAGGGTAGCGATACATCTGAGAAAAAAACTTGAGGAAGCCAGATATATAGCCTGCCATACCAAATTGGGCATAAAAACCTATGCACACAGAAAGAATGTTGAGTGCTCCAAAGAGAGAGCCTGTTGCCAAGAATGAATCCTTATTTTCTAATTTGGGGATTAAGTCCCTGCATTCTGACCCTAGACCTCACTTCTTGTTGTACCTCTTGAATTGTGCCGATTCTAGACTAGATTCTAATTTTATTCTAGATGCCATCCTTCAGTTTTATAATTTGCCTCTCAAAAACGGCACTCAAACAGGTCAGGGCAAACAGTTCAACTAAACAAACATTTATTCGTCCTAGTCCCTGGGGATATAAAGACAAGAAGCAACCACCAAGAACACAATGCTTCAGCAAAATAACTGCCCTTCATGAAGAGAATATCTTTCTGTTGAGCCTGCTGGGCACCAACTTGGAAAGTATCTATCAGTTCTGCCCATAACCCCAAAGAATGTTCTAGTCAAGCCACTTATCCTGCTGGGTGCATTGCCTAGCTGAAGCAACATTTTTTCTCTTTAACTTCTACTTTTAGGAGTTCCACTTCACATGAGACACATTCCTTACCTGAAAGATGACTTCATATGAATGGATTTTTAGGATTTCCTATAGGAATTTTAAAAGGTTTTCATAACCCACTGGTACCCAATCTGTTAACCAATGACTGCACCAGCACTGGCAGGGAAGGGGCTCCATTGTATCATATGCTACTACCTGCCAGGGGGAACTAACCAACATTGATAGAAGAGTTTATGGAGGCATTGTCAGATAGTATGGTTAAAAGAGAATCAAGAGAGAGCTTACTGACATATCTCAAATTATGGGCTGGTTAACTCTTTTCTTCCTATGGACTGCAACCAATTTATCCCCACCCCACAAACATATGTATGTATCACACACGTACACACATACACACACACACACACACACAGAGACATACACACCTCCTCCCCTCAATCTAAAAGAACCATACAACTTGGATGGGTAAAGGAGAAGGGTGAGAGAAGAAATAGAAAACTGGCCCAAACAGATACTGATAATGTACCAGGACACTGATAGACTTGGTTTTTTCTTCAATTTCAATTTTATTGATGTGTCTTATTTTAATGACATACCTTTATAGTTTGCTACCACTCTGTGAGAGATCATTGAAAACAAAAGTGTTAAGTGAAACTAATAATACAACAAAGAGGCATTCCTCACTTTTTATTTAAAAAAAAAACCAGAAATAAATTTTATCTCCCTCTCACTCCCCCAACCCGTTGAAGAAAAGGGAAAAAATAAATTTCTTGTAATAAGTATAGTCAAGCAAAATAAAATTCCCCATTACTGGATGTAAATAGGGAGGGAGGGAGGGAGGTAGGGAGAAAGCGAGAGAGAGAAAGAGAGAGAGAGAGAGAGAGAGAGAGAGAGAGAGAGAGAGAGAGAGAGAGAGAGATGAATATAGATATGGATATAGACAGATATAGATGTCCCATTATATACCCTACATCTATCACTTGTAATGAATCCTATGTTTTATTATCAGTCCTATGAAATCATGAATAGTCATTCTAGGAGGGAAATGGAAGGAAGGAAATATTTATTAAGCACCTACTGCATGCTAGGCATGCTTTTCATGCTAAGTGCTTTTCAGTCACTATCTCATCTGGTTAATTGTACTGACCATATTTCTTACAGCTTTCAAAGTTATTTTTAGTGTTGTCACCATATAAATTTATATCCTAGTCCTATTTCTTTTCATCCAGCTGGACCTAAAAGTGATATACCATCTGAGTTTCCTCTTTTCCCAAGGAAATTAAATACTATAAATTTTTGGAGAAACCAAAAATAATCAAAATAGTTTTAAAATTTTTAAAAAGAGCTATGGATCAATAGAGAGGATTTGGAACCATCACTTAGAGGAGAGATGGAGGTGTTTACAGAGGCAACATGATAAAGCAGAAAGTATTAGAACGGGAATCTGAGTACCTGAGTTCAAATCCTGCCTCTACTTTTTACTTGGCCAAATTCATTAACCTATCCGGACCTAAGTTTCCTCAACTTTGTTGATGGATTTGGACAATATGAATGATAAGATCCCTTTCAGCCCTAAATTTATGGTGCTGTAATGCATAATAAGTCAGTTGAACCACAAAAAGCTAGGATGTGCCCCAGATATCTACTCCCTCACTTTGAAGGAATTCCAGCTGGAACTTAAAAGAAGCTCGAATACAGAGATAATGAGGGAGAGAACTCCAGGCATGAGGGACAAACAGCTAGTGAAACTACACCATAGGGAGGTAATGTCGTATACAAGGAACAGCATGGCAGTCGATGTCAGTGGATATGCGGAGAAGAGAATAGTATAAGAAGACTAGAAAATTTGGATAAGACCAGGTTAGAAAGAGCTTTAAAAGACAAAAATACAATTTTATATTTTTATTCATGAGGAAATGGGGAGCCACTGGAGTTTCTTGAATAGAGAAATAGTATGATCAGACTTGTACTTTAGGAATAACAATTTGACAGCTGAGTGGAGGATGAACTGGAGTGGGAAGAGATTGGAGGCAAGAAGGTCAACCAGAAAGCCATTTTGATGTTCTAGCTGTGAAAGGATAAGGGTTCTACCAGGATGACTACACTGTCAGAAGAGAGGAGACATATATGAAAGATCTCATAAAGGGAAAATTAGCAGGACTCAGCAGCTGACTAGATATAAGGTGAAGAACATGGACTGGAAGAATACTTGGGAACTTGCCCACCATCTTCATATATCCGCATTAATATTAGGTTAAAAAAACTCCTTCAGATTGAAGACTCTTATTGGAGAGTAGTCTATTCCATAATGGAGAGAAAGAAACAGTGATCATGAGAGAGAGGAAAGGCTTGCAGGAGTTATGCAGCTAAGACAAATTTTGAGAAAGAGTGAGGATGAGGCTGTTGTACACAGATGGAAAATGACAATGTTTCATGCAGCAAATTGAAATAATTAATTTCCATGCCTGAATCCTTGTTTCCTAACTCAAGATTAACCCTATGCTATCTTATCCTGGGCCTCAAGTCTTTTTGGTTCTGATGATTTATGCAAATCCTGGTTTGGAACCTGCTTCTATTCTAAACACTGCTTTCTGTGTCTAGTTCTTCAGATCTCTGACCAGGAAAACCTTTGCCTTTTTAGATGAAGATACTGGCTTTAAACCACACACACACACATATTAGAGGCAGCATTCCCAGATTCCTTAGATTTGCACAGTTTCAACCAATACCATGAAACTCAAAGATGTTGAATCTCATAAGGTATAATGTACATTTTGCAGTTTTCCAAGATGAAGGAAAATCTTGAAGAGGGAGTAAACTCTGGAGACTTTATAAAATGAACTAACATCATAGGTCACAGCCTCACTTGCTTAGGGAAAGTATCTAAACCTATCTAATAAATGGATAAAAAGTAATAGAAAGATAACCCTGGATGTACCAATTAAATTGCTGGCAGTCTGTCTCAGGAAATAGTACTATGAGTTCTGAAAAATCATTGCTTGGTAGATGTATTCTGAGGTGGTGATCACAAAGGCGATGGATAACAGAAAATTCACAGTGGTAGTATTTTTAATCAAAGATAGATATTCCATGTTTTTATGCTGATAAAGATATTTTAAAGTGTTACATTTCTCTACTCTTCAAGTTCTAGAAATAATGGCTTCTTTTTCCTTAAAATTAATTATTAAGTTCCTCTGTGGCTCATTAAAAATTTATATTTACTATTAAGCCTATCTCTCTTTCAGATAGATACAACATGATTTTATCTGAAATTTGGCTTCAGGATTTTTGACTTAGAAGTGATCATAAGGCAATGCTTTGAATATCCTAGCCAGATGGCAGAGAATACATAAACATGGTGGCATATATTTTTTAAAAAAAACCTTCTCTCAAAATAAGCTAAAAATCTCACTCATAGTTTTTGTCTTTTTTAAATTTGGGAAATTATGTTATGGGAAAAATACTTCTGAAGGAAGAAGATTCATTAGGCTATCTTAGATTTTAAGCTCCAGTCATAATAGTCCAAACTGACAAAATTTACTAATTTTTTTCACTAAAGAAGATTTATCTTGTATGAAGCCTCCTAATTTATTTTTCTTCACCATCACCATCATCATTGTCATCATGCAAAAGCATTCAAAGTATCAATAAGCAACTCTAGATCACTATCTCAAAGGAATAAGTCCCAGTTTGAGGTCAGTAGCATCTATATTTTGCCTTTTTAGTATTTCTCCCAATTTTGTGTAGGATGATAAGATGAGAGAGGAGAAAAAATTGTGGAAATCTTATGATATCTGGTTTCAAAAAAGTCTACAATGATTTAAATTACTTTTAAGCCTAAGATTCTTTTAGGCCTCTATTTCATGGGATCTACAGACTTGTTGAGGAGGTTCCCAATTCTTTTTTCTTAATATTTCAAGCAAAAAAAAATAGGAATAATTATTTTGATGAAAATTCCTATCGACATCTTTGATAAAAAAATTATTAGGGTCTTATACTGAGTTACAGAAAGCTTAAAGTAATCAGATACATTTAGAATTTATGTGGTGCTTTTTCTGGTTGTGTGGAGGGAATGGAGAGCATGAAAGGGAGAAGTTGGCAAGGTTGATTGTGGAGGAAGAGAAGTTCTTTCAAAGCAGAATTTAGATCAATGGATCTTCACAAGCTCATAGTTGCAGATACTGTGTCCGAGTACAGGTTTAACCTATCTACATCTCATTGTGTGTGACTTATCTATATGTTCCCATAATTAATCTATGCCAATCAAGTAACAACATTTATCAAGTGCATGGAATGTATTGGAGAAGGGCCTTTGGTGATAAATCTTGCCCCACTAAATCAAATAATTTTAAGTAAATAGCAAATAACTTTTTAGAATCATAGATTTAAAGCTGGAAGGGACTTTGAAGTTATCAGATCAAACCTCCGCATTTTACAGAAATGTTTACAGATTTTGAATCCCAGAGAGGTTAAGTGCTTGCCTCATATTCACCCACCTAGTTAATATGTATAGTAGGAGAAGAAAAGAGATCTTCCAAACTTCAAATGCAAAGCTCTATCCACTGCATTCACTTGGAAGGCTCTTTGGTGTACCAGGATTGGATTTTATCAGCACAATGCCAGCCACAAATAGAACATTTTGAAAACTCTCACCATATAGAGTGAATCTCTCTTTAAGTTGGGCTTTATGCTGGGTTTCCTCCAAGATAGCAGAAAACACCTTTTGTGAGTATTTTTATCCTTGTTTTATGCCTTACTTGATATTAATAACCAAAGGGCCATCAAAAATGTTAGGGGTACCAGAGAACTCTAGAAGGATAACTAGCTACCAGGCAGTGAGGACCAGGGTGGTCTCTTATATCAGTAAGTAGTAACATGCTGTTATTATTAGTGCTTTTGCCTTATATAGTCAATGTTGCTGCTGTGACTATATTGTGAGTTGTAGCCACACAGCTACTCTACTTGGGGAACCACCCTGACCTGTTTTCATGGGTATATTTGGGATAAAGACAGACTCAGTTCAGGACGAGAAAGTCTAGAGAAAGTTAAGGGGAGAGGGGAGAAGGTGTCATTGTTTCTGTCTTTCTATGGGCTACATAAAGAATACATACTAATTAAATACATGTATGAATGGGTAGATGAAAAAATGCAAAGATCAGTAATAAAATATAAAGCATTCTCTAAGGTAAAGCACTAGCAATTAGAGGGATCAGAAAAGGCTTAGTGTAGAAGGTGGTACTTGGTCTGTCTTAAATGAAGGGAATGATCTATGAGGTACAGACGAAGAAGACGTGCATGCCAGGCATGGGAGATGGCGAGGCAAAGGCATGGAAAACGGAAGTTCTGTCTGAGAAATAGAGAAGTCTACTTGTCTGGGTCACAGAGTAATGTACAATGAGGACAGAGACATAATTTAGGGCCAGGTGGTGAATGACTGTGAAAACTAACCAGTTTTTATTTCATCCTTTTCATCCTATAGGAAGAAAGCCACAAATGTTTCTTAAGTATGGGGTTGACATGAGTAAGGAAAACACTTGGACAGTGTCATGAAGGGTAGTTTGGAGTGAGGGAACAAGAGACCCTGAAGCCAAAGTAGGAAGCAGAGCTGATTAAAAATGGGAATACAGAACAGTGAAGATTTCTCAGTCAAATTTATAAAACCTGCAGGAAGTCAAACACAGTAAGGCATGTTTGAGAAATCAATTATAGGACATCTCAGTTAGTTAAAAACAAAAGTGTTCAGTGCACCTGAGGTGAGCATTAATTAAGGCATGTCTAGTCATATTTTTAAAGGTCTTTATTTCTAGTTATTCATCTTTTCTAAAGGATAATATCAGTTTTTATATTCTTTTTATGTCCTCAGATCTAGCTAACAATACAAAAAAAAAGAATTCTGACTGAATATAAGGATTTTTAATGTTTAATTTGGAAATATTTACCTGACAGAGGAGCAAAGATGAATGCATGTGTGTTGGTAGGACAGAATTGGATATCTTTTTCTTTCAATGTATGGAAGGAAAGTGTCATTCAAAAAGAAATAGAAATAAACATTATATGTTCAGTATCAGTCACATCATAATACCTTTCAAGGCATTTAAAATGCTTGACTCACTCAGGGCTACGTAGTCACACTATGACCTGTTTGTGTTTTTTCCTAGAATTGTCCATCATCCCCAAAGCTCATCCCCAGCATCCTAAAGGGGAGCAAGGGGAGTCCTGAAGTTCTCTTCCCATTTTGACCAGTCATTACAGAATATTCATAAAATATACAGTTCTAAAAATAAGGTACCAGCTCAGGAATTCACTTTTCTTAAGGCTTATCCCCTCTGTTAACAGAACAGAGAGGTAATAGGACCTAGAAGAAAGAGCCTTGGATCCTAGCACTTGCTATCTGACGTAACCTCTGTTACTTTATCTGTAAAGCAGGGATATTAATAACCACACCACCTAACTCACAGGATTGTTGTGGAAAGATTTTTTCATAAACTGAAAACTCAAAATATATTTGAAAGTGGTTATCACCAAAACCGTTCGGTATTAGTTTGAAAATTTAGAAATGCCTCAATGGAACTGACTAGGAGGACAATAAGAAGTAGTAGAATAAGCAAGCAGTTGATAAACCTGAAAGCATAAATTCCTTAGAAAAGAATTCCCTCTATGAAAATATTTTTTTAAAAATTTTGGAAAATTGGAAAGTGATATGGCAGAAATTAGGCTTAGACCAACATTTTATGCCATATTATACAATGTATTCAAAATGAACACATGATCTGAATAGAAGTTATACTGTAAAATATTGAAAGAAAAACAGCTCCTTTTGTAGCTATAGATGTCCTCTTAGTATAGTAGATGCCTATCTTTTGCAGCAGACATGTTCTTAATTAAACAAGGGATAAGGGCAATTACAAAATATAAAAGAGATGATTTATTACATGAAATTGAAAACTTATACAAGTACAAACTATAAATAAACTTTTTTTAAAAAAGGCAATCTAGGATAAGAAGGGGAGGGGTAAAATGAGGGGAAAGTCTGTATTAAATATTTCTGATTAAAATTTGGAATCGAAGATATAGAGACAACTGAATCTCAGGAATAAACTTATGATTTCATTAGTATAGGAGTTCCTGAGTGAGATAATTTGCTCTGTCAATACAAGTCAGTGCACCTTGTCTGCAATTTATAGTCTTAGACATATGACTAGAGTACTGAGACATTAAGTAAGTTAGCTAGGCCCTCACAGTCAATATATTGTAGAATCAGGAATTGAACCCAGGTCTTCCTAGCTTTAAGGCCAGCTCGCTATTCACTATGACATTGCTCAATATATAAATAGTCGAAGGATAAAAATAAATTTTTCTCAAAAGAATTGGATATTTTTAACAATCATATGAAAAAATATTCCAAATCATTAATAATTAGAGAAGCAAAAATGAAAATTATGTTGAAGTTAATTGCTTTTTTAACCTCCCACCTAGCAAAGTGGGGAAAATAACAAGAGATGGAAATACCCAAATATTGAAGGTATTGGGGATGTATTGTTGGTGGAGGTATGAATTTGTATGACCATTTTAGAAAGTATTTGAAATTATGCAAAGAAGTGACTAAAATGCCTATGCATTTTGACCCAGAGATTATACTCCTATGCATATATCCCAAGTAGGTCATTGATGAAATATTTATAACATCATTTTTATGGTAGCTAAGAAGTAGAAACAAAATAGATATCCAGATTGGGAAATGGATAAAGAAAGTGACACACGTACATTACCAAAAAATACAGAATATTATTCTGCCATAAAAATATGATGGAGAAGCATAGAATGACTTGTATAAACTGACTCACACTGAAGTAGGCAACACAATGACTACAGCAATGGAAATAGAAAGGATGACCATAATTACAATTAGAAGTGAAAGTTGCAAAATTACCAAGAAAAAACATAGCCCTAGAGAAGAAGTATGAGAAGACACCTCCCCAACTCTTTTACAAAGATGAGAGGTCCACAAGAGTGGAACCTTGAATATATTTTCATAGCTTTTTCCATGTATTAGTCAGTTTTGCTAATTTTTTTCTCTTTTTAAAAATATTCCTTAGTTTGGTTTTCTGGGCAGAAGAGGGATATAAGTGAAAAATTGAGCAACGTAATTACAAAAGATATGAATAAAATATATTTTAAAACCATCGTAGAAATCTAAGGTATTATTAGTATCATCATCAACATATGCCTTTGCATACAAGGAGACTCCCCTAGGAATAGAGTATTTGTATCTCCTCACAGAGAAATCATCTTCTAGTCCCTGTTTTTAGATCTAAACTTTAGGTTCTCAATTTCACGTTACAGGAGAGGAAATAACACTGTTGGCAGATATGGCTGAAGGCTCCAGCAACCATCATGTCCTTGGCAGCCTTTCATTATTCATTTTTCATCTCATCCATCAACCCAAATAATATTTTTAATTGAAAAAATATTTATCAACAATTTTAATCTGTTTTGCAGAGATTTCCTAGACAGAAATGGCCAAGACCATATCAGATACTACTCAATGAGTCCTGGCAAGCAGGCTTGTCAGGGAAAATATGCTTGACTTCTTCAACAACACAATAACAAAAGAGTGTGACAGGGCTTATTAGACTGAGCAGATGGAATCCTTTTCAGCAAGGGGATATGTCTAGTTCATAACATCAGCTCTGATTTTCACAGTCCAGATCTTCACATGGATAATTCTTTTTAACAGTAACTTTTACAGTGAATCATTCTAGTCACGGCTTCCAATCCATTAAGGAGAGGCAGTATGACATAGTAGATAGAATGTTGGACTTGGACTCAGGAAAACCTAGATTTGAGCTCCATATCAGATATTTAGTGACTCTGTGTTCCTGGCAAAGTCATTCAAAGTTTCTGGGCTTCATTTAATTCATCTATAAAATAAGGTTTGACATAACATCTAAGGTCATGTCTTATTCCAAATCTGTAGATAGAAACTAGGATTAAGAATGGAGTTATGATTTCATTAGGATAGGCAGGTAATCTATAATCTTAGAGATTTTTGTCAATCACTGAGGGGTCAATACTTAAACTATGGTCACACAGCCAAGACATCTCAGAATAAGGATTTGAACCCAGTTCTTCTTGGCTTCAAGACCAGATTATTATTTATAATGCCACACTGAAGTAATATAATATTACATTGCTTTAAAAAAAATACAATGAATACAGCATGGGAAGGCATGCTAATAAGAACCACACAATTTTAGACAATCTAAAAACATTAACATAATTATTGTTGCTATAAATGTGAGATCCTTGTCCAGTGATCAACTAGTTGACACACTACTGTTAGAACTAAATCATATCAATCTTAACATTTGTACTATGAGCAAAGCGGAAGTTGCAGGTAAATAGAAAAGTGATTCATAGGTTCCGTTGAGATATGTAATTAAGGGAATTAGCAAAGTTGGCTTTATAACGCCTCCAAAGGCATCAGCTCTTTGGTTGACTGACATTGCAGTCTGATCTGTTGAAGAGGGCAAGAAGGTAGAGAAATTCCAAGAAAAATTTAACAAGAACTTTGAAATTTTATTGTGTTAAGTCATTTCAGACATGTATGATTCTTCATGACCCCATTTGAGCTTTTTTTTTAGCAAAGATACTAGAATGGTTTTCCATTTCCTTCTTCATCTCATTTACAGATGAGCAAGTGAGACAAAGAGGGCTAAAGTGACTTGTTCAGGGTCACATAGCTAGTAAGAGTCTAAGGCTACTTTTTGACTCATGAAGTTGAGTCTTTCTGACTCAGGCCTGGCCCTCTGCCACCTAGCGGCCCCATCTTCAAATTAAATCAACGTAAAATCAACAATTCTATGACTTTTAAAATAAAGGAAAACGTAGGAGAAGACAGTGAAAAATATGTTGGAAAATAGAGTTCAGAAGTAAGAAACTAAAAAGACCAAAGGCTCATAGGCTATGGAAACTTTATATCTGTACTGTATATCTTGAATAATTTCTCCAAGAATATACTCAGGAGGCATTGGAGATGGCAAAATCTGAGAAACATCACCTATTCAAACACACATATAAAATGGCTTCTGTCCCTATCTAATAAAAATAACACAATTTTAGACTATCTAGAAACATTAACATTATTGTTGTTATGAGAACAGATAGGAAACAAATGGCTTCTGGTATGGGAATTGTTTTCAAATCAATTGTCTTTGTACAGTCAAAGAATTAACCTGTTTACACAATACTTCAAATCAATGTCCCATGAAAACAATGAAGAAAAATGAGAAGAAAATATTGCATGCTATTGAGGTAATTCCAAAAATGATCCAGTTAAAGAAGTTGTTGATTTCCCAATCTGGCTAAAGAATGAAAAAGTAGAAGAAAATGTAAAATATCCAATCGGAAAAACAACTGACCTAGAAAATAGATCCAGGAGAGAAAATCTAAGAATTGTTGGTCTACCAGAAAGCCATCAAGAAAAAAGAGCCTAAACAATATCTTCCAACAAATCATCAAGGAAAACTGCCCAAAGGTCCTAGATCTAGAGGGCAAAGTAGTTATCGAAAGAATGCACTGATCACCTCCTGAAAGAAATCCCAAACTGAAAACACCAAGGAATTTTGTTGCCAAATTCCAGAACTATCAAGTGAAGGAGAAAATACTGCAAGCATCCAGAAAGAAACAATTCAAATATCAACGAACTACAGTCAGGATCACACAGCAGCTTGTACATTAAAAGATCGGAGGGACTGGAATATGATATTTCATGAGGCAAAGGAACTTGGACAACAACAAAAGACCAATTACTCAGCCAAACTGAGTGTAATATTTCAGGCAAGGAGATGGACATTCAATGAAATAAGGGATTTCCAGACCTTCCTGACGAAAAGGCCAGAGATGAATAGAAAATTTGTTCTTCAAGTCTCAAAAGGGACATAAAAGGGTAAACAGAGGGAAAAAAACTTGTTATTCAATATGGGCAAACTGTTTACATCCCTATAAGAGAAGATGATACTTGTTAATCTTGAGAACTGTATATTTATTATGACATTTAAAAGGGATATACGTAGATAGAAGGAGTGGGTATAAATTAAATGATGTGACAATAACAAATGTGATTTAAGGGTGGGAAGGGATTATGATGTGAAAAGGAGGAGGCAGAAAAAGGTAAATTATATCATAGGAGGAGGTACAAAATGTATTATAGTAGAGGGAAAGAGGAGAGGGAGATGAGCACTATTTGATATTTACTCTCATCTGTTTTGGTTCAAGGAGGAAAAAACAAATGCAGTTAAGTATAAAAATCCAACTTGCCCTATAGGCAGTAGGAGAGGAAAGGGGAAAGAAAATAGAGAGGAGGTTAAAAGGGAGGCAAGAAGTAGTAAGGGAAAGGGAGAATAAAAGGGAGGGAAGGGAGGGAAAACTGATAGAAGGGAGTGAAGACTGGGGGGGTGGTCAAAAATTAAAACTCTATTGTGGAGGGGAAAGGAGAAGGGAGAACTAAAAAAATAAATGGTGGGAAATAGGATGGAGGGAAAGACACAGATAGTAATCAGGACTGGGAATGTGAATGGGATGAACTCTTCCATTAAATGAAGGCTGATAGCAAAATGGATTAAAAACCATAGTCCAACAATATGTTGTTTACAAGAAATGCATTTGAAATAGGAGGATGCACACCAAGTAAAGGAAAAAGGTTGGAGCAGAATTTATTATGCTTCAGTTGATGTAAAAAAGCAGGGATAGCAATCCTAATCTCAGACAAAGCAAAAGCAGAAATTGTTCTAATTGAAAGAGATAAGGAAGGGAACTATATTCTGCTAAAAGGCACCATAGACAATGAATCAATATCATTAATAAACATATATGCACCAAATGGTATAGCATCCAGATTCTTAGAGGAGAAGTTAAGGGAGTGACAGGAAGAAATAGACAGCAAAACTATACTAGTGGGGGACCTCAACTTCCCCCTTTCTGAACTTGATAAATCTAACTTCAGAATAAACAAGAAAGAAGTTAAGGCGATGAATAGAACTCTGGATAAGGTAGATATGATACATCTCTGGAGAAAATTGAGTGGGGATAGAAAGGAATATAGCTTTTTCTCGTGCATATACAAAAATTGACCATGTACAAGGGCATAAAAACCCCACAATCCAGTGCTGAAAGGCAGAGATAGTTAATGCATCCTTTTCAGAGCATAATGCAAAAAAAAATTATGTGTAATAAAAGGCCATGGAAATATAGACCAAAAATTAATTGAAAACTAAATAATCTAATCCTAAAGAATGAGTAGGTTAAACAACAAATCATAGAAACAATCAATAACTTCACTGAAGAGAATGACAATAATGAGACAACCTACCAAAACTTATAAGATGCTGCAAAAGCAGTTGTTAAGGAAGGTTTTATATCATTGAATACCTACATAAATAAAATAGAGAAAAGGGAGATCAATGAGCATGCAACTGAAAAATCTAGAAAAAGAACAAATTGACAATCTCAAAGTAAATACCAAATTAGAAATACTGAAAACCAAAGGAGAGATTAATAAATTTTAAATTAAGAAAACTAATGAACTAAAAAATAAAACTAAGAGTTGGTTTTATGAAAAAACCCATAAAATTGATAAACTGATCAATTTTATTTTAAAAAAAAAGAAAGAAGAAAACCAAATTACCAATATCAAAAATTAAAACGGTGACCTCACCTCCAATGAGGAGGAAATTAAAGCAGTAATTAGAAATTACTTTTGCCCAATTGTATATCCACAAATTTTGCAATCTAAGTGAGATGGATGAATATTTTAAAAATATATAAATTGCCAAGATTAACAGAAGAGGAAGTTGGATATTTAAATAACCCTCAGAAAAAGAAATTGAACAAGCCATCAATAAATTCCCTAGGAAAAAAATTCCTGGGCCCAATGGATTTACAAGTGAATTCTATCAAACATTTAAAGAAAGTCAATTCCAATACTATATAAACTATTTGGGAAAATTGGTGGCGTTCTATCACATTCTTTTTTATGATACGAATACGATTGTGATACTTAAACCAGGAAGAGCCAAAACAGAGAAAGAAAATTATAGGCCAATTTCTCTAGTGAATATAGATGCAAAAATTTTAAATAAGTCATTAGCAAAAATGTTCTTTTTCACACAGGTCAACTTCTGCCTCAATTCCCCACTGCTCACTCTTTTAAGAGCACTAACAGCTGTCCTTAAAACAGTTGTTATTGTTCTTCAGGCATTTCAGTCATGTACACCTCTTTGTAACTCCTTCTGGGGTTTTCTTGGCAAAGATTCTGGAGTGGTTTGCCATTTCCTTCACCAGCTCACTTTGCAGATAAGGAAAGATAAGGTGACTTGCCCAGGGTCACACTGTCTGTGTCTATGGCCAGATTTGAACTCAAATCTTCCTAAATGCGGGCTTAACACTATCCTTTATGTTACCTAGCTGTCCAGAAAGTTAGTAGTTGGCGCCTACTCTGCCCCCTGCTCATAATTCTGTACCCCTCACCCTAGCATGGCAATAGGAAAAGGACTGGCACTTTGAAATAGGGTTTTGCATTGCAAAGCTACCGACCCTGGTTTATTCAATTCTAGGTAACTAGGATCTTCTAAAACCATTCAGAGCTCTGTTCTATGTTATTAGAACTATTCAAACAATGGCCAAATGACTACTTATTGGAATAATCCTTTGAGAACAGGCACAATATTTTTTTAAAAGATTTACATCCCTAGTACCTAACAGGGACTGGCATATGGTAAATTCCTCATAAATGAAAGAATGTACAGTTGGGTAGGTTGCTCCTAAAGTAGCATATGATAGAGAAAAATCCATTCACACATAGGAGTTTGAATTAAATAACTTCTAATATTCTTATCAACTGCAAAAATTATTGATTACATGTGAGACCATGACATAGAACAATTATCTAAGGAATAAAGATGAAAATGGGGGAGTGACACTAGAAAAGGAAATTCTGGCTGGAGTACCTCAGTGAGGAACTCTGGACAAAGGTATGAAGGTATGTGTGCCTTAGGGAGAAATGATAATAGAGGGAATTCCTACAGGAAAAAAAGAGAAACAAACATATTTCACTTACTCAATAATTCTGATTGGGACCAGGCCTGTCACCAAAAATCTTTTACATTATCTATGTCTTGTCCCTTGGAGCTCAGTTTTAGTTATCTTTATTCCTGGAAAATAATTCTTCTATGTTGCTGCTGTTTGTAACTAATTACTATTTTACTGGGCAATTGATTGATTATGATTTTCATTATTGCTATTCACCTAAGTAGATATTCAGTAATAGCATGCTGATGTCAAGTTTCTGATAAATGAGGTCATCACATCTTGATTTGAAATTCCTAATCTTCAGTGAGTCATATAGCCTCACTGAGTCCCAGTTTCCTCAACTATAAAATGAGGGAGTTTGAGGAAGTGACCTCTAAATTCCCTTCCTGTTCTAGCTATGATCCTATAATCCAATGTAATGACCATGAACCTATATTTCACAGCCCCTATTTCCTGCTTTCTTTTAAAATCTTCTTGGATTTTCTTACATGTGGATAGTTCCTCTATGAATGATGTCCATGTGGCAGTAATGAAATAATTACTGAGTCCCCAACTTAAAAACAGGATGCTTATGTTCATATGCAAGTTCAATTCAATTAAACAAGAATTTATTAAATACTTATTATATGCCAGGCACTGGAGATATGAAGGGAAAAACAACATGTGCAGAGATAAATACAAAATATATAAATTAATCTGAAAGGAGAAAATTAATAACGGGGCAAATCAGGAAAGGTTCCACATAGGAAATAGCACTTGAGCTGAACTCTGAAGAGTACTAGTTGTTAGTTCCAAGAAGCAGAAGGGAGGAGGGAGATCATTTTAGGTGTGGGGAACCACCAGGCATGGAAGTGGAAAAGTAGAATGCAATACATCAGGAACAATAAACAGGTCAGTCTTATTAAAACAAAGAATGCACTGAAGGTGAATAATGTGTAATCAGCCTAGAAAGATAGACTGCAACATGATTGTGAAGGGTAAATTCAGCTGAGCAACTTGGAGGATACTTCTCCCTCTCTGGAGTCCTAGGGAGAATGTTTTCCCTGTCCATTTATGAATCATTCACTGACAATTCAAAACTGACCATTTTGACCATTCAAAGTCAGATGATATATTAGGAAGTCTCTCTACATTCACATGAGATAGAGAGATCAAGGTTTATGGTTGGAATCTGTGATAAACTGATGTCAATGAAAGACTTGCTGACATCACAAAAACAATCAGGAAATAGCAAATGCTTACAAAATAGTCAATTTTTATCATGGGCAATATGTAGAAAACTCTCATGAGCAGCTAAGTATAACAATCTGCGAATGATCAGATGAGTGTTCTCAGAGCCATTGAAAGGTCATTCAAAATTGATCATTTTACCAATATTTTGACAGTAATACAAATGCCATTATCTCTGACTTTAACTGAGCAGAATAAACAAATCTCTTTCAAAATGGAAATTAGTCCCATTGCCTTTCAAAGGCAATAAAGAAAAATTTCCAAAGTTTGAGTATCCCATGTCATAAATTCTTTAGCTGGGCATTCAAAGCCACCCATACTTTGACCCAGTCTACCTTTCCAGCCTTATTTTTTTCTTTTTTCTTACTATACATTCTATCCTATGAACTCTGTGTATTTTTCTCACCTTTATGCATGTGCACATACCATTGCCCAGGAAATTGACTCCTTCTTGACCTCTATTTTACAGAATTCTTTTATTCAGAAAGCTTCACCTATGTAGCCTTCTCTGATCTTCCTACTCAAAGTGTTGTTTTCTTCCTCAAATATTACTAGAGTGCTTTGTGAAGCCCTCTCCTTTGCCTCCATCACTCCTTAACTTGCAATTTACTAATCTTTTCATATGCCATATGTCCTCAGGGAGTTAGAAATTGTTTGAATACAGAAATTGTTTTTTTTTTATCCCCAAAGCACAATACAGTGCCTTTTACCTTGTCAGTTAAGTGTCTCAGGCACTGAGTCTAAGAAACAGGAAGATTAAAGTGTAAGAACTTTACCAGCTATATGATCCTGCTCAAGTCACTTAATGTGTTTGCTTCAGTTTCTTCAAGTAGTACCTACTTCCAATGAGTTTTGTGAGAACCAAAGAAGATAATATTTGTAAAATAACCTAACATAGTCCCTGATATATAGAAGGTACTTAATGTTTGGTTCCTTCCTAAATAAGTATTTGATCATTATTTTCAATCAATTTCTACTGAATTTGCTTTTGACTAGGCCCAAGTAACTATTTCACTTCATTTAACTCATGTGACAGAAAATTATATTTGTAGAGACAGAAGACCATTTTTGTCAGCTAACAAACTCTAGTTGCTCAGGATTATACTTCATTTCTATTGAATTTAATAGGGCAAGTTCTTCTATTGAAAGGTCAAAGTGATCTAAAGATGGAATGTAAATGATGTCATAAGAAAAATATGATTGGAACAACAACAAAAAAAAACAAAAAACAAAAAACTATGAGCTGCATACCTAGCAAGAGCCAAGGATAAACAAAGGGTAGCTTATATATTCCTCTGGAATCCATTATCTGTCAAGAGAATAAGAGAAAAGCCCCCAGCACATTAGGTGGATTTAACTGTGGTAGGAACCTAGGGTCATGTAGACAAGAGTCACACAATAGGGACGGACATGGTTGAATTGAGATCAGCATCATTAAAATGAGTATTCATATTAAGGAGATTCACTAAAGGGTTAGAGTATATAAAGTTAATTCACATTCACTTAACATGTATGTCAAATAAGAAGGTAGTGTGGAAACAATTCAGGAGTGAGGCATCATGGTATTATCAGGAGAAATATTCTATTGAAGAACCAGGAAATGCCAGTATAAGTTTCAATTCACAATTTAATTCAATGTGTGTCTTTGGACAAGACAATTCACCTTTCCCAACCCTATCATCTATAAAATGAGTAAGTCAAACTCGAACAATCTCTAAAGAACATTCCAACTCTGGTGTCTGGTTTTATTATGATATTGGGTGATCAGTAAGCAAAGATAGGTCATCATAGCAACTTCTCTTTCTGACAATGACAAAATGCCTTGCTGAGTGGGCCATCCGAGCTCTGCTTACCAGTTTCACTGTACTATAAAGGCTAAAAGAGGAGCTACCAGACAGAATGAAAAGGTGAAGAAACAAGAACTTCATTATCCAGGGACTGGATAGATATAACACGTGAAAAATGAAGAGGTAGGAAACAGAGGACAGTATTTCTGCAAGGAAGGAGATTTTCAAGAATTCCTCTATTTTCAAGTTGAACCCTTAGTGTTCTCTCATCTCCACCATTAGTTGATTTCCTTGTCACAAGGCTCAATGCAACTCAATTCAATGAACATTTGTTAAGAGTTTACTGTGTGACAGACACTGGAAATACAAATAAGAAAAAGTAATAAAGTCCCTACATTCAAGAAGCTTATAATCTAAAGTGAGAAAAAAATAGACAAAAGAAAACTAAAAGGGGGAGGAGGAAAGTGTCACCAATGGGTATGAAGCCAAATGGAGTCAAAACCACTCAGAACTTCTGATAGAAAGTGGAGGGTTGGAGACAGAGCCAAGATGGCAGAGTAGAAGAACAGACCTGTAGATGCTGTCCCCCACAGACCATAAAATACCAGTGAAAATGACTCTAAACAAATTCTAGAAGAGCAGAAGTCACAAAATGACAGAGTGAAAGAGTTTACTCCCCTTAATTGTGTCATCTTGGAGGAACTGAGAACTACATGTGCCCAGAGTATACCCTCCTCTTGACAAAGGACTCAAAAGTCAAGTAATTGACTAGAAAAAAATATCCAAATAAGGGGAAAAAATAAGACTATAGAAAGTTACTTTCTTGGTGAACAGGTATTTTCTATCCTTTCAGATGAGGAAGAACAATGCATACCATCAGAGGAAGACCTAAAAGTCAAGGCTTCTGCATCCAAAACCTCCAAAAATATATGCAATGTTCTCAGGCCATGAAAGAGCTCAAAAAGGATTTTGAAAATTAAGTAAGAGAGGTGGAGGAAAAATTAGGAAGAGAAATGAGAGTGATACAAGAAAATCATGGAGTGCAAGTCAATAACTTGCTAAAGGAGACCCCAAAAATGCTGAAGAAAAAAATCTATTTAAAAATAGATTAACTCCAAATGGCAAAAGAGATCCAAAAAGTCAATGAGGAGAAGAATACTTTAAAAAGTAGAATTAGCCAAATGGAAAAAGATGTTCAAAAGTTCACTGAAGAAAATAATTCTTTAAAAACTAGAATGGAGTAGATAGAAACTAATGACTTTATGAGAAACCAAGAAAATACACAGAAAACCCAAAAGAATGAAAAAATAGAAGATAATGTGAAATATCTTATTGGAAAAACTGCTGACATGGAAAACAGATCAAGGAGAGAAAATTGAAAAATTGTTGGACTGATCAAAATAAGAACCCAGACATCACCTTTCATGAAATTATCAAGGAAAATTGATCTGATATTCTAGAACCAGGGGGTAAAATAAATATTGAAAGAATCCACCAATCACCACCTCAAAGAGATCCAAAAAGAGAAACTCCTAGGAATATTATAGCCAAATCCCAGAGTTCCCAGGTCAAGGAAAAAATATTGCAAGCAGCTAGAAAGAAACAATTCAAGTATTGTGGAAATACAATCAGGATAATACAAGATCTAGCAGCTTCTATATTAAGGGATCGAGGGATTTGGAATATGATATTCCAGAAGTCAAAGGAACTAGAATTAAAACTAAGAATCACCTATCCAGCAAAACTGAGTATAATACTTCAGGGGACAAAATGGTCTTATAATGAAATAGAGGACTTTCAAGCACTCTTGATGAAAAGACCAGAACTGAATGGTAAATTTGACTTTCAAACACAAGAATCAAGAGAAGCATGAAAAGGTAAACAGGAAAGAGAAATCATAAGGGACTTATGATTCAACTAAAGTTGAACTGTTTATATTTCTACATGGAAAGATAATATCTATAACTCTTGAAACTGCTCAGTATTTGGGTAGTTGGAGGGATTGTACACACATATATATATATATATAGAGAGAGAGAGGGCACAGGGTGAGTTGTTAGGAATGGATGATATCTCAAAAAACAAAATTAAGAAGTGAGAAAGGAATATATTAGGAGGAGAAATGAATTGGGGCAAATTATCTCTTATAAAAGACAAGAAAAAGCTTTTTCAAAGCAGGGGGAAAGGGGTGAGGTGAGAGGGAATAAGTGAAGCTTGCTCTCATTCCATTTGGCTTAAGGAGAGAATAACATGCACACTCAATTTGGTATAAAAATCTATCTTACACTACAGGAGAGTAGGGGAAAGGGGATAAAGGGGGTGGGGGATGATAGAAGGGAAGGCAAATGGGAGGAGGGAGAAATTAGAAGTAAACACTTTTGGGGAAGGTCAAAAGAGAGAATAGAATAAATGGGGGGCAGGATAGGATGGAGGAAATATAGTTATTCTTATACAATACGACTATTATGGAAGTCTTTTGCAAAACTACACATATATAGCCTATATTGAACTGCTTGCCTTCTCAGTGGGGATGGGTGGGGAGGGAGGAAGAGAGAGAAGTTGGAATTCAAAGTTGTAGTAACGAATTTTGAGAATTCTTTTTGCATGCAACTGGGAAATAAGAAATACAGGTAATGGAGTATAGAAACTATCTTGCCCTACAAGAAACGAGAGAAGATGGGAATACAAGAAGGAAGGGGTGTAATAGAAGGGAGGGCAGACTGGGGGGAGGGGTAATCAGAATGCATGATGTCTTGTGGTGGGGGAGAGGAGAGATGGGGAGAAAATTTGGAACTCAAAATTTTGTGGAAATGAATGTTGAAAACTAAAAATAAATAAATAAACTTTAAAAAAGTTTTAAAAAAGAAAATGCAGTTACACAGCAAGGGCTTAATAACAGTTTTCTAATTAGCTGTCTTTGCTGTCATTTTTTTAATCACAATGTATAGGCTTATTCTAATGTGTTTATTCTAAATTTGTTATTTGTGCTTAGTTTAATTATTTTTAATTAATTTATTTTATTTTATTAATGTTTAATTTTAATTGGATTTTAAAATATCTATTATTTATTATAAAATATTTTATTTTTAATGTTTAGTTTTAATTGTTTAATTTAATAATTAGATGTCTTTAATTATTCTAAATTTGCCTCCACAGCGTAGCAAAGTAAAGCGTAGGTAAGTTCTGATTATTGTGAATGGTGATTATCGTAAAGTGGTGGCACTATTTGAAGCTATAATTACATGTAATTGGTATTATCCCAATGTAAATATGAAGTGAAAATTATTAAATCTATTTTATCTTTTTATTGATTTAATATAACAGCAAATTACAAAGAAGTGTATTACTGATTTAAGTTGATTAGTAATAGAATAGTTATGAAAAATCAAAATTGAAAAAATATCAAATATGGTACTTAAATGTAAGCCTGTGAATATGATGGCACTGTATTCCCTTCATTAAATCTTCATACCTAGCCTGGTAGGTTGAGAGAGCTTCATTCACATTTTGAGAAATTCGTATGCTCTCATTGTCATAAGATGAATCAATTACAATTGGATGCCCTGGGCATTATCTAAGATTATCTTAAAGTCACTATCATTGTCCCTGACATACTTTTCAGTAGCTAGGCTAAAATAACTCAAAAACCAATAAAAATAGCTTTCACCACTCAAGCTTTCTTATTTGATCACCAAAGAACTGGAAGTGATCAGGGGGTGTGACTTCCCAGAGTGGGAGGACTTTGACACCAATAAACAAAGTTTGATTTTAATTTAGATGAACCTTAGACACTTCTAATCTGGGTTGATGGTTTGTTTGTTGTGTTGTGGGTTTTTTTTTTCATTATCAAAAATACGAATCGTGGAAGCCATCATTTTTCCAGAATAAGCCTCTTTCATCTACAGTAAAAATTTGTTGGTCATATTCACTTTCATTATGTTCTTCAAAGCCCCAGGATATTAATCTCTGCATTCTTATCTTCACTGACCTTCTATCTGGTAATTTTGATATTATGCACCTGCAGCCAATTGTTAAAGCTACAGAACCAACCAACACTTACAATAAAAGATTTTTCACCCTCCACTTCATTTACAATTCCTTTTGCTGCCTCAAATAAACTTGAAGTTTTTGCCATAATGGCTGCTTTGCTAAGAGGAACATGCTTTTGTTTAATTTGATCCTTAATCCATAAAACTAAAAGATGTTCCATTTCTGCAACCGCAATACTTCTGCTCCTTGCAATTATTGTTTGTAAGAGGCAGGTGGGTCGCTCAACGGGTGGAGCACTGAGTCTGGAGTCTGGAAGACCTGAGGATAAATCTGGCCTTGGACGCTTACTAGCTGTGTGACCCTGGGGAAGTCACTTAACCTTTGTTTGTCTTAATTCACAGTAGAAGGAAATATCTTTACAACAAAATATCTTTACAACAACAACAGTAAAAAACCCATGGACAATATTGGTGCGCTATGGTCCACAGAGTCAGAATCAGGCAAGACAGAACTAGAACAATTGCTAGTAAACAACAACAGTTGATGAAACTTTGACTTTTTCTTTGATTTTGCCTGAGTGTTTTATAATATCACATACTGTAAACTGAGGAATATTCAGGTATCATCTCATCCTATTTAAATTATATTACTATATTTATGCCATTCAATTACATCAAATTTTTGTTCTGATTTAATAACAAGCCTTATTTGTGTGTGTTGGCAGTTTTTCCATCTGAAATATTCTTCCTTTGGTCCATTTTGTTAAGGATTCTTTAAAAAAATTTGATGGAGTTGTTGGTAATATGGCACATAGCTGCATATAACCACACAACAATAGGCAACTGCAGACTGACAACATGGAGGTGTGTTAAAACCCTCAACTAATTCAGAGATTTGCAATTAATTTAATTGTGGCTCACATTAAATGCAACCTGGTATCATTTTTGCACTACTTACATTATTAAAATTGCATTAATTACAACCTGGCTCTACCTTTAAACTATGATCTTGGACAGGAGAAAATTAGTTGAAAATGTCTTTAGGAGCTCCAAATAATTTCATCCAAGAAAATTAGTTTTGATGTTATTTTCTGTTATTCTCTGATGTTAAATCTGTATTCGTGCTGTGTATTGACATGTCTATTCCAGACTTTCCAGTTTGTTGATTGCAACTATGACATTTTAATAAGGAAAAATATAATAATTCACCTTGACAACAGTGGTATTTCTGTCTTATTTAAATGCTATTTCCCTGTCTTGTTCTATTATATACTCTGATGTCCTAATATAATTAAAAACTGAGAATGAATTGATATGTACTCTACTAGCAAAAAAGTGCAGCCTATTTAATAGAATAGAAGATTTGATAGTAAGACATAAATTTTTTTCCTGAAATAATGAGGTTTAAATTAGAAATGGTCTCAGGCTTCAGCTACTATGTTTTATATTTACAAAATCAAAATATGGACCAGATGTCCATAAATAGAGGTATCTCTATGGTAACAGATTTCACCATTTTTAGAAGATAGCACACATGGCAATAAGGATTAATCTCAGTTTGATTTGGGAAAGAAATTCATGGTGTCCAATTCACATGCAAATGGTGTGTGTAGATATGGAATATGTATATATAACATGAATGATATAGAAATATATGTATATATACATATATATGTCCATAGTTTATAACATTTCATAGACATGTGCTTTTTCTACAAATAGACATATCTTTTCAGAATATTATTTTAAGGAAGTCTATTAGGTTGGCACAGTTATAGAAATGTTATCTTTGTGCTATATTAAAAATACTCGGGCTCACTTTCACCTTTTAATAGAAAATAGTGACACTTTAAAAAGTAGAAAATTAGACATATTCATGTATTATTTTCAGAGAAGACTCTTGAAATTTCAGCAGTTGCTACTCAATAGAATTTTCTATCAGTAAAATAATACACCTAAAGTACAAAATTATTTCCAGTCACTGAGCTATATGGTTTACTTCTCTGGGTGATATTCATTATACTTGAGACAGGCAATTATATTAAATAAATGAGTGAAAAAATCAGGAAAAAATCAGACTGGGGCTATTAGTTCCAATGTCAAAATGAGAGATCAAAGGCCATCACCTGGTTCTACAATGTCATCGAAAACAGGACAGGAGGAAATGAGCTAAAATTGTATGAGATGAGGGGGAATTTGGATAGACTGCAGCTGTGTTGAACATGATAAATTATCTACTGTTGAACATGCCAAAATATCAGTAAGAAAAAAACACTAGATTTTTTTTTGTCTACTAGGCCAGTTTGAGAATTTGATGTTGGTTATCTTTTTACATGATTGATTGAAGAGGCAATATGGCACAATGGAAAAATCAATGAATTTGAAGCTAGAGGACACATTCATAACTTACCTATGTCACTTACTCTCTGTGAGACCTTGGGTAACTCACCTAACATTTCTGCACTTCATTTTCTTCCTCTGTAAAATCAGATAAACTAGATGACCTTGAAGGTCTCCTTGAGCTTTAGATCTATGGTCTGAGGATAAGTCATGTAGACAGAGTCATAGAAAGAATTTTTTGGCTATAAAAATCACTGAACCCTGAAACAGGTTACTGAGAGTAGAATATCATTCCCTGTTCTTTTTTAACAGGGCAAACAGTTGTCTGGAAACTTTTGAAGTGCAGTATTTCTCACAAAAGGAGACTCAATTTCAAATAATCTCATGGCTCCTTTCTATCCTTACCATTGTATGTGACTGATATGCACAGCAGAGTTACAATAGCCATTCTGCAAGAACTCATTATTTATGGCTTTTGTTATAATTTTCTTCAGTAATGCAAAATCCAACCCAGCAAATGTTAGATAGCTGTGTGGAGTTTGGCACTCTTTTCTGGATCTCAATTTCTCAAGCTTTTCTACTTGTTCTTTTGTGTATAATCCAGGGGTCTATAACAACGTCTCACGAAAGGAAACTAAAATTTAACGTGGCTTTCCTGGAACAAATGAATCTCACATACTGTCACTGGAACTTCCTTGGAGATCACCACCCCTGAAATCATTCTCCATTTTAAAAAACAGCATCGCAGTTGATGCTCAGCCCTCAGAAATTCAAGATGACTCTGATAGACAACCACATAATAGGAATGTTTAGCTGCCAGGTCACTGATGACAATGTTGTGAAACCTGGCTGTCTTGTCCTCCAAGGAGAAATACCATCTGCAAGTGTGATATCATTAAATTATACAGGTTTCACATGTTTGCCTTTCAGTTGGATTTAGAGAAAAGACTCAGAGGGAAAAAAAATACCTGCATAGCAGCAGGTATCGGAAATTCCCTTGAAACTCGTGTCAGGACTGTCTTAAGCAGGAGTGTGCTGGGGCCAACTTGAGAAACTGCTAAATTTTAAACATCAGCATTTATACCTCAGGTATTATTAGCAAATATTACAAGTCAGAGTTTGATTTATCGTTTTGTTGCTAGCCTCGACCTTAAAGAATGATGGATAAAATATTAGCAATGAAAATTAAATTAACAGTGGGGGAGTGTGTTGACCATTAAAGGTTTACTAGAACATGCCAATCTTCAATGCATTTTTCTTGCTACCTTAGGAGAATGGGAGTACAGATTTGTAGCTGAAAGGGACCTTAATCCAATCTTCTCATTTTACAGATAAGGAAATTGAGACAGAGAGAGATTTAGTGACTTCTCCAAGGTCATGAAGATAGTGTCAAGAATGACATTTGAATTCAGATCCTGTAACTCCAAAAGCAACACTCTTTCTTGTATTCTAGTTGTATTTTTACATGTCTTTTCTTCCATATGAAATACGGAGACCTTCAAGGCCATACTCATTTTACATTATTATAATGTATTCTATATAATTATCATTATCACTATCATCTCATCCTATGATTTCCTCAACATTTTTAATACCTACTGAGAAAGCTCCCTCAGCCAAAATAGATAAGCAACAATTATGAAACTTATCTTATTGTAAAGTTTCCCAGATGCTGAAAAGTAATATTAATTCTCCCAGGGTTGCAGAGCCAACATCTTTCAGAATTATGACTTGAACCCAGATTTTCCTGACTCCAGGACTGACAGAAATCACAACCAGAACAAGAAATAATGAAGACAACAACACGCTGCCATGGCACCCTCTATATGTCAGGCACCGTGCTAAGCACTTTGCAGATATGATCTAATCTCATCCTTACAATAACCCCTTAAGGTAAGTACTATTTTAGCTCCATTTTAGTGTTGGAAACTGAAGTAATTTAAACCTTGTTTTCAAATCTGGTTTCTTACACTTATTAATTGTGTGACCTTCAGTAAGCTGCTTAACCTCTATGTCAGCAGCTTAATAAGTCCCAGATGAATTGTTGAGTTACCCTATCAGGAACTTCCCATTCCAAAGAAATCACAGATCTTTTGCATACTCACAAATACAGCATCTCAAAGCTTAAATATAAATAAATATACATTTCTTATTATACATTTGTGTACTCATACATCGCTCATCCTCAGCCCTAAACCAAATACAGACTCTTACCGACTCTTTCCAATTTTATTTCAATCAGCCTCTCTTCTTCCAGTCTCTTCTGACCTTTCCCATCCATTATCTACACAGCGTAGCATATGTGTAGATATGTCAATGTCAACGAGATATTCCTAAAAACAATTTTTACCATGTCACTCCCCTCCTCAAAAATCTTCATTGGGTACTTATTGCCGATTGAATAAAATAGGAAATCCTCAAGCTGGCACTCAAAACTCTCTACAAGTTGACTCCCACTGTCCTTTGAAGTCATGGTTTATACTATCCCCCTTCAAATTCTCCATTCCAGACTGGTCAATTCACTATTTTCCATAAACCACATATTATCACTGAATTCATGACTTGGAACAGTCTGCCCTAGATACCTGCAATGTACTCTTTCTTCACCTTTGTCATTCATAATAGAGGCAATTAAGTGGCATAGTGGGTAAAACTATGAGGTTAGAGTCAGAAAGACAATCCAACCTTGTGCACTTACCAGCTATGTGAGCCTAGGCAAGTCCCTTAACCTGTTTGCCTCAGTTTCTTCAACAGCAAAATGAAGATAGTAATAGTACCTACCTCCCAGTATTTTTGTGAAGGTCAAATGAGATACTTGTAAACTGCTTGTTACAGTGTCATCACATACTAGGTGTTTAATAAATGCTTGTTTCCTTTCTCATAATATTTATTCTCTACTTAGCTCCAGATCATATGTTCTTTAAGATAGAAGAGTTTTCCTAATACATCCTTCCATATCCCATCATCCCAGTTATGAGCACCCTCTCTGAAAATTTCATTGTATATGCTTTATGCTTTGCATTTACATGCAAATGTATGTGTATATATGTATGTATCTATATAGATATATATGTGTATCTGTATCTATATAGATATGTGTATATAGATATAGATATATGGGGGGGTGTATATATAAATGATATTACACTCCAAGCCCAGTAGAATATCAATTCTTTGAGGGCAAGAATTATTTCATTTTTGTCTTTGCATATTCAGTGCCCTGGACATAATAAATATTTGTGGAATTTAATGGAAGGGTAGGGATGTTAATTTGCCTCCCCTATCAGATTACAACCTCACTAAGGGCTGGAACTTTGTCTTAACTGGCCGATTCCATTCTAAACTCCTTGAAAATAGGAGCTGCTTTTTCCCCAGTTGCTGTAGTCCCCTCATTACCTTTGATATAATAAGTTCTCAATAAAGATTTACTGAACTGAATTCAGGAACTTATTTTGAAAGGACAATGTTATAGATATATACTACTTATGATTAGAAATTAGAGGAGATAAATGGATTTTATTGAATATTTATTAAAATATTAATATATTTTTATTGCTGAGTTTCCTCACAAGAAAGGACTCATGAGATTGTCTATTCTACTCCTAAGATTCACGTCCATCTTCCTCCAAAAGTATGTCCCATGAGTATACCCCTGATAATTAGTTGTCCAGGTTCTTCTTGAGTGCTACCAATGATATTAAACTCACAATTCCCATTCCATGTAATCAAAAGGAATAGTAAAAGTAAATCTACTTGCCTTTCACTTAACACCATTTGGTCTTAATTCTCCCATCTGGAGCTATGCAGTACAAATCTCAACTTGTTCTGTCTGGCCACCCTTCAATATTTTAGAAAACATGCTGAAAAACTTCTAATTAAATAAGCTTGACTCTCCATTCTATAAATTTGTGATTAGACTAGGTAAAACAAATGCTCAGAGGGGAGTTCACCACAGCTTCGATGTGGGAAGTGAGAAGTTTCCTTTCCCACACAAGTATCTATGCTACAAGTATAATACGACTTCAAGACCAAGGGTGGAATTCCGTTTGGTGAAAAGAAATGAGCTATAGAGCCCACCATTTCCCTCAGTAATATGGACTGGCTTAGCACTGCCACTCACTGAAACGCTCCCAACCCAAGACTACCTGAAGAGATTATCCTGGATGGCTGTCTGACCTCAAGTCAATTAGCATGAAGCTCCTTTTTTGACTGCATAGAAGATAATGTGCTCAATTAATGTTTATTGAATTGCACTCAATTATTCCTAGGGACTGCCTAGGATAGTATTCTTAGAATTATAGGACTTAGAGTTGGAAGTAATATGATATCATAAAGTAGGAAAGGACTTCAGAGATCATCTAATTCAATACTCTCATTTTACAGTTGAGAAAATTGAGGCCTAGGCCAGTTAAATGACTTGCTAAAGGTCGCACAGGCAGTAAATACAAGAAATAATATTTGAACTTATCTTCTCTGTCTCTAGAATAAGTGTTTTGAGATCAGCTAGTCCAGGACCCTCATTTTAAGGATAAGAAAATTGAGGCCCAAAGAGTTAAGTGAAAATATGAGTAACAAGTAGCATCCTAGTTGATTCTACTTCCTAGCCACGGGCTTTAACTATGTTTCTATAAAGCGTAATGGGGAGAACTTGGTTGAGGGATGGCATGAATTATAGTATCACCTAGCTTTAAAAGAAATGAAAAAGTGGCAACTAGGTAGAGAGAGTACTGACTCTGGTGTCAGGAGGACCTAAGTTGAGACTTGGCCTCAGTCACTTGACCCTTACTAGCTGTGTGACCTTGGGCAAGTCATTTAACTTATATTGTCACAGTAAAAGAGAGACTGGGAGAGGGAGAGGAAGAAGGAGAATGGGGGGGGAGAAAGAGAAAGAGAGAGAGATGAAGAGTTAAAAAAGAGTGAATTTCTCAAAAATTTGTACATTCTGTCTTTCTCATGTATAATCAGCAGCTTCTGAAACAGCAGCAATGTATTAACGCTATTATTCATTCTGAATTGCTTTAAGGCAAACGTCAGTTCTTGCAGCTGATTTTAGGCCTTTGGAGAATTCATGTAAATTATTGATTTGTAGAGTAAAACATAATTTCAAAATTAATTAGAAATGACCAAACCTGGGCGGCTCCTGTTGATCAAAGTCCTCTTTAAATGAAGCACTGTTAGATTTCCTTTCCTTTTCATAACTAATTGGCTGAAAGCATAGTCCTCAAACTGTTTCCACCTCCCCTCCGCCCCCACTGCCTCAACTCCTGCCATGAACCTTTCAGAATCTCTTGAAAACATCTCACACTACACAGAAGATAAGCTTAGAACCCAACTACAAAGTCTAGAATGATTGATGTCAAACCTGCTTCAGAAGGAGGTCATTGAGGTGGGAGAATGCTGGCTCTAAATTAGTTCTCTAAAGAGCTAATTTAGGGGGTCCTCTTGAAAGGGAAGATTTAAAGCTGGACTGAGGGAGATAAAAGTGTCCACAAACTACAAGAGTTCATAAACAAGAAAATAACGCACACAGACATTTCATGCTGCTATAGCACTCAGGAAAGTTGTGCCAAAAATGGTGGGTCTTCTCCAACCCTTCACAATGTTGCTGCAACCTCCTCCCCACTGCAGGGATTCATGACCCTCAATTTAAGAAACATTGTCCCAAAGCCAATTATTTTGTATCCTAACTTCTGCCAACTTTAATACAGACTGTTAATTAACAATATTAATTTTTCATTGCTTGATTGTTCAATATCAGCTTAAAAAAGCAAACATATGGAATGCAATTCAGAGCACATTAATTTTAAGTCCCCTCATAGCAGTTAATGAATGGAGGAGCAGTGATAAAGGCTTGCAAAACTGTTTGCTTTCTGGAGATGAAGAATGGACATCATTCATGTGAAAAGTCATTATTAGGGAGTAGCGGGGGGAGAGAAGACTTAAGCTATTTTGAAACAACAAGCATCAACCTAGTCATTCTCAAAAC
Organism: Bettongia penicillata ogilbyi; assembly: GCA_023548195.1. Classification (NCBI taxonomy): domain Eukaryota; kingdom Metazoa; phylum Chordata; class Mammalia; order Diprotodontia; family Potoroidae; genus Bettongia; species Bettongia penicillata. The sequence goes on along the minus strand of JAJHZJ010000579.1, from coordinate 954,782 downwards.
CAGCCTGTGGGCTGGCTGCTCCCTTATCATATTACTCCTTATAACATGATGTCTATAACTTTGTTTCCTACATTAATTATTATCATTGTGTTTATGATATGTGCCACTGGCACAATGTCAAAATCTAAAGTAGCATCATTCTACTCATTCATCTATGTGGTCTTTTTTTTCAGCATCAACAAGTGAGAATAGGGGGCCAGAGGAGGTAGGATGTTCTTTTACCCTTTGAAGAGAATCTGCAGCCCCTGCATAACTGCTGAGGATGTTGAATCTTTCAGCTAGAAAGGAGAATGTGACAGGGATCTGGTATAAGCACAGACCTCTTCAACTTTCTATATAAAGGCTTTGAAGGAGCTTGCTTCTAAAAGCAACATAATGACATATAAGGGGAGGGTAGTGAAAAGTCTGTGAAGCATGTATGCACCATCTCTTATGGGTTCTGGTCAGTTAACCATGAGGCTGGGAGACCTTTTTAACTGAATGTGTTGCCAGAAGCGTCATTTCTGTCATTCAGTCATTTCAGTCATGTCTAACTCTTCATGACCCCATTTGAGGTTTTCTTGGCAGATATATTAGAGTGGTTTGACCTTTTCTTCTCTAGTTCCTTTTACAGATGAGGAAACTGAGGAAAACAGGGTTAAGTGATTTGCCCAGGGTCACGCAGCTAGTAAGTTTCTGATGCAGGATTTGAACTCAGGTCTTCCTGATTCCAGCCTAGGCATGCTATCTACCGCACCACCTAGCTGCCCTGCCAGAAGTGTAGTCGTCTTTAAAAAGACCCGAGTTATTTTCAACCATCTTTCTTCATTTCATTCATTTCCTTCATTCATAGAATCTGGTGAGAGACCCTGATGTGAGGGGAAAGGTTCGATGGCCTTCTGTCTGAGGCTACATGATCCCAAGAAAGAGGCCCTCAGTCCTTGGCGTGATCTTCAAAACTCTAGTCAAGCAGACAAACTCACAGAACCATCATGATGCACCTGGATGTGAACTTGGTGGAATCAACTGTTATGTAGGACCTGAGCTAAATTAAGAAGCCAATCTACCTCCCTCACTCCACCCCGGGGTTTAGTATATGGAAGATTATTATTCCTCCTACATGTTGGGTAAAATGCCTGTACTTTTTTTCTTGTTATATCTTTGAAGTAAATTCCCCCTTATTAATCCCCCTTATTAATTAATTTAAAATGAGCTACAATAATTAAGAACTACCAACACATATATGCCAGAATAATCTTCCAAAGGTACCATTTTTCATTATTTCATTCCATGGCCAAAAGTCCCCAATGGCTCCCCTTTGCTGATGGAAAATTTCAAACTCTTCAGGTCTGGCGTTCAAAGCCCTGCAATGTAGAAATGACAAGAAAGCTAAACTCAGAGTTGGAAACTAACCTTAACTCCTGTCTCCTGTCTATGTGACTCTCTCTGACCTCCAGCTTCCTCCATGATAAAAATGGAGGAATCAGTATATTGATACTACTTATCTCGCAGGGATGTTATAAAGAAAGGGCTCTGTTAAGTTTAAGCGTCCCAGGTAGCAAAAAGAGCTTCCAAGGGCAAAATGGCTTTGGGTTTTTGTTTGTTTCTTTATTTGTTGGGGAGGGGGTTTATTTTTATTAATTTGACAGGGCACTGGATTACATTTGGATGATGCTAACCACACTGAAGATTAAATTGATAGATAAAGGACAGAGAAAGTTTCCTCCTTGCTATGAATCAATTAGCTAGTAGTCATTAATAAGTGTCCGTGTGTCAGGCACTGCTCTAGGTGCTGGCCCTGACATCTGAAAGCTCCCATTCTACAGGGGAGATACACGTATAAACCTACAAGTATAGCACAAACTTAGGGGCTTCTACCCCAAAGTCCCATTTACACTGGTACACTGGAGCTCCAGGGATCAGCTGCCCACTTGTTGCCTCAGAGTTCTAGAGACTGAGAAGTCAGGGAGTGGTTTTCCTTGGTACTATAAATCATGAGCTCTCACTGGTGGACTTCCTTTGTTAATTACCAATTGAAATCTATTAGTTAGCCAAACTTAATTAACACTTACTTAGAGAAATTTACTAAGGTGGTGTCCTACGAAGAACTGGTACAAACCTATGCCCTCAAAGTTCTGTGGCACGCTCACCTAGAAGCACAGAATCCAGGGAAAAAACATGGGTACGAGCTTTTAGAGTGAATGCGACAAAGGAGTAAACTCACAGTTCTTGATTATTTGGACAACTTTTGTCCATTCATAGAATCCTCATCAAGTTCCCGTTAGGAATTGCTGAACTCCTTATATAGTTCTGAAGCTGTCCTTCCTCAGTGTTTCTATTTTATCCTCAACTCCCGAGGCTGACACTGCTGTCAGTTGTTCTGTAGACACTGCTAAGATTCCCATGAAAAGTACAAAGCTTTCAGACCTATTGAAATTTGTAAGGTCTTCCTCTGGTCAAGGATGGAGGGTGGAGGGGAAAGAGGAGAGAAAGACCCTTCTCCTTCCCTCCCAAATGATCAAGGGTTTGGTTGGAACTGATTTCTTACAACTAGAATATTAGAGTCCAAATTGGCTTGCTATTTGTTTCTCACATGGTGCCACTGAGTTGTTTCAGCCCATCCCTACACATTTCCTGTGTATTTTCATTTTATTTCATGCAGTGGCTGGAAACATTCTATTCCTTCTCAGCTTGATGAACTATAATGATATATGTTTCCATTGAGGGGGTTGTTCTTACTTGGTAATGTTATTAGTCTGGAACCTGGGACACTGGAAAGAGTGCTAGAATTAGAATCAGAAAGATCTAAATTCAAATAATTATTAACTATGTATATGAGGTGTCCAGGGAGGATGAACCTTTCTGATGGGAGAGCTTACTTAGCCCTTTCAACAACTACTCATCCATTTTTGTTGTCTACTTCTCAGTGGATGCATCCTGGCCGTAAAACTATCTTAGCAGATGGGCTAAACCAGGTTGAGTCATACCAACAGACCTCAAACCTGTTGGTGAGTTAGAGGGATGTCTGCTCCAAGCATATGAAGACTACCCCCAGTAGAATGAATGAATGACAGTAATTTGTTCCAACAGACATGAAGGTGGCTGAAGCAGGAGCTGTAGAGTGCTTAGAGCTTGGTCATGCATCAAAGATGCCAAGGACCTCCACTGTATTCCAGGTCATCACCAGTCATCTTGACTTTTGTCCTGCCACTGGACTTCAAAGAATCTGGAAGAGAGAGTGAGGTTGATGACTCTGCAATTCTGTGCCACTTAAATCCAATTCACTGGCAAATCAAGACATGATGCCATTATATGATCAGTCCTCTTTGGAAACAAAGGATGAACAACAAAAACCACATCTGTATGCACCTAGTCAAAAAACTTTAAAAACTGTCTTAAAAAAACACTTAAAAAAACTATCTATCTCAGTCTCGTCTTCTGTAAAATAGGAAAAATTATACCACCTGCTACACTGAACTGTGGTAAGAATCAGTGCCATAATAATTGTAAAGTGATTTGCAAACTTTAAAGACTAGTTATCATCATCATCATCACTAATACTTTAAGTGGGATGACATATATTTAATCAGACCTCACCCTTACCTATGTATATACAAAATATAGTGATAAGGAAAGAAACCTCTGATTTAATTGGCATAGGAACTCCCAATTGCAGGTCAACAAATTTTCTGATACTCATGGTCTTAGAGAATTACCTGGGCACTAAGAGGTTAAATGACTTAAAGTCTAACAATCAGTATGTATCAGAGGATGCACTCGAACCCAGATCTTCTTGGTCCCAAGGTCAGTTTTTTAACCACTACTTCACAGCTACAACATATAGACAAAATAAATACTAGATAATGATAGGGGTTGGGGGTGGAGTAACTAATGACATGAAAACTGACCTCTACACCACTTCCTCCCTTTAAATAAATTCGCTTCAATTGTACTAGCTAGAATTCTGCCTTCCCCCAAACACTATACATCTATTCTTTTTGTCTCTTTTTTCTTCAGTTCTCTTTGTCAATTAATCAAAATTTTGCATTGTTACTTAAATATTTTCTGTGTTTGTGATATCTCTTACCAGTTAAATTGCAAATTTCTGGAAAGAAGTTGAGCACATCTTCTCATTCTTTAAAAATTATCATGAAGTAGACAATAAGAAATGAATGAAGTAAAATAGATCTAATGCTAATGTACAGGAATGACCGTAGTTTGTCCTTTGGTTCAACTGTTTGATTCAAGTTCCTTCTTAGGAAGAATACCACCATAATCCCAGTACAACATCCCACAACACACACCCTTTTAGTCAAGTTCTACTAGAAGAGCCAGTGTTTTTATCCTGGTAATTTTTCAATCTCTGTGTTAATTTCTCTAGGAAAAGTCCCATGAAGAATATAGTTATTGTTTGAAGCTTGGCATGTGCTATTTCACTGAAACACCATTTCCCTTCTCTCCATTGTTATTTGGGAGAGAACATAAACTACTTTAAAAGACTAGTCAAAAAAGCGGCATGAAGAATCATAGCTATAACTGGGATAGGATGACTGAGGCTTCTTCAGGCGCCAAATTTGGAGAGCAAGGATGACACGTTTCTTCAACAGACAGAAACAACTAAGCTTAGCACCCAAGTGTCAAGAATAATTATTTAAATTGAAATGGTACAATATGATAAGCTTACAAACTTTATCCACCACCCTCTACCTCCCTCTAGGCAGCACAGTGGATTGTATTTTAAAAAGTTGATTGGAGAGCACCTTTTTTGCTATTTACTTGATCCCTACTCTTCACCCCATGCAGTTATTATATTGCTTTAAGTGTCAGAGAGAATAAATATAGTTTAGATAGAGAAGAGATTCTGGACAACCGATCTCTCTTTCATATAAAGAGATCACATAGTATCTTCCTTCCACAATTTTACATCTCTCATGATACATTACCTGAAGAAAGAGACTCTCTCTGTGTCTCTGTCTGCGTCTGTGTCTGTCTGTCTGTCTGTCACTCTCTCTCTCACATACACACACACACACGCACGCACGCACACATACACAAACCAACCATAGCACATGTCTTAAATATGGCAGATGTTCAATAAATATTGAGTGAATAAATGAATGAATGTCTTTAGGAAGTATAATAATTGTAGTCCAGAATTAGACATCCAGTAACTTCAGTTGTCTTGGCATCCAATGGTATTGTCATTAATCAGGTAGGTGATCTTTTTTTGAAGCTATATTTTCATTATCACGTTACATTTTTAAAGCTTTATTTTCATATCTGAGGATGAGAATTTGACAAATGGAGAAACTAAGATCAAAAGGAATAAAATAACCTTCCCAAAAGCAAATAGAGATTAAGCAACAGAACCAAGACTTAATTCCAAATCCTGTGATCACAAATCCAGTGCTTTTTTCTACTATTCTGTGATATACCATATGTCAATTTCAAAAAAGGAGAATGAAAGTCTAACTGGGTAGCATCAGGAAGTGATGGAGAGACTCCACAGACTTGTCAGATCTGATGATCATTACCCACTTCTGGTTATTTACATTGGGGAAAAATGATGCTGCCAGACATAAACTAGAAAGCAGTACTAGGGAATAGGAAGTCCTAGGCAAGAAAATAAAATCCTTGGGAGTACAAGTAATATTATATCATATGACTGTCAACCTATGGGAAGAGTTTCAGAAAAGTACTAGAGAAATGAAATTGTGTGCCTTTCCAGAAAAAAAAAAGGATTTTGGTTTATGGATCACAATAATATAAAAACAATGTACTCATACACAGAAACAGAATGCATGTAATGAAGACCAGTAAAAATATTTTTGCCTAGAAATTTGTGACTATGATTAAAGGACTTCTGACTGAAAATGGAGGGGGAGAGACTTTTCACATATGTAATGAGTATGTTTTGGTTCATTCTCTCTGAGTGCATGCCAGGGACTCTCTTCTTAAAGCATTATCTTACATTGGGGATTATAAGCAAAGAAGTCAATGAAATTAACTAAGATCAAGCAGCTGGAAAGAACGACCAGTACTAATAATGACAATAGCCAGTATTTACATGGCTTTTTTAGGGGGGAGAATACCGATGGTCGGTAGTAAATGAGTGTTGGACCTAGGGTCAAAAAGACCAGAATTCAAATCTCACCTCAGATACTTATTATGTGACCCTGGGCAAGTCACTTAACCCCTGTTTTCATAAAAACTAGAAAAGGAAACGTCAAACCATTCCAGCATCTTTGCCAGGAAACCCCACATGGAAAGTTAGTCCATGGGGTCATGAAGAGTCCGACATGGCTTAATGACTGAACAATAACATAGCTTTTTAAGGCTTGCAAAGTGCTTTCCAAGCATTATATCTCATTTTATTCTCACAATAATAGATGCTATTGTTATTCCCATTTCATAGATGACTGAAGAATATGGCTGGTGCCAGCTGAGATTATTTTAAGGATGTCTTCTTGACTATGCAGCCAATGCAAAGGGTTTCTCCAAATTATAGTTATAGAATGTTTACCTGTGCTCTGCAATCTCTTCAAGATACATGATTCTCCAAGAAAGAGGCTCTTCAGCCTCTCTCACATGAAGAACTTTCATCAAGTGAACCCACTGATATTCTCAGTGCATGTGCCAGTCTCCATTACATATATATTTACCAATCCAAATATCAGAGATGAAAATTAATTCTAGTAGAAAGGACCAGTAATTAATGGGAAATAACTCTAAGTGTCTATATGCAAATGTACCAATTACAAGCAATAAATAAGTTGAACATGAGACTTAAGCCATTTCTTCTCTTTTCGCCATGTGGAATAGCATCATCCAAAATGGATCTCCAGAGAGCATTCCCCCATTCCCTGGAATAGTTAAAAACCATCTTGATTGATGAGTAAGTAGAAACTGCCCATTATATCTAGTTGTTCCCAAGCCAGGTCTTGTTTCATATTTCATCCAGTCATCCACTCAGGCCATATTACCATCTTCCTTGGCTTATCCAAGTCAGGCAATCAACAAACATATTTTAGTATTTACTATGAGTCAGGTACTAAACTAAGAGCTTAGAATACAAAGAAAGGAAAAACAATCCCTGCCTTCAAGACACTCCCATTCTAATGGGAGAGGGGTTTAATACATAAATAAGTAGATACATTCAAGATATGGATGGAGCAGAAGAAAGTTGATCTTAAAGGAGAGGACACTCACATGTGGGGGGAGGGGGGCACCTGAAAAGGGCTACTTCAGAAGAGAGGATTTGAGCTAAGTCTTGAAGGAAGGCAAAGAAAACAGGAGACGAAGAGGAGGGAGATCATTCCAGGCATGGAGATAAATAATACAAAGACATAATAAATGAGATACAGACTGATATGTTCAAAGAACTGTAACTAGTCCAATTTATAGCTGGTTAGTAGAGTTTGGAGGGCACTAAAGTTAAGAGATGGCCAGATTATGAGGAGTTTTAAATTTCGAAGAATTTATATTCGATTTTCGTAATCCCCCATACCTACACCTCTTTCCACCTCCTGCCCTGGGCACAGTAATCGTTGTTTCTAAAAGGGGAACAACAAACAGCTGCCTAATTAATTCACTTGTTACCCTGTGATTCAACAGACCAAACCTCCACTGCTTAGCTGTATTTACCCTATTTCATGCTGCCTCCCCTTTTAAAACAAAGCTCTTTGAATGCAAGGAATGTCTTGATTTTGTTTTTACGGTAATCCTCTATATTCCTGAGTTTAACTTTTGCAACTTCAGTTGGCAGCTGGGCCCATTTGCAGCAATGTACAGTAGAGAAAAAGTGAGTCTCAATGCATACAAGTTTGTGGAATGGCTGGCATCCTACTAGGTGCTTCATTGGTCTTGCTCACCTGACCATTTTAGGGTAAAGAGTTTCCCATGTAGTCATTGCATATTTTGATTGTTTGCCTTTAAAACTCAAGTTTAGTGTTGTAATTATGTCCTTAAAGTCACTTGGGCTCTAAACCACAGGTTCATAGTCAGTGAGGAGGCTTAGTACAAATGTTAGATAAAGTTCTTGCTGTAATTCTGAATGTCTGCAGCCCCTGTTGGCTCTCAAATAGCACATGAAGTAGATGTCACTGACAGATTATTTCAAAATGATACATCCTTCACTAATACCATCCACTAGCCATGAAGGACAATGTCAGAGGTAATTTTGAGAATCACAAGTCTTGACATATTCTGACATCAGCAACTAAAGTCCCAGAAACCTCTCTTTTAGTTTTTAGAGGGTGGCTAAGGAAGAGAGGTTTATAGCAGTATAATATACAATACGTGTCCTCACATGGCCATCTGACACGGTGGAAGGTAAAACTCAGGTTAAGAAAAATATTTTCTTTGTAAGAATTTATTTGCTGTGCAGTATTTATGGTACTGCAAGCTTTATATATTATAAAATGTGAGTGTTGCCTAAAATAAATGTTATTTTTATTGAGATGTTAGCATAAAAGTTCACAAAAATTCTAGGGAATTACTAGCAAGATAAAATGTTTTGAATGTTACCAATTTTATTTTGTGTACTTAATTTTATGGGTTATTTCATGGTTACTGTGTTAGGAAAAGTGCATATTATCAGAATTAATGTTTGGAGATTAAAAAAAGGAAAAAGACCTATATGTACAAAAGCATTTATAGCAGCTCTTTTCTGGAGGTAAAGAATTAGAAATTGATGGAATGCCCATCAACTGGAGAATGGTCAAACAAGTTATGGTATGTAATGGTACTATAAGAAATGATGAGCAGGATGCTCTCAGAAAATCTGAAAAGGCTTGCATGGGCTGATGCAAAGTGAAATATTCTATGTAACATAACAGCAATATTGTAAGTAACAGCAATATTGTAACATGATCAACTGTGAATGAGGTAGCTATTCTCAGCAATACAATGATCCATGACAACTGTAAAGGACTTATGATGAATAATGCTCTCCATCCCCAGAGAAAGAACTGATAGTACCTGAATACAGATTGAAGCATACATTTTTTTGTACTTTATTTTCTAAAACTCAAACTTTTAGAAACAAATGTTAAAAATAATCTTACATATAATTGGGGGGAAATGCAAAATAAGTATAAAAAAGAATTAATGTTTTGATACAAAGAATTACATGCAGAAAAGTGTATTTTTAACTATCTCAAGCAAAAGATTACAGTTTTTGGTGGATGCAGGACCCTAACCCCTTTTCCCATCATTGTTATTGCTGAATTTCAGTTGTGTCCAACTCTTTATGACCCTATTTGGGTTTTCTTGGTAAAGATACTGTAATGGTTTACCATGCCAATGGTTTTCCTTCTCCAGCTTATTTTACAGCTGGGAAATTGAGGCAAACAAGATTAAGTGACTTGCCCAGAATGACACAACTAGTAAATGTCTGAGGCTAGATTTGACTCAGGAAGAGGAGTCTTCTTGACTCCAGGTCCAGCACTATCCACTGCATCATCTCTAGCTGCCCCCTATTTTCCATAAGTTAAATGTTTCAATATTTACATTTTTGACTTTCACACCATTTTAGGAATGTTACCACTACAAAAGTTGAAGATCAATTGTATATTTCCCACCCTTAGTATAGTTCTTTGCATATAAATACTTTTTCATTCATTCACTCACTGTTTTACCCTGTGCCAACCTCCTTACTGAAATCAGTGAGTATCACTTTCTATGCAAACTTGATTTACAAAAAGCTCTTCATTAAAAATTCTCTTTCTGTCTCTAAAATGTTACCACATACCCTACACTCACTTTCCTAGCTCTTTGTTTATGCTCATTTTGAATGAGATACTAAAATCCCCAGCATTATTCTGATAAATTTTTAACAACTAGCTCTCCAGAAAGAAAAAAGAAAGTATGCAAGTTACATTTTAAACTTAATCTGCATTATTAGCCTTTTTCCATCATTTCTGGAAGCCTTGAAATCAATAATATAATGAATCAAGCTTTTGCTGATTTAAAAAATATCAAAACATAATGAAATGGACATTTAAATAATAGCCTATATTAAAAAATAATCTTTGAATCATTTTTTAAAAAATCACTTGAAAGATACAGTATTACTAAAATTTTAATTTAATTAATAAGTTTAATTAAAATTAAAATAATTTTTAAATTTATTAACTTGCCTCATGGATAAGGGGAAAAACCTCAAATATAATTTTCCTAAATAGATTATATAGAAATTCATAAAAATATGAAGGATATGATTAGACAAATCACTTCACTGACGAAGATTTTCACGTATGATAATTGCCAAGAGCATCTCTCAGGTCCCTTCTGAAATGCTGAACTCCAGCTGAAATTTTCTTATTTTATTTTTGGTTTAGGTATTTTTTTATTAGTATGGTGATGAAGATCTTCAATTTAGCTATAACTTAGAGTGTTAGAGAAATATCTCACTCACTGAGTTTAAAGGACCTTCCCATGGTCAAGCAATTTGCATGTAACAGAGGCAAGTCTTAAACCGAGGTCTTCCTCCCTTCAGGTCTCTAGCTGCTATATCACATCTCCTCTCTCACGATCTTTATTAGTGAATTGGAATAACAGCTGCATCAACCTCCCTGCCATGTATACACTCCTTCCCCCTATATGCCCACAAGTACATTTTTGAATTTTTCCATAAATAAACCAAAAAAAGTACCATTAATAAAAAGAAAAAAATAAGCATTATCATTACAACTGTATGATGAGACTTTGAGGTTTCTTGCTATGAAACCGACTTACAACTGGCAATTGCATATGGTTCTACAGCTGAATGAATGTTGGTTGTTTCTTCTTGTTAGAGTCCACGAATGAAATAGTTATAATACAAATCCAGGGCACTGCCAACCATAGTCATCATATTATGAAAAGAACAAAACTAATTAGTGAAACTCATAAAAATCCATATTTTCAAATCAGCACTGTTCCAGACTACTAAAACTGATAGTCATGACGCAATGAAAAATGAAATGGATTTTGTCCCTCTGCCTACAGCTTTAGCCAGGGCTGGTTTGGAGGATTAGAACACCTGTTTTTTAACTGTGTTCCTGAGACTGAATCTAGGTCACTTAATGGCTTAAAGAGCTTCAGAAACAATCTGAAAAGTGTTATGCTTTTATGTGTTTCTTTTCTTACTAATTATTTTTCAACCCCTGGTTCCATGATCCATTTGTTAGACAAGTAATTAAGAATAATCATGGGGAGTAGCTAGATGGTACAATGGATAGAACACTGGTCCCGGAGTCAGGAACACCTGAGTTCAAATCTGCTCTTAGATACTTGCACTTAGTACATGTAACCCCGGGCAAGTTACTCAACCCCAATTGCCTTGCCCTCCACCAAAAAAAAGAGTAATAGTGGAGTGATTTTTGTTTTTAAACAAGTCACAGGTTTGTTGGTAGGAAACAAAGCTTTGTTTTGTTTGACAAAAAAGGGGGGACCTTAGAGCATTTTTCATTAGAAAGAGTGCTAGGAAACTGAGACACAGAATTGCATAAGCTATATAATTAATTGATTGCAACAGAGAATTTCTTAAATCTTTTGAGTTCAAATTCTCTGCCTTTGGCAGAATCTTTGTTACAGTAGATTAAGTGGTGTAGAACTTGTCCCCTTTACAGGAAGATGAATTACATTAAGAAATAGTGTAGAACAATAGAATATACAGAAGCCCTGGTGTAAGAGGACTTCTGTTCAAATTTAACCACTAATGATTACTGCCTATGGACTTGAACAAGTCCCTAAATGCCCTGATACTCAGTTTCCTCATCTATAAAATGAGGGTGTTGGACTAGATGGCTTCTGACTCCATTCCTTCTCTAGGGCCATGACACTATGGTCTCTATTAAATACTGAAGGAATCTACGTATGTAAAAAAAAGAAAGACCATATCAATGAGAATAAGAATAACTAACATTTATATAGCATCTACTCTGTGACAGGGACTGTGCTAAGAACTTTACATTTTTATCTCATTTGATTCTCACAATATCCTTGGGGTGTAGGTACTCTTATTATCTTTATTTTACAAATGAGGAAACCCATGTTAAAAGAGATTGACATCTGCCCATCATCACATAGCTTTAGTCTAAAGCAAGATTTGAACTCAAATCTTCCTGTCCAAGTCTAACTCTCTATCCATTGCATCACTTAACTGTCTTAGTGATTTTACGTGGATGCATCTAATTGTCAAAATTGTGGCACAGGGAATTAGAGCTATGAATTTAGACACAGGAAAGATTTCCATGGGCTACAGCAAGGTGGATAAATTTCATAGAAAAAGTAGTACATAAATCAAATACTGAAGAGGCTAAGATTTGAATAGGTGGAGAAGAGGAGAGACTACATTACCAGGGGGACTTATAAGCTTCCTTCCAATTCTAAATTTTAGGGTTATGTGCCCTTCAAAGAGATGGTAGTATTTGTTGTCAATAAGCATTCTTTGTGCACCTGCTTATTCAAAACACTGAAGGACATATAAAAAGGTATTGTCCTCATCCCTTTGTCCATTATAGACTGGAAGTTCCTAAAGAACAGGAGGATGGAATTTTCCCATTGATAGCACACAACACAGCAACTCATACTGTTCAGGAACTTGAACATACCATATAAATGTAAGGGATGATGGGGAGTTTGATAATGACTACCTTTTCTGGAGCAGAGCTGGGGGTAGGGGGGATGGAATCTGAAATTTAGAGGATAAATTTAGATATACTGAATTATCTCCTTTGCTAGAGAGATAGTTTAGACCAGAACTGGGATAGAGGCTGAATTATCACATCCAATGCTCAGGTCATCCTTCTAAAGGAAAAGTTATACAGCCATCTCCAATGCCCCTAATATTTGTGGGATGGTATTAAGCAAAGAGGCCATACTGAAGGAGGTGGTGGGTCAGAGCATTACAGTTAAGATGGGAGAAAGCAACCAACATTGGGGAACCAATTTCCAACACTGAGTAAAGTCCTACAAAATTGTTGTAATATGATCATAACCAGAAGTCATGGTTTCCCAGACATATACCATGTCTTGCACATAATAGGTACTTAAGAAATAATTATTAAATTGAATTGGTTTTCATTATGCTAACAGAAGGCATAATGGTAACAGGGAGAATACTGAACTTGCAAGTCAAAAGATTTGGTCTCTTGTCTATATTTGTCTCTTAGCCAGTGAAAGAATACTGGAGTTGGAGTCAGGAAAATCTGGGCTCCAATCTTACTGCTAATACTATCTGTGTGACCATAGACTAGTCAGTTAACCTCCCTGATCCTCAATTTCCTTATCTGTAAAAAGGTGATAATAATAGCACTTAAGTCTGGGTTGTTGTGAAGGTAAAATTAAATAATGAATGCAAAACACTACATATGTGTATGTGTGTGAGTGTATACTGATTTTATTATTATGCAGGTCACTCTGAGTTTTCTCATCTATAAATCAGTCTGGACTAATTGGATTCTAAGTTCCCTTCTACCTCCAACATTTGGTGGTTCTTTAAGAATAAAAAAAAATTGGATAGGCTAAAAAAAGTAATCTGTGATGAGCAGGAAGGTTAGATATTTTTGAGGGCTGCCGTCATCGCCCATCTTAAATATTTCCCATCTCATTTTTATTTGATGCAGATTGTGTTTCGGAAGATCAGTGATGTAAAGAGGGGGGCAAAAAAAGAGTGAATGAAATGAAACAATGACCCCCTCCTAGCTCTCATTACTGCCCCATAATGACCCTTAATGACCCTGTTCAGAGGCTTTTCCGAATATTCCATCAGCCAAAGGAAGCCCGACTGGCAGCAGGAAGGGGAGGTTGAGATCTGAAAAGTGAAAAAGGGCAAAAATCTAGCAGAACCTTCCTCTGTCAATCATGCTGGTAAAGGCCAGGCACCTGTATTAATTGTATAACCTATCACTATCTCTAGGCAATTGTCCAAGACTGTACTTTATATATTAGTTACACAAACTTCCAGAGGGGTGTTTCCTATAACATTGAAATCAGTGGGAGACATTGTTGCAGCAACAAGAGCATTGCTTTTATGGTCAAGTGATCTGGGTTCAAATCCTGGCTTTGCCGCTTACTACCTCTCTAAAATTTAGGAGAAGGAGGGTGGGAATGCTTCAGCTCCTTGGACCTCAGCTTATTCTGGCTCAGGTCAAAATTGATAAAATGCAAGTCTAGACCTTCTATATGTTGTGAACACATTCTCCCTGAGGATAGAATCTTCATGAGCTGTTATCCTTCACAAACTTGAGCCATACCCGGGAGCAAAACAAGCCCCAATAATTATAGTCAAATGATTTCCTTCTCTGTGTGTAAGCAAAATTCCCACAGCTGGAAAAGGGAGTTCAAAAGAGCTACAGAGAGAGCAGACAACATTAAATCGAATTAATGCCCTAGCTTTGGATCATTTTCTCCCTACATTCTATGAGCAACACAGTGATTACAATAAAATTGCCTTCCCTTAATAATTTACATTATTTGAAATTTTAATGATGTTCAAAAAGTTTTTGAACAAAAAATCTGAATTTAAATCTTAGCTCTTCTTGACTTCTATGTGAGCTTGCATTTTCTTATCCATAAAATGATTCAATTAATTAGTCATTCATTAAGGGCTACTCTATGTCAACCAAAGATGATCAAAGATGACTTCCTTCAACAAAGCTAAAATCAGAGTATAATTCTGGGCAAATCTGTAACAAGACAGGAGTTTTGTTGCTTTAGTCAGAAAAAGCCTGTTAAAGTCTCAGCACTGCGGCTCCAAGAAGCTGTTGAATACCCAGAGGCCACACTCCATTGAAAAAGTCCCAGCAGACAGGCTAAAGCAGGTTGAGAGTAACCTCAAACTTATATGTGAGTCAGTGGAGTGTTTACCCCAAAAATGTGAAGACTTCCCTTGGTGGAATGAGTGGATGAGAACAATTTATTCCAACAGCTATGAAAGCAACTGAAGCAGGCACTATGAAGTGCTTAGAGTTTGGTCATACATCAAAGATGCCAAGGTCATCCACTACATCCTGAGACATCATAAGTCATCTTAATTTTTATCTTGCCAGTGGACTTCAATGAGTCTGGAAGAGACAGTGAGGCTGATGACTTTGTGCAACTCTGCCTCATTTAAATCCAATTTATAGGCAAGTGAAAGTAGCACCCCAATACATCATTAATCCCCTTTAAAAACAAAGGATGAACAATGATGCTCTATGTCCAGCAGAGCACTCATCATGGGGAATACAGAAAGAAAAGTGAAAATAACCCTTGCCATTGATGTCTAAAGGTCTTTCCATTTCTTAGTCCTATCAGTCATGCAGCAATTAATATTTATGAAACATCTATTAGCACATTTAGATGTGCCAAATGCTCAGGATATAAAGAAATGGGAAAATATTCTCTGCTTTCCAGGCAAAGGAAAGACAACATGTAAACAACTATGTGTGAAAAAGATATGAATTGAGGGAAAGGGGTAATCTCAGAGAGATGGCACTAAGATTAAAGGAAAGACAACCAGGAAAACAGAAGGTGGGACTTTATCTGAGACCTGAGTGAAGTTAGTGAAGTAAGGAGTCAAATATAAAGAAGGAAAGCATTCTAGGCCTGGGGAATAGTCAGTGAAAATGCTTAGAGTTGGGAGACAGAGGATATTGTGGAAGGAACTGCAAGAAAGCCAAAGTCCTGTATCACAGAGTATATGGGAGGAGATTAAGATGTAAGGAGCCTGGAAAGGAAGGATGGGGCCAGGTAATGAAGGGTTTGAAATGCTAAACAGATTTTTCAGTTCTGTAGATGACAGGAAGCACTGGAGTTTATT
Source organism: Bettongia penicillata ogilbyi (assembly GCA_023548195.1). Taxonomy (NCBI): domain Eukaryota; kingdom Metazoa; phylum Chordata; class Mammalia; order Diprotodontia; family Potoroidae; genus Bettongia; species Bettongia penicillata. The sequence continues at coordinate 939,016 of JAJHZJ010000579.1, read as the reverse complement.
GAATGGAGAGTCAAGTGAAAAATATGGTGAGATTTGTATTTTAGGAAGAACAATTTGACAGCTAAATAGTAGATGTATTGAGGTGGGGAGAGACTTGAGGCAGGGAGATTAATAAGAAGGCTACTGCAATATTCAAGGAGCAGAATGGTAAGGATCTGGACCAAGGTGGTTGTAGCATCAGAGAAGAGGAGACATATGTGATTGTAACAGCAAGCACCCTTACGCATCCAGGATGGCCCGTGCTATCACAGGTTCTTTGATCTGTTTTTCTAAAAGGTAAGGTGACTTTTGAGGGGAGATAACAATCTTCTTTAATTACATACACCAACAGAGAAAATACAAGACTAGAAATAAAGACTGACAGGGCTTCTAATTGTCTGACCATAAGCAATATGTACATCACAGATCAACAGATAGATCCAACTCTCTAACCATTACCTATGTACATAGTTACCAGAGAGAGAGCACTAGCATCTGGGTTTTCAAAGTCAGAGGGCTCCTTAATGGTTACCCAGAGTCTTATCTGGCATATGAACCGTCTTCTAAAGAATAAACCCCAAAGTAAAACCTCACCTCAGAGTATTTATACAGTTTTTCAGAGCAGGACATCATGACTCCCTGACCCAGTGCCTCAATAGAAATTAACAAAAGATATTGAGGCTTATTAATGGGCAGAGAACATATTTAACTCTTCCCTCCACTCCCCATTAACTTTACATTAACATTGCAATGATGGATCTTACAAAGGAAGAAATGAAAAGATTCGATCACTGATTGGACCTGGGAAATGCTATAGAGTGAGGGGTAGATGATGACATCTAGGCTGTGAACCTCAATGACTGAAGGGATGGCAGTATGCTCGACAGTAATAAGCAAGGTAGGAAGAAAGGAGATTTTAAGGGGAAAGAAAATAAATTCAATTTTTGATACTTTGAGCATAAGGTGACCATGGGACATGTTGCTGATGTGAGACTGGGAGTTGGGAGGCAAGATAGGGCTAGACAAATAAATAGGAGAGTCATCAGCATAGAGATTATCACTGAAAGGATGGGAGCTGAGAAGATGGCCAAGTGAAATGGTAGAGAGGGAGAATAGTAGAAGGCCTAAGGGAGAGTTTTAGAGGAACCCCAGCTGCTAGTATGTAGATGAAAATTCAGCAAAAGAAACAGAGAAGGAGTAGTCAGGCAGGAAAAGAACCAGGAGAGAGGAGTATCATGAAAACCTAAAGAGAAGAGTTTAATGGAAGGTTGGGTAGCTTTTAGAGTACCAATTTTGGGGTTGAGGGAAAGAATTAGATTGAAGGGAATAGGAATAAGGGAAAGGTCAGGGGAGTTAGAAATGGGGAGGACTGTTAAACAATAAGAATTCAGAATTATTGGGATGGGATGGGTGTGACAAGGTGGAATCATTAAGGGATGAGTTCAAGTAGATTATCATTATCCTTGTTTAGAGTTGATCTTGTGCGTCATGATAAGCTGGTAGGATTGGGGGTAGGGGAAAAGTCATATGATCCTTGACTTATCCAAGATCAAATAGTTAGTAAATGTCATATGATAGTAGAACCCTCATCTTCTGACTACAAATAGAATGTCTTTCTCACTAATATCAAACTTAACTTTCCCAATATATAAGTGGAATGGAGGAGATTTGTTGGGTATCACAAAACCATGTTTGCTTAATACATCTCCAAATAATCTTGCTGTGGTCTGATAGGTCCACCATTAGCATCACTAAAGAATTAGGTCAAGAAGAAATTATTAGATAAGGAATTATGGGCATTTCTAGGGAAGACCACAATGAAAAGTTTTGTCATTAATTTAGTAGTTTATTAGATTAGCTATATAACATTTTGGGCACTGATTAGACAAACTATATAGAACAAATAAATTTTATTAAAATGTCTACAAGTAGCACTACAAGAATAAATAATATGGGTAGTTTGGTAGAGTTAAGCCAAGGAAATCAGGTTAATGTTATGGAATATGCAAATTGTCACTGGGGTTAAAAAAGTTGAAGAGCAAAAAGTACCTTCCTAAAGCTTCCAAAACTTTGTCTTCCTCTATCCTTCCTTTGTCTTTCCTTTGCTAGGGCCAGTTCCAGGATTTTTAACAAGGGAAAAGTGGGAGAGGGCATTTCAGAGATATGGATGAGTCTGAAAAAAAGGCCAGAGGCAGGAAAGTATGGGTCGTGCTTTTTTGGAACAGCAGAACAGCAAGTAGTCCAGTTTAGTTGGACAGGATATTTGCAGATATAAAATTCCATTCGTCACCAGTGTGCTTCCCCATATCCAGGAGCTTAAGTTAACATAATGCTGACCACTAGTTGATTGAAGTTTTCATTTTTGACCCACAGCCTCAGCATTTCTAGGCATTGCCCCAAGCTCAGTTGAGAAAAAGAGAGCAGGGAAGATGATGGAGTGAATGCAGGGACTTCCCTGAGATCTCCCCCCAAATCCTTCAAATACCTGTAAAAAATGACTGAACAAATTCTAGAGGTATGAAACTCACAAAATATCAAAGTGAAACAAATTCCCAGTCCAAGACAACATGGAATGTCAACAGGAAGTCTTTCACACTAGGCAGGGAAAAGACTACAGTCTGGCTTGGGCTGCCCTGGCACAGACTGGCTGGAGCAGGCCTTAAGGGACTGAATCATTAGCAGCTGTGTCAGTTGGCAAGTTGCAGAATGGTCAGTGGGAAAACTCTGTGGGATCTGGGTGAGAGAAGAGCATGCAGTGTGGCCAGGTCCAGCCCCAGGCCCAGGATAGTGGTGGTGGGCATGGAAGCTGCTGCTGGTGGCAGCAACAGCAACAGCAACAACAGCAAAGTCTGCTTCTGGAAATCTGGACCCACAAACAGTGGGGGATCAAATGGCTGACACAAAATCCCTGAAGCCTGGGACAGTACACCCATACCTACCCCCAGCCCCACTCCCACTGAAAGCAGAGTCCTACCTTGACAAAGAATTAGAAAGTCAAGTGTTTGGCTGGAAAGATGAGTAAACATTATAAAAAGAACTCAGGCTATAGAATCTTACTATATGGTTATATCAGGGCATACAATCAGAGGAGGACAGCAGAGTCAATGTTCCTACATCAAAAACCTCCAAGGGGAATATGAATTGGTCACAGGCCATGAAGGAGCTCAAAAAGAATTTTGAAAATGTAGTAACAGAAGTAGAGGAAAAATTGGGAAGAGAAATGAGAGTGATGCAAAAAAATCATGAAAATCAAATGAACAGCTTGCTAAAGGAGACTCCAAAAAATACTGAAGAAAATAATACCTTAAAAATAGACTAACCCAAATGGCAAAAGAAGTTCAAAAAGCCAATGAGGAGAAGGATGCCTTAAAAAGCAGAACTGGTCAAATAGGAATAGGAGGTTCATAAGCTCACTGAAGAAAATAATTCTTTCAAAATTAGAATGGAACAAATGAAAGCTGATGACTTTATGAGAAGTCAAGAAATTATAAAACAAAACCAAAAGAATGAAAAAATATAGAAGACAATGTGAAATATCTCATTGGAAAAAACCACTGACCTGGAAAATAGATCCAGGAGACATAATTTTAAAATTATTGGATTACCTAAAAACTATGATCAAAAAAGAGCCTAAACATCATCTTTCAAGAAATTATCAAGGAAAACTGCCCTGATATTCTAAAATCAGAAGGTAAAATAGAAATGGAAAGACTCCACCAATCATTTCTGGAAAGAGATTCTAAAAGTAAGACTCCTAGGAAATTGTAGCCAAATACCCGAGTTCCCAGATTGAGAAGAAAATATTGCAAGCAGCTAGAAAGAAACAATCCAAGTATTGTGGAAATACAATCAGGATAACATAAGACCTAACAGCTTCTACATTAAGTGATCCAAGGGCTTGGAATATGATATTCCAGAGGTCAGAGAAGGTGAGATTAAAACCAAGAATCACCTATCCAGTAAAACTGAGTATAATCCTTCAGGGGGAAAAAATGGACATTCAATGAAATAGATGACTTTCAAGCATTCTTGATGAAAAGACCAGAGCTGAATAGAAAATCTGACTTTCAAATACAAGAATCAAGAGACACATGAAAAGGTAAATATGAAAAATAAATCATGAGACTTATTAAAGATGAACTGTTTACATTCCTACATGGAAAGATGATATTTGTAACTCATGAGACCTTTCTCAGTTAATACTCAGTTTATACTGGGTAGTTGGAGGAAATAGATAGATAAATGGATGGATAGACAGACAGACACATAGACAGACAAATAGATAGATGATAGATAGATAGACAGATAGAGAGATAGATAGATAGACAGATAGAGAGATAGATGACACAGGGTGAGTTGAATATTAAGGGATGATATCTAAGAAACAAAATTGTGCGGTGAGAGAGGAATATATTGGGAGGAGAAATGGAGAGATAGAGTGGGATAAATTATCTCACATAAAAGAGGCAAGAAAAAGGTTTTACAATGGAGGAGAAGAGGAGGAAAGTGAGAAGGAATTGGAACCTCACTCTCAATAGATTTGGCTTAAGAAGGGAACAATATACACACTCAATTGAGTTTATTACCCCACAGGAAAGTAGGGGGGAAGGGGATAAGAGGGGAGGATAATAAAAGGAAGGGCAAATTGGAGGAGGGAGTAGTCAGAAGAAAACACTTTAGAAAAGAGATTGAGTCAAAGGAGAAAAAATAATAAAGAGTGGGGGAGGTAGAATGGAGAGAAATACAGTCAGTCTTTCACACCATGACTTTTGTGAAGGTGTTTTGCATGACTATATAACTTATATTGAATTTCTTGCCTTCTCAATGAGGGTGGGTGGGGAGGCAGAAAGAGAGAGAATTTGGACTCGAAGTTTTAAGAACAAGTATTGAATAATTATTTTTGCATGCAACTGGGAAATAAGATACACAGACAATGGGGTATAGAAATCTATCTTGCCCTTCAAGAAAGTAAAGGGGAAGGGGATAAGGGGGGTGGGGGTATGATAGAAAGGAGGGAAAACTGGGGAAAGGGGAAATCAGAATGCATGTCATCTGAGTGTGGGGGAGGGGAAGATAGGGAGAAAATTTGGAACTCAGAATCTTATGGAAATCAATTTTGAAAACTAAAAATAGATTTAAATCTTAAATCTGAGGAGGGGCAGGAAAAGAGAGAGAGAGGGAAAAAACAGACCTGGTTGAAAATTCTGACTATTAGTGGAGGTTCTATATGAGTACTGAGAAGAGAAAATTAACTCTTTCATTTCTTAATCTACTTGAAATCCAACCCTGTCATACATTTTTGTAGAAACATTATTAGGCAACTTTCTACACCTCTTCCACTTTTTTAACCCCTGGTGACAATTTGGGTATTCCATAATAGCCTGATTTTCCTGGCCTTGTCCTACCATACTCCCCATATTGTTTATTCCTGTAGTGCTACTTGTAGGCCTTCTAATAAAATTTATTTGTTCTGTGTAGCTTGTCCAAACTAATCTAATAAGCTACAAAATTAATGACAAAATTTTTAATTGTTGTCTTCCCCAGAAATGCCCATACTTTCCTTACCTAATGCCTTCTTGACCTAACTCTTCAGTGAGGCTAATGGTGGATCTGTCAGACACCAGCTCCCTGGTCCTATTCAAGGGTTATATTGTAGTAAGAATTAAAAAAAAAAAAATCAATCACCGAAATATGTTCCTGACTGAGCCCTTGCCTACTTCCTGCTTTCTAATGGTGTCTTTGAAAAAACATACATGCATGTGTATGTTTTAAAATGCAAATAGATTTTTTAAGAATCAAACTAGAAAACTACCAGTGGGACAAATGTCAACTAAAGGACAATTCTGCAGTGGAACACGGAGGCTGGCAGAGGCTAGATGATTTCATAAATAGTTTCCTTGCTAATTTCTTTTCCATCCCAATTTCAACAAACCAGTTTGCTCCCCATAATTTCATTAAATTATACTATCGTTAAAACTCCAAATCAGTGAACAGTACAAGTTAGATTTAATCACTAAGCAAGAGTTCAATGTCTTTGTTTGGAGTTAGGAATTAGATGAAAATGATAGTTACTTACAAAAAGAGTCAGGAAAGAAAGTCAATTTTATTATATTCCATTCTTCTATGGTAAAATGTCCATACAGCAGATATCTTTAAAGTAATGTCTAATTCAAATGTAATGGAAATGAATTTAATGATACAAGAATCATAAAAGTGCAGAGATGTGCTTTTAAAAAAAGTTCAGTTATAAGGTATTAGCAAGCAACCTCACGCTTGACCAACAATTGCTTTTCTTTAACAATTTTGGATTCCTCTTTATTGTTGTCGCTTTAAAAAGAATGTTGATATTGTGATCTCCAACTCCATTCTTTATCAGCCACCCACAGGATTGATTACAACCCTAGACTTCAGTGTGATTTGAACCAGCTCCAGCTTTGAGTCTGAATCTTGAAATTCCTCTCTATTTACACCTTAATGTCAAATCAACTCTTGTCTTTCATCATGGCCTCTATTTCTTTAGTCTCCCACTCATCCTACCCTCTGTTTCCTCCCTTTCACAATCTAGTCAACCATTTCAATAAGGATTAATCCTCCAGTGTGGAATCCCTTGCTTTCTTGTCCTTTAGCTCTCCATTTCTTTTCTTTACCCTTCCATCATCATCTGCCTTCTGCACCCTAGTTCCTGAGTCACCAAGTATTGTTAGTCACAGAATTGTGGAGAATGACTCCCATAAAAATTAATGCTAAATTCAACTAAGTACTCACCTTTACAAGGCAATCTTTTTTCAGCTAAGTACTCACCTTTACAAGGCAAATTTTCCATCTTTGATTGTCTTCCCATAAGTCTCCCTAGTAGCTGTTCCAAGTTGTCCTCTCTCCCCTTAGATTCCAGTTGAAACACAAACCATTCTCTCTCAACAGAAGATTGAACCTCATGTAACTGACTGTTTTGTCTGCATGGTACTCATGTGGCAATCACCTTAATCTTTCGTCTTCTAGACTTCAAAATCCTTTTCTGCCTTTATCCATTCTCAACCTCCTTCACTTTAGAGCTAGAGGATAAAGGCACCCTTTTCCTTGTCAAAGCTAACCCTTCCATGCTGCCTTGATACTCTCCTCAGCTTTGTGATGAAATTGAAGACTATGTCTGATTCTTAAGAAGGAAAAATAAATGACCTAGGAGCTTATATATAATTGCTATAAGGATCTGGACAGAGTGAGAGAAACTCAAAAGGTAAAGGCAAAATGTTGTGTGTACATGTTATTTCTCCCAGTGAGGCCCACACACCCCAAAAGACCATGAGCTCAAAGCAAATATCACTGACTCCTAAAGAAGGCAAACTTCTCTCTTTGACTCATTGTCATAACTTGAGTAAAATTCTAAAGAAATTTCTAAGATAAAATTTATGTCTCAGATCTAAATTTCTCCAACCATGGGTTCACCAATCCAAACACACATATTTAATGTGTTATGTTATTGGTTATTGAGTGTGAGACATATTTTATTTGTTCCACTATAGAAAAAGCATAAGATTCAAAGTACTTACCAGAACCCAGAAATAAATATAGAAACATAAAGCATTCAAAATACCATTCAATTTTCTTCAGAAAGTAAAGACATTTTGTAGGACTACTGATAAAAAAAAAATCCCTCCCCATTTACCTAGGTCCTTAACTCTCTGAGTAACTCACAGTGATGTTATGATGGGTTGGCAAGGTCCATTACCATTTGACCCTTAGCCCAAATAGTATAACTTTGGTTCTTGGCTTATAGCTCAGCATTCCTTGGAGTGTCTTCTTCTCTGAAAAGAAAACTTCTTCTGGGAGACCAGTACCCAATTCTTGATTTCCAGATTAACGAAAAGCCTAAAAACATTAGTTCTAATGGTTATTAGTCTCTGACCTAGGGCCTGAAAAGGAAAGAGAAAGACAGAAGGCAGCAAATAGGAACTGAAAATACAGAAACTACCCTTTCAATCTGACCTGGAGAGCACCAATCTATATTTGCCGTCTATTTCTGAAAGTCACTATTTTCTGCTTCTAGTGGGGATAGGGAAAAGGGTGAAGTCAGAAAAAGAAAAAAATTAACTTACACTAACTCACAGGTCACTACAACAGATCAAGAAAAGGATCATTTTTCTAATAAGATTACATCTCCTACTCCCACATCCCCAAGGAAGGGATGTTCTGGAGTCAGCTTTAACCAACTCACGAGCTAATTTTTAAATTTTCTATGTGAGCATTTGCATCTGAGAAATCAACAAACACTACAAATCAGGATGTGATTATTGTGTTGATCATCTAGACTTAAGAAAGTAATGGAGTAAATGTTATATTACAGATTAAACTTAAAAGGGTGTCGTGCATTTTCAGACAGTCAGTTATTAAACATTTACCAACACACTCCACCCCAGTTCTCAAATACAAATTATCTTAAAGGCAACCAAAGTCACTGGGGACCAAAAAGAGCTTCCTTTGTTCTCTGAGTAATGAGATAGAACATGTCTGCTTCCAAGGGAAGTATCCTTTCAATAAATTTCTATAACTCACAATTACATCAAGTTGATTGGGGAAGGAGAATCATCAAATTAAATTTGAGGACTCTTCTGATGACCTTCTTGACAAAGTTCCTTTTGTCTTTGTATTCTCAGCACCTGGTATAGTGCCTAGCACATAGTAGGCACTTAATAAATATTAATTGATTGATTAAAGAATTGTCATTATTTAGTTATTGATTCAATATTAAGGATAAATAAGAAGGAAAATTCAAGTTAGGTGAAGTTCCAAGTCTTAATTTAAGAAAGAATGATGATACCATTTTCACAACTAGGAAATTCAGGAGGAAGAATATTTAAAGTAGGTGCAGGGTAACTGGAGTTGGGTCAGACACGTGGCTAGGGATTAAAAACTGGGAACTTCCCAGGCAAACTATACCTGGTCTGGGGCATGTCTGGTGAGTCAACTTAAACGTTAAGGAATAAAGAGTTAGAATAAAGTTGGGTCAGAAAAAAAAGAGATATCTCTTTCAAAAATCAGCCTAGTAGACTTGCCTAGACTATAGAATCAGGTATCAAGTTTAAGTAATCAATAACACCAAGTATTTGTTAGAACTACTATGTGCCAGGCACATAGAAAGTCGGACTCAGCTGAGCAGGTATAGGAATATAGGCCTGAATAACTGCCTAGAGTAGGAATAAGTTGCAGATTGGGAAGAAATCAGTCCAGATGGCTATACAGGTAGGTTCATACTCATTGGGCTCTGCTCAATCATAGGAAATAAGAGGGGTCAGGAAAAGCAGAAAATGAACCAAATCAGGATACACAAAGTAAACTAATTGTACCAACACTGGACGTCAAGACTCACATTTTAATTTAGCTGCTTAGTGCTAACATACAGGAAGGGTAAAAGGAAAACTCACAGCAAGGATCTGGTTCCACTAGGGCAGTGACTTCCACCCAAATGTCTGCCAAATGCATTTCTTAAGATAGTGCTTTGTTTTCAAGGAGGATAATAGTCTCTTCTGAGGTTGGGAGCATCAAGGTCCTCTGTTTGTTTTATCTTTTTGGACTAAAATCAGAGCCAAGACCTCATAATGAAAATTTTGCTCCGGGCTTCAACAAGATACTGATTTGGTTAGAAGCTGATTTTGGCTTATGGCTCTAAATCTATGAACCTATGATCCTGATTTTAATGTGATAGTAAGAAGTACACCCAAATGGAAATTATTGCTTAATTAAATGTACTTTATTGTTTCATTTATTATAAAAATTTGTGAATTCATTTGTCATATTTTTTTAAATTAGGGGCACCATATAAGTGCTAAGTATCCATTATTGTTTCTAAATAGTATTTCACTGGAAAGGTGACTGTGATCACATAGTAGTCCTAGGAGCTTTGCCAACTGGCTTTCTTTTTCTCAAATTCAGCATAAAGGCAATAATGTAGTAATGTTTTTGATTGGATGCTAAGATCATGAAAGCATTTTAAAGTAATGAGTAAGAAAGCTATTAAGAGTTATGATCACTGCTCGCAGATGAAGAAGGCAAAACTGACTGATCTTTTCTTCTCCCTGCTGTCACAGAAGCCAAATGGGGAATCAAATTTTCATAAAAACCTTTCAGTTTGAACTTCAAAGTGAGTGATCCTCAAACCTAGTTCTTTGGAAACTGTAGTGTTCCATGAAATATTAGTATTAAAAAGATGGGCCTTTCAGGGAGAAACCTTGGATCATTAAAAAAAAAAAAAACCACACACAATTTTCCAAAGCAATTATTTAGAATTCTCTGAAAGTCTCACTCAAAGTTTGGAGCATGAATTCGTGGATTACCTATCTCCTTGGACTCCCTCTAGTGAATATCTTATCTATGATTTTATGTGCATATTGATAGTGATGCGCTATGTGCACATACCTGAGCACGGAGCCATACAATTCTATACACACTCCATTAATGTGTGGGTTTACTCTTCTCATAGTCTCCCTTTATTTTCCTGGATATTTCCAAACTTTGCCTCTGGGTACCATCACTAAACCTTTGCAAAGAAGACAACAACTTTTAAATATAAGTTGACACTAAACAAGACTGATATCAGCAAGTTGTCTTCGCAGTGTATCTCAGCTCCTTCAAAATGTCCCCACCTTCAAAAAATGCATGACTATCTTTTCTTTGATTTGTAATGCCATTTTTACTCTCCCATTCCCCAGAACAAGAAGAAAAGTAACAAAACAATAGCTACTAAGCCCATGGATCTGAGATCTAATCAACATAAATATACCAGTCTGTCCTATGTCACTCTTACGTGTGTCTTCCCTTAAGTTCATCATAGGGTCCCCTAAAGGACAAAGGACCTTACTATCATCTTCTTGACATCATAAGGACATGAAAGAAGCACAGGGGCTGAGCTTCAGTTATTCATCATCCTCTTTGCACAATCAACTCATCCTTTTCCCTTTATCACAATAACAATAAATTTTATTGATAACATTTCTTGCTCTACTTTTCTTTCATAATTCCTTATTTTTAATACATTTCAATCTGTTTGTGCCCATTATGCATCTCTCCATTGTCCTTTGAGTGAACCTCAATCCTAGATCTTTGGAGACTGTAGTGTTCCATGGCTTATAATCATATAACAATACAAGATGACTATTGGTATTAAAAAGATGGGCCTTTGCTTTAAGAGAAGCTTTAGATCATTAACACAACTTCCTAATTTTCCAAAATAATAAGCCAATTCTGCTCTTGATCTATTCTATACCATGCTCATTCATTTTCAGTAGAGATAGGGAGACAATCTATAAAAATGGATCTAAATGGCCAATCTATAAAGCTTGTCTATCTATATGTATGTATATATGTATAATATATACAAATTCATGTATTTGCATATATACATTATATATAATGTATGTACATACATTAAATATATACATGTATATTCATATATACTATGGATATGTGGTATATGTATCTATGTGTATATGTATGTACATCTTCCAATATGTGCATATATATATTATATCTGTCTTAAGAGATTAGGTATAAATGTAGGTGTAGATATAGACATAGACATGGATGTAGATACAGTCATAGGCATAAATACAGATATAACTCTCTTGGACAGACATATACATGTGTATACACAAATGCATATACATGAATATACGTATAATGCACTGTGTTGTGCATATGTATATATAGTATGTATGTATATATACATATATGTATATTGATGGACAAGCTTTGTAGATTGTCCCCATAATTGCATAGTCCGGATGATAAGATTCTTCATCCAGTAGATTTTTCTCCTGTAGGCTATTATGCCAAACACCCCTTCAGTGATCTAGATCTCGTTTAGGAGATTTTACATTATTGTGGGACTTGATGCATTTAATACCAGGACACTGGCAATCAGAAGCATCTAGAACAAGACTTCTTAACCTTTTCTTATTTCATAGACCACTTTGGTAAAGCCTATAGAGTCCTTATTAGAATAATGTTTTTAAATGCATAAAATAAAATACGTAGGATTATAAAGGAAACCGATTTATATTCAAATAGTTAATACATTTTTATAAACAAATTCACAGACTCCAGAGTAATAACTTCTAATGGAAGATCTCGCCATCTATAGGAAATTCCTCATCAACTTAGACTGACAACACCTGACTTCTCACACCTTACCCCCTGCCCTTCACCCATATATTCAGCAATCCAATGACATAACTGCTCACAGTTCCTTAAACACAAAACTCTATCTCCTGTCTCTGTGCGCCAGCTGTCCTCCATACGTGGAATACTCTGTCATCTCACCTTTGCTTTTTAGTTCCTGAATTTATTCAAGGCTCTTCAAGGGCTTTTCCCTTGTCCTATCCCACATCAGTATATTAATTCCTTCCCCTTTCAAATTATCTTCCATCTACTATGTATTTATCATATGCTTATCTAATTTATATGTTGTCTCTCCAATTAAAATATAAGCTATTTGAAGTCAGGGGCTGTGTCTTTGCCTTCTTTGTATTCCCCAGTGGTTAGTACCATGCCTGAAACATAGGGAGCACTTAATATATGCCTGCTGACTGACTTCCTGATTCCTATTTTTCCTGGACTGATTTTTAGACTGATTAAGACATTTTAGTCCCTATTATAATATATCTGTATGTGTATATGCAGATAGATTGATGACAGATAGATAGATAGATAGTTGATAGGTAGGTAGATAGATAGATATTCCCTCTTAGCCTACTGAAATCTCGTTTTTCCAAAAATGTAGGGTTAACTCCTTCCCTAACATAATTTCTATGATGGAGTAATCACTCCCCCTACCCCTCCATGAAGTCCCTTGTCACTTCTTACCTTAACAACCAGTTCCTCTCTGTGAGGATCAGATTGTGAATAGAATTTCCTCTTCTTGGTTTTTCCACTTTTATGATGGAAGAAATTATCACTTCATTAAGTCAAGAAGTTATTAGCTGTTCTGACTTTGGCATACAGAGAAAGTTCACTTGGATATCTGAAAAACTGAAGCCCCCTGTCACTACTGTATTACGCAAATGCACCAAGTTTGTGATCTTTCCCAAAATCCTCGCCTATTTCTTCTTTCCGCCCGAGTGGTCTATAGTATACTTCAATGACAAAAACCATTTCTATGTCTCCCTTCTTGGACCTTCACCCAAATACTCTCCATGATGCTTCCCCAATCTGGTTCTTGAATTTTCTCATGTGAGTATATCTTCTTAGTATACAATTCTATCCCACCTCTCCTCATTTTATCTGTATTTTTCTCTTGAACAATATATACTCAATCATAACATAAACCAAAAATATATTTAATCCCACCAAATCTCAGTGATACTTGTAAAATCAAATTTGCACCTCATCCTCTACAGTAAGACTTCTAATTCCTTATGCAACCATGCTGGAGAACACTTTGGAACTCTACCCAAAGGGCTATAAAACTGTTCATACCCTTTGGCCCAGCAATGCCACTACTAGGCATTGCTGTATCACAAAGAGATCAAAGAAAAGGGAAAAGTACCTATTTGTACAAAATATATTCATAGCAGCTCTTTTTGTGGTGGACAAGAATTAGATATCGAGGGATGCCCATCAACTGGGGAATGGCTGAACAAGTTGTGGCATATAGTTGTGATAGAATACTATTGTGTTATAAGAAATGATGGACAGGATGGTTTCAGAAAAACCTGGAAAGATTTATATGAACTGAAGCAAAATGAAGTGAGCTGAACCAGGAGAATATTGTACATAGTAACCACAATATTGTAATGATAATCAACTGTGAAAGACTTAGCCACTCTGATCAAAACAATGGTCCAATCAATTTCAAAGGACCCTGATGAAAAAATCCTATCTGCCCCCAGAGACAAACTGATGAACTCTGAATGAAGTTTGAAACAGGTTTTTTTGTTTTCTTTATTTTTATTGGTTTTTGTGCTTGTGTTTTCTTTTTCAATATAGCTACTATAAAAATACGTTTCATTCAACTTCACATGGATAATTGATATCATTTTGCTTGGCTTGTCAAGGAGTCAAGGAAGGTGACAGGGAGGGAAAGAATTTAACACTCAAAATTTTTTAAAAAATGAATGTTAAATATTTTTAAACTGTAATTGAGAAATAGTTGATGAAATACATAAAAATATTTTTTAAAAGACTTCTAGTTCTGTTTGTTGTCTAAACTTTGAGCATTTGAATATACACATTCAGAATGCATGGATTTTACTACTGACTCCTTTTTTTAGGTTTCGTCTCCTTGACTTTCTAGATTTCTCAGATGCTATGTTTTTGGTTGAGGTTAGTTTCTATCTCCTTAAGGTACCTAACTTTGGGAATATATACAAACAATCTTTTCTGTACCCTATCCATTTTAGTTTAAAGCCTTTTGGATTGAATTTCCATGACATTTAGAAAATACACTCTTATCATCCTTTACATATTTCATTACTGAATGGAAACCTGTCAAGTCTATATTAGTAGCTGTAACCCAGAATTCAAAATCCCATTCTCATACATCACCTTCTTAACTTACAGCCGTCCACTTTCCAATTTATTTTTTCCCTTCTTTTCCTCAATGGACAATAATGATGAGTACACAACCCATTCCTCATTGTCTTCAATTTCATGGCCAAAACTTCATAATTACAATAAACAAAGAAACTGGTAATATTCTTTAGGTTTCTTCTGGTAGTATAATTTATGTTCATGTGAATCATCGAAAGCAAGTAGCTGTTGTCCATTCTGATATGTCTTAGATACATGCCACTAGAACTAACAGGCATCTGCATTGTTATCAGGTTGACAAATACTTGCCTTGGTACTACTGAGTAGGGAATCACTAATCTCTTCATTTCTCTAAAATGTAATTTCATTTTAATATTTCAGGGGGACAGGAAACTTCTTCTTCAGTGTCCAGCTCTTTCTTCTCCTGAAAGAGACTTAATTTTGTCTTCAAAATCTTATTGTGTAACTGTCTTTTTTGCTTCCCTTTCTACTCTGTGAAATATTCTTCCTTGCTCCAGCAACCTGATCAAGGTCAAATCTCTCATCATCCACTTCAAATCCCCTTTTCCCCACGTAAGTCTAGCATCTGCTTCCTATTGGACTCCTTTATTCTCCCTAACAGTCTGGGGCATGAAGAAGCATTCTTCAAGTTCCCTTACTTTTTCCTCTAGGCAGAAAAAACATTTTATACGTAGAACACAGAAAACACTCAGTTGTGACAGAAATATAAAAATTGCATACTCTATGCAAGCCATTGGAAAATTTTCCTTATTCTTTCTAACAGTTAAATTTATAATCTTGTCAATTATTGGGAGTTGGAGGGAGGATGTGTATAGGGAAGGAAGGAAGGAAGGAAGGAAGGAAGGAAGGAAGGAAGGAAGGAAGGAAGGAAGGAAGGAAGGAAGGAAGGAAGGAAGGAAGGAAGGAAGGAAGGAAGGAAGGAAGAGCTCAACAGAGGTGAGAAAGAAGGCAGGAAGCATCTTTGTTAAATCACTCAATTAGTTGTTAAAGGTCTTAAGAGGACTGCTGTTTCTGCCTGCTTATAGTGACCATCAAATAAATGGTTGTTGACTGACTAACAAAAGGGAAGCCAGAAGAAGGTCGCTAACGTCTTTTGAATTTGATGTCAGGATTTTGGATTCTTTGTTCTCTCTCCATAGATTTCCTTGCTTCATTGTTGTTTTATCCCGGTTTGGTTTTTTGGTTTTGTTTTTTCCAATACTGAAGACTGAAGATAAGGCAAGTGGCTTTGTTTGGATATTGGCAAACATAAGATACAGATTAAACTATAGTCTACCTTTTACCAAAGACAATTTCTTTAAAGTTTCCTCTTTCTTTGACCCTGAAAGAACTATTTGTGTCTATGTGGGGGGAATGTGAAAATTTCCATGAATAAATATACACACCATAAAACTGAAAGTACATAGCATGTTTCTTTTCAAATTACATGTTATGCATCTGTCCTTGTCTTTACAGCAAATTATTAAGAAAGAAAACTGGCAGGATGTAGAATGACAATTCTTCCTCTAAAGTTATTACTTTATTTGGTAAGGAAGTATTTGATAAGAAGGTATGACCAATGGTTGATTGAAAATAGAATTTTTTTAAAAAAATTTAAAAAAAAAGAAAATACAATTTTTAAAAGGAACCTTCTTTAAGTCAGGAGCGCCACACTGTGGTTATTAACAGTATAGATAAAGCTCCTATCTATAGGCTGTCTCCAAAGTTTATTACTGGTTTTTTGTTTTGCTGTAATTTTGAAAGTTGGAACATATTATAAAGTAAGAATAATTCTTAGTGGTATAATGTGGAATATCCTCAAAATTATGTAAAACATCAGCTAGTTTGGGATAACTATATAATTAGTAATATATTTGATACAAACTTTAAATTCTATAGTCCTCCAAGGTCTATGAAATTCAAAAGAACAGAGATCAGAGCTCTTTGTTGCCTAATACCTGGTGCAAAGGATACAGGGGAGAGAAACTTGAGGTTTTGTAAAGCAGTGGTTTTCAAAGCAGGGGATCCCAACTTCCTGGGAGGGCCATGATGGCTAGACTTATCTCCAAGGCAACCATATCACCCCCTATCTCAATTATTTCCTAGTAGTCCCTTATTTTGCCTCCTCCTATAGCTATGTGATCAATCGCCAAAAAAAAAAACCAAACATTTATAAAGCCCTACTATGTTCCAGTTTCTTTGTAGACACTGGTGATACAAAGACAAGAAAAAGGAAAATAAAGAAATAATCCCTATATTCAAGAAGCTTAATTCTACTGGAGGAGACAATATGTACATACATAAATATAAACAGAATAAAAATATACAGATAGGGAGATAAGGCACTAGAAGTTGGAGAGGTAAGGAAAACTTTATTTTAAAATGATGCTTGAGCTGTGTCCTGAAGGAGGTAAGGGATTCCCTGAAGCAGAGTCGAGAATTGTCTTCTAGGCATAGGTGACAGTCACTGTAAAGACATAGAAATGAGAGCTCAAGGTCTGTATTGAGGGAAATTCAGAGAGAGGGTCAGTTTTCTTAGACTGTAGAGTTCAGAAAAGGATAATGCACCTGGAATGATGGATTAGAACCAAATTGTTAAAAAAAAAAAAAAAAAAAACCTTTCAATGCCAAAAAGAATTCCTATTTTATCCTAGAATCAATAAGGAACCATTGGAGTTTATTGAGTATAAGAGTGACACATTCAGAACATACGGAAAGTCATGTCGACCACTCTTTGAATAATGAATTAAAGGGGGGAGAGATCTGAGGCAAGAAGACTGACTGGGAGTCTATCGTTACAATAATAGTTCAGGTAAGGCATCCTGAGCACCTGAACTAAGGTGGTGGCTGGGTGATAGAGATAAGCGGTGGATGTGAGAGATGTTGAGGAAGCAGAAACAGCAGGATTTGGCAATTGATTGGATATGTGAGGTGAGAGAGAATAAGGAGTTAAGATAATACCAAGATTACGAACTTTGGAAATTTGAAGGATAGTGGTTCCTTCAACAGGGGAAATTTGTTAGAGGGGGGAGTTTGGGATGAAAGTTCATGATTCTGTTTTGAATATGTTGAGTCTGAGATGTATATCTGTCTGAAATGTCCAGTAAACAGTCAGTGCTATGGTAGATGGATATAGAGATCTGAAAGTTATCTATAAGAAGATGACAAATTCAGGAAAGATGAAGAATTTACCAAGAGAGAATGGAGAGTAAGAAAAGAGGAACCTGAAGAGAACTGTTGGGGTACAGCCACACTTAGGAGGTATGATAAATATGATGAGCCAGCAAGTAGCCTGAGGAATGGATAAACAAGTAGTAGGAGAGCTGGGAGAAAATAGAGTCATGGGAACCCAGAGATGAAAGAGGAAAGGGTGCTCAACAGTGTTAAATTCAAGCTCCCAATTTCTCCCCTTCTCCTCATGGAGGAAGCCCTTTAGGGAGAATGTAATATAATCTCAGAATTTGGACAACTGAGGAAGCTCTTTGCAGGCACTTTCTGGAAAATTCTCTTCATGCCCTCATTTTACCCACACCCTGTTGTGAACATTATCTTATAGTGGCATGTGGGTGCTCCCTGGATGGTCTACAGCTTTCACTAAGTCTGCATTCTTGAAAAGTATCTGGTGACAACTTCCACTCAGTTTTTGTGATTCATACAGGATGAAGAGATATGCATTGGATTCATTTTTATCACAAGTTTTATCGTGTATCTTTTGCCAAAGAATTATCTCTTTTCCAAACTTCCATATTTCTATTGAAAATACTGCTATTGTCCTAGTCACCCTGGTCCACAATCCCAAAGTGATCCTGGATTCCTTATTCTCAACTGCTTGCCCCACTTATCCTATCATTTGTCAAATGATGTTTTCTTTTTTCCTTAATAATACTGCTTGCATCTGTCTGCTACTGTCTACTCATACCACTGCACCTGAATCCAGGCACTCAACATCTGCTGCTAAACTGGTGTAATAAGCTTCTAAATGGTATCTTTGCCTCATGTCTCTTCAAATTCAAATTCTCTAAATCCATCCTCCAGTTCGCTGCCAAAGTGATCTCATTTGAATGGTTAAACATGTTACCCCACCCCCAACAATCAATGAACCTTACTGGCTCCCTACTGACTCTAGGATCAAATATTAATTTTTAACACGTTTTAAATTCCGTTATGTTTATCTCATATTTTTAAACTTATATTTATATATATATTTCATAATACACAGTCATTAACATTACAGTATATTATATAATCTGTAAATATGCTGATATATTAGGGGTTCATGTTTAATTTTTTAAATGTTAGGAATGTCTGATATAAAAAAAGTTGTAAGTGGCTGAAACAGAGGACAGTGCTTCCAGTAAAGGGCAAGACTTGTTCCCTGAGATCACCAAAAGGCTATAAGTCAAGATAGATGACAGAGAAGAGTCCTAGAAGCATATTCCCTCTCTCCATCAATAAAGCATGTCCCAGCTCCAAAGCAGGAAACACCCACACACAAACATATATTCCAGTGACTATGGCCAAGTCCCATTTCCCTTCCTAAATGTGGCTGTGCCAAAGAATCTAGCTGTACAGTCTCAGTTATGCCACACATATATGTTTTTGAGAGATTAAAATAGAACTTTACTTTTGAATGATATTTTACCATTTTCACAGAGCTCCCACATACTCTTGAGTGTTATAACCATCCTATGAAATAGACATGTCAAATATTTTTCCTGACTTGTTAGTAGTGGATTAGTAGAAATTGACATTTCCTCACCATCATCCTCATTTTGGAAATGTATTAATTGAATCTCATGAAGATGAAATAATTTTTCCACTCACATAGCTAGTAAGAATTGAAGGAAGGATTCAAAGTCCAGCATTTTTCCACTATATCATGCTAGCACTGTAATTTGGTCCTAGTATTGAGAAACTATTCAGTGCCAAACAGAAATAACCATTCCACTCTCATACTTTACCTAGTAATAATCTTGAAATTCTCATGTATGATTTATATTATGATTTAATTTATAAATTGATCTTCCTACTAGGCTGCAAGCTTTTGAAGGTAGAGACCATATCATATCTGAATTTTGTTTCCACCCTCCTCTTCAGTACTCTTAACCTGGTAGGTTACCAATAAATATTAATAATTATTGAGTTGACTTTTCCATTTTAATAAAATTAATTTTGCTACTATTTTTTATATTGGAATGACTTTTAACACCATGCCACCTCTGACAAGTCTGATGGATTTCCTTAATTCCCCAATCTAAGGATTGCCTTAGAGGATAGATAATGGAAAGGAGGAGTGGAGAGAGGACCAGGAAAAGCCTCCTGCAGAAGGTAGCATTTGAGCTGGTCTTGAAGGAAACCAGGGAAGCCAGAGAGTAGAAATGAGTGGGGAGAGTATCCCAGGCATGGGGACAGCCACCATAAGCATGGAGTCCAAATGGCATGTATGAGGAATCACAAGTAGGTCACTATTGCTGGATCCTAGAACATAAAAAGTGAAATATAAGATTGTAAAGGAATGAAGGGGCCAGGGAACAGAGGTTTTAAAATCCAAACACAGATTTTTTTTTTTGTTAGTCTATTTTTCGGTGCGGGGAGGGAGGAAGACAGTGTTTGGTTTTTGATACTGGAAGTAAGAGGGAGTCATTGTAGATCACTGAGTTAGTGGGGTGACATGGTTAGACCTGCACTTTAGGAAAATCGTTTGGCAGTTGAATGAAGGATGGATTGAGGTGGAGAGAGATTGGGAGACAAATTAGAATACTTGCGTAACAATTCAGGTAAGAGATGATTAGGATTTGTACAAGGATAATATCCATGGAGGGTAGAGAAGGGGAATAATAGGAGGAATATTGTGAAGGTAAGAATAAGACGACAACAGATTGGATCTTGGGGGCGAGAACCACTAAGGAGGCAAGCCTGGGTGACTGGGAGGACTGTGGTATCTTCAATAGCGTTAGAACAGTCAGGAAGATGGTAGGGTTTGGGGAACTTGAATCAAAGCACTTCATTCCTCCCAAATTGATTAAGGATATTTTGTCCTTTGATCATATATTTAGTTGACTGATTATATATTAAGTAAATCCTTGCTTGCTCTCCCAGAGTTGGCCTGCTTTGTCTGATCCTCAGGGTTTCAGGTTACGTTGAGGGGTTGTGGGTTTCCCTTCTCAAATGCAATCAAGTTCAAGCCCCTCACTGACTATATTTCCCCTGTATCAGGTGCCAGTGACAAATGTCTCGGCTCCATTTGACCACTTAATACTCCACACCCATTACCTGAGAGATACACTCTTGTCTATTGAAAATTGGTCTCTGGAGAAAAGACATAAACTTAGTTCAATTTCTTTATAACACTTGTCCCACCCGCTTCACATTCAAATTTGAAATTGCTGAAAACTGAGTGCTGGTAAGGAACTGAGGTAAATAGGGTTAAGTGACCTGCCCAGTAAGTATCTGAGACCAGATCTGAGTCATTCTTCCTGACTCTAGGGCCTGTACTCCATCTACTGTACCACCTAGCTGCCCAAATGCAATAGTAAGTTTGGTACAGAGTGTAAGGTAAAATTCAATGAACTTTGTACTCC
The DNA here is from genome assembly GCA_023548195.1 of Bettongia penicillata ogilbyi. Lineage (NCBI taxonomy): Eukaryota > Metazoa > Chordata > Mammalia > Diprotodontia > Potoroidae > Bettongia > Bettongia penicillata. The sequence continues at coordinate 917,936 of JAJHZJ010000579.1, read as the reverse complement.
TAAAGGGCTGTATGCATCATGTTGCAACTAATATATTAAAAAAGAAAAGTAATCTCCAACTTGTTAGTATTTTTATCTAGTCTGTTATGTGAATTATCACAACTTTCTTCTTGCCCTAAATCTATAATCCTTACCTCCCTTCTTTTATTTGAAAAACTACTGAAGAACTAATCAAAAAAAATCATTTACTTAAAATCCACATTGCATAAAGCCTCTGATGCTTACTTACTAATGGTGAAACTTTGGTTAAGTCTTTTAACTTAGAAGAACTATAAAAGAAGTCTCTTCTTCTATAAAAGGAGCAACTAGAGTACCAGACTCATGTTGTTGGGCTTAAATTTGGCCTCATCTTTACCAAGAAAACCCCAAATGGGGTCACAAAGAGTTAGACAAGACAGAAGCAGCTGACCAATAACAAAATGAGGGTGTTGGACTGAATGGTCTCAGAGGCTTCTTTGAATTCTAACTCTAAATCTAAAGTCTATGGTATGAAATATGAACTCCCTATAACTTCATAATAATTGAAATGGAAAAGTATGATCATTCTTATAACAATTTGACCCATTGATTATGTATATCATTAATCTTGCCTATTTTTGGTTCATTTTCTTTAGTTATCATTTTCACAACCAACTGTGTAAGCCACTATATATTTGCCCCTCTGGGAATTCTGGAAGGATGTACATTTTATCAGAGTAGGGAGGGAGCCAATGCAGATCAGATTCCTTTGCTGTGACTTACTAGATAAGTCTTAGGAAGTTGCCTCAGACACATAAAAGGCTAGGGCCTTGCCCATATTTACATGTTAGAAGCAAAATTGAACCAATATCTTCAGGATTTCAAATCTAGCTATTATCTAGTAATCCATGCTGCCTATAGTTGTCAATCACACATCAGAAGACCCTAATGGTCAGGATCTCTGTCCCTGAAACTCTATATAATATGTAGGCACTGCTTTATTAATGAAGAAATATAGTAAATTAATATTTATTTTCTACTGATATATTGTGTGGTTCATTTAACTCCATGAGAGGAAACACTGTCTTTTGCCTTTTCTTGTGTTTATTTATTATAATGCTTGGCACAGAGAAGGCCAGTGACTAAATGTTAGCTAAATATTAGTTAAAGTCTTTGAAAAAGAAAAACTTAGTAATAATTTAAATCACCATAAAAACCCCTTGTATTGTTATTCATGATGGTGTTAAATACAAATTGCTAATGGAACTTCTAGTTCTACTGAGAAAATGTCACTGTTAGTCTGAAAATGAGAACAGGAAGGTAAATGGTAACAATATATGTCAGTAAGCATGAAGCAAATTTAGATGAACTAAATTTTTGAGGCAATAGTGTCATCTAGTGGTCAATGAGAGGAATCTACTTCATCCAGAAGCCTATTTCTTGAAAAAAAGTATTTGTGTATATGAAATTTATATAAATCAAGTCCTTTTTCCCATTCATGATACTCAATAATCATTTCTTCTTGTTTATCTTTAATTATCATTCTTCCCCAAGAATTTGGCCTTTAATTCTTCTTTCTTTTGCCTAGTAAAATTAGAGACAACCACAATGCTGTGGAAAGAATTGTGGATTTAGTTTTGAATTCAGGAAACTAGTGCTCTGACACTTGCTAGCTTTGTGATACTATGCAAGTCATTTGGACTCTTTAATTTCTCTATGTTTAAAATGGTAATAATGATACTAAAAGTGCCTGACTTGCTCAGTTATTGAGAAAACCCTCAGTTTGCTTGCCAGTCTGAGTACTGCCAGTTCTTAAGGCAAATGAATAGTCTTTACCCAGAAATTATAGAAATGGTGATGTTTGAATTTGGATTTGAGTATTCTGAAAAAAAGAAACAGGAAGTGTTGCCATCTTACCAAAGGTAGGAGCCACCAAAAGGAGACAGAGCACAGACTCAGCTTGGTGGAAAGTACTCTAGGCCAGCAGTAAAAGAGAATTTCCCCTTTCCCTGTATTACACTAAAGCACTCTATGAGCTATAAAGAAACACGTAAGTACCTTAGAAAATCCACTTTAAATCTAAGCATAAAGTTGACATGCAGTATTGCTTAGTGGATAGAGAGCTAATGTTGAAGTCAGGAAGTGCTGTTCAAGTCATGTTTCTGACACATACTGGCTGTGTGTTCCTGAACAAGTCTCCTAACATTCCAACCCCCCACCCCCCAGGCAACTCTGTAAGACTTGATTTGTGCTGCTCTGCATTGGGAAAGGGAGCTTCCCAATAGTAGCTTCTTAGACCAATGAAATCACAAGTCTGAGGGGGTGGGAAATGAAAAGTTTGGAAGATAGGCTTAGGCTCTCAAAAATTGTCAGTGGCATGAAATATCTGACAATTCCTACCAAATTGGAAAGGCTTCAAGTACCAGTCAAGGGATGGACATATCATATGCCTTCCTAAGCTCATAGAACTTAGGTGGCTATAGACAGAGAAATAAATATTTTGGCCACTGCAGCTCTAGAAGACACACTACAGAAGTACAGAGTCTCTGCAATCTGCTTTGGTGTGGGGAGTTCTAAGACCAATGAAATCATGAATTGCTATAATATATTTTCAATATAAATATTTGTAAGGTTAAAAAAATTCTGTAGTATGACTAATTAGTACCTAACTTAATTGGACTTTTTAGTTGTTTGTATTGCTTTAGGAACATGATTTCTTCCCATATTTTGAAAGAAATAGAAATTGTTGCTTCCTTCCCTTCCCCCAGGCTGCCCTCCCTTCTATCACACCCCTCCCTTCCCATATATTGAAAGAAATAGAAATTGTCATATTATATTACATTGGGATACAAATCATCACTCATTTCCGGTAAGGAAAACTTGATGACAATCCCAGTTCACCTGACTTCACTAGCATTCAGAAGAGATCAAGGAAGAGAAAAAAACATCTTTTTATGATCTCACCATTTTTCAGGGTTTCAGTTGGACTTCCTGTGCTGGTGTCTCTCATGCCAAATCTCAAGCCCTCACTACTCACACGAACATTTGTATTTCTAGTTGCTTCTTAAAAAAACCCAATGGATATCCCACTTGAAATCTCAATGTGCTCCTATCTCCTCATGTGACTTCTCTTCCCAACTATCCTATTCTGTAAGGGACACAATTCTTTTTCTAGTTTCCCAGACTGGAAAACTTGGAGCTTCCCTCTCCATCACCACTTTCAGTCTGTCACCAACTCCTATCATTTCATCTTTTAAAATGTCTTTTTGATTTGTTCTATCTTCTCCAGACACACTGGCACCACTCTTATCCAGGCTCTCTAATTATTTCATGCCCAGACTCCTATAACAGCCTCTTAGACAACCTCCCTACATTTAGCTTCATTCTTTGCCCCTTCATCCCCAGCTCTTCAATTTCCATATAACCACTAGACTACTCTATCTAAAACACAGCTTTTATTATGTTTTCTTTTGTTTAAAAACCTACAACTAGTCTCTATTATCTACCATATAAATTCCAGTCCCCTGTGTATGACTATTAAGGCTTTACACAATTCACCATGACTTACATATACAAATTTATTTCATCTTTTTAATTTAAAAATCTTTAAATTCTATTTTGAAAAATCCACCTTCTCTGCATCCCACCTCCCGAAATTGAGAATAAGAAGCAAAACAAAACTACTATTACAAAATAGCTATATACATATATAATTAAGGAAAACAACACTTTAACATTGGCCATGTCCAAAAATATGTTTCATTCTACATTTTGAATACTTCATGAACTGTATATGGAGATGAGTAATAAATGTCAATAGCCATCTAGAATCATTTTTTTTAATTATACTGGTAAGAATGGTCATTTCTTTCAAAATTGCTTGTCTTTATTTTGTTGTCACTACATCAGTTGTTCTTCTGGATCTGTTCCCTTCACTCTGAATCAGTTCACATAAAAAAAGTCTTCCCAGGTTTCTCTGAAACCATCTACTTAATCATTTCTTATAGCACAATAATATTCCATCACTTTTATATGTCATAACTCGTTATGCCATTTTGCAATTAATGAATTCCCTCTCATATTCCCATTCTTTGCCACTTCAAAAAACAACCATGCTTTTTGCACAATTTTACAACTTATTTTTCTTTAAACTGTTAACATCAGCTCTGTAATGACTATACCAACCTGTCAGAGTTAGATAACAACTAGCAAATCAAAAGGCTTCTGAAGTTCAAAATTGCTTGACATATTGTATTGTTAATGTATTTTTAATGGACTGCAACACTGGTGTAGCAGAGCTTGTGACAGCAGTGGAGAGGAAACCCTCCTCAAAAATCTAGGGTAGAAAAGAGTGCTTATGGTTACTCATAAACTAGAGCATTGGCTAGAAGATGAGTAAACACCTCTCCTTAAATCATACTAGCTTAGAAAAGCTGAAAACTTATAGATCCCTAGCTGTCCCTCTAGAAACTGTACAAAACCCCTGAAGCTTAAGGCAGTATACTCACCATCCCAGAAGCAGAACCCTACCTTAACAAAGAATTTAAAAGGTAAGTAGTTGCCTGTGGAAAGTGAGCAAACAGAAGAAAAAAGCCTCAGACTATAGAAACTTACTTCGGTGACAAGGAAGATCAAAACATACAACCAGAAGAAGACAACAAAGTCAAAAATCTTGAATTCAAAGCCTCAAAGAAAAATATAAATTGGTTTCAGGCCATAGAAGAGCTCAGAAAGAATTTTGAAAATCAAGTAAGAGAAGTAGAGAAAAAATTGGGAAGAGAAATGAGAGATATGAAGAAAATTTAGAATTCAAATTCTTGTGGAAGTGAATGTTGAAAACTGAAAAATGAATTTTATATATATATATTAGAAGAAAAATAGGCTTTGATTATAAGGTTATATAATAAAATTATTAAGTTAAAAAAGTGTTAGAAATAAAAAAAAATCCACTAATTACCTCCTGAAAGAGATCCCCAAATGAAAAACTCCCAGGAATATCATGGTCAAACTCAAGAGTTCTCAGTTCAAGAAGCATATACTGCAAAAAGCCAGAAAGAAACAATTTGAATATTATGGAACCACAATCAGGATAACATAAAGAATAGCAACTTCTACATTAAGAAATCAGAGGATTTGAGATATGATATTCCAGAGCTATGAGCTAGGAATAAAATCAAGAATCACCCAATCACCAAAACAGAGTATGATCAGTGGGGGGCGGGGGAGGAAGAGGGGCAACAATATTCAGTGATGTAAAGGAATTTTATGCATTCTTGAGAAAAAACAGAGCTAAATAGAAAATTTGACTTTCAAATACAAGACTCATGAGAAGCATGAAAGGTAAACAGGAAAGGAAAATCATAAGGGACTTACTAAAGTTTAACTGTTTACATTCCTGCATAGAAAGATGATATTTATAACTCATAAGACTTTTCTTATTATTAGGTTAGTTGGAGGGAATATATATAGATAGAGGGCACAGGATTTGTTGAATATGAAGGGATGATATCTAAAAATTAAAATTAAAGGGTGAAAGAGGAATATACTGGGAGAAGGAGAAAAGGAGAAGTAGAACAGGGTAAATTATTCACATAAAGGAGGCAAGGAAAAGATTTTACAATGGAGGGGAAGAGGCAGAAGGTGAGAGGAAATGAGTGAACTTACTCTCACCAGAATTGATTTAAGGAGGGAATAGCATACACACTCAATTGGGTATGGGAATCTATCTTATCTTACAGGAAAGTAGCAAGGAAAGAGACTGGAGGGGGTCATATGGGGGGCTTAATCAGAAGGAAACACTTTTGAGGAAGGACAGGGTGAAAGTAAAGAATACAACAGAATTAATAGGGGTGGGATAGGGTCGAGGGAAATATAGTTAATTTTCACAACATGACTATTAAGGAAGTGTTTCGCATGACTACACATGTATAACCTATATTGAATTGCTTACTTTCTCAGTGACAGTTGGTGGGGAGGGATGGGAGGAAGGGAGAGAATCTGGAACTCAAATTTTTAAAAATGAATGTCAAAAATTGTTTTTCCATATAACTGGGAAATAAGATACACAAGCAATGGAGTATAGAAATCTATCTTACCCTATAGGAAAATAGAAGGGGAAGGGAATGAGAGAAGGAGTGATAGAAGGGAGAGCAGATTGGGGAAAAGGGCAATAAAAACATTTTTTTTAAATGGTGAGCAGGCAAATTTCATAAAATCCGGGAAAGACTTGTATGAACTGATGCTTTGTGAAGTGAGAAAAATGAGGAAAGCACTGTACATAGTAAAAATAGCATTGGATAATGACCAATTTGATCAGATTTAGCTCTTCTGTGCAATATGACATAAGACAATTCCAAAAGATTCATGACGGAAAATACTATTCACATCCAGAGAAAAAGTTATGGAGGCTGAATGCAGATTGAATACACTATTTTCTCTTTTTCTTTTTTTGGCTTTTCCCTCTTGCTCTGATTCTTCTTTCACAACATGACTAATGTGGCAATATATTTAATATGATTATACATGTAAAGCCTATATCAGATTGCATGTTGTCTTGGGGAGAGGGTGGAAATTTAAAACTCAAAATCTTATGAAAGTGAATGTTTAAAACTAAAAATAAATAGTTTTTTAAAAAAAAGAAAAAAATAGAAATATTATCTCACCCTTTTTCTACTCCTCTTTGAGCAGTTGAGAAATTTCCCCCTCCATTCCCTTGCAGCATCTTCTCTCCCCTGCAAGTTTTGTCAGATGATAAATGCTTTGTAATCTGTGATCTGACTCTGTTTCATTTCAGATCCCTTTACGGGACTGGGGGGATCTTTTTTTTTTTTTTTTAACAAAACTAATCTATCTCCCATTAACCTGTTGAGTGAGATGTTTTTGTGCCTGACTATATACATATATACATACATATATATATAATATGTGTGTATATACACATACATACATATATACATACACACATATACATGTGTGTGTGTGTGTGTGTGTGTGTGTGTGTATGGCAGCTAGGTGATACAGTGGACTGAATGCTGAGCTTGGAGTCAGACAACTGATCTGCTTGAGTTCAAATGTGGCATCAGACACTAAATCTGTGACCATGGGCAAGTAATTTCCCCTATTTTCTTCAATTTCCTCATCTGTAAAATGATCTGGAGAAGGAAATGGAAAACCACTCCAGCATCTTTGCCAAGAAAATCTCAAATGGGGTCACAAAATGGGATGTGACTGAAAGAACTCAAGAACCATTACAGGGGGTGGAGTCAAGATGGCAGAGTAGAAAGACTCACAAACATTAGCTCTTTCTGTATCCCAAACATCCAAAATAAATATTCAATGGTCTCAGGCCATGAAAGAGCTCCAAAAGGATTTTGAAAATGAAGTAAGAGAGGTGGAGGAAAAATTGGGAATAGAAATGAGAGCAATGCAAGAAAATCATGAAAAGTAAGTCAACAGCTTGCTAAAGGAGACCCAAAAAAATGCTGAAGAAAATAACACCTTTGAAAACAGGCTAATTCAATTGGCAAAAGAGGTTCAAAAAGTCAATGAGGAGAAGAATGCTTTCAAAAGCAGAATTAGCCAAATGGAAAAGGAGATTCAAAAGCTCACTGAAGAAAATAGTTCTTTCAAAATTAGAATGGAACAGGGGGAGGTTAATGACTTTATGAGAAACCAAGAAATCACCAAACAAAACCAAAAGGATGAAAAAATAGAAGATAATGTTAAATATCTCATTGGAAAAACAACTAACCTGGAAAATAGATCCAGGAGAGACAATTTAAAAATTATGGGACTACCTGAAAGCCATTATCAAAAAAAAAAAAGAACCCAAACAAGGAAAACTGCCCTAATATTCTAGAACCAGAAGGTAAAATAAATATTGAAAGAATCCACCAATCACCTCCTGAAAGAGATCTGAAAAGAAAAACTCCTAGGAATATTGTAGCCAAATTACAGAGTTCCCAGGTCAAGGAGAAAATATTGCAAGCAGTTAGAAAGAAACAATTCAAATATTGTAGAAATACAATCAGAATAACACAAGATCTAGCAGCTTCTATGGTAAGGGATTGAAGGGCTTGGAATATGATATTCCAGAAGTCAAAGGAACTAGGACTAAAACCAATAATCACCTATCCAGAAAAACTGAGTATAATACATCAGGGGAAAATATGGTCTTTCAATGAAACAGAGGACTTTCAAGCATTCTTGATGAAAAGACCAGAGCTGAAAAGAAAATTTGACTTTCAAACACAAGAATCAAGAGAAACATGAAAGGGTAAACAGGAATGAAAAATCATAAGGGACTTACTAAAGTTGAACTGTTTGCATTCCTACATGGAAAGACAATATTTGTAACTCTTGAAACTTTTTTCAGTATCTGTGTAGTTGGTAGGATTACACACACATGCACATACACACACACACACACACAAAGATAGAGACAGAGACAGAGAGAGACAGAGAGCACAGAGTAAGTTGAATAGGATGGAATCATATCTAAAACAATGAAATTAAGGGGTAAGAGAGGAATATATTGTGAGAAAAAAGGAAGAAATGGAATGGGACAAATTATCTCTCATAAAAGAGGCAAGAAAAAGACTTTTCTATGGAGGGAAAAGGCGGGAGGTGAGTGAGAAAGCATGAAGCTTACTCTCATCACATTTGACTCAAGGAATAAAATGCACACTCATTTTGGTATGGAAACCTATCTTACAATACAGGAAAGTAGGAGAGAAGGAGATAAGCAGGGTGGGGGGTGATGATGGAAGGGAGGGCAATGGAAAGAGGGAGCAATTAGAAGTCAACACTCTTGGGGAAGGACAAGGTCAAAAGAGAGAATAGAAGTAATGGGGGGCAGGATAGGATAGAGGGAAATATAGTTAGTCTTACACAACATGACTATTACAGAAGTCATTTGCAAAACTACACAGATATGGCCTATATTGAGTTGCTTGCCTCCCCAATGGGGATGAGTGGAGAGGGAAGAAGGAAGAGAAGTTGGAACTCAAAGTTTTAGGAATAACTGTTGAGCATTGTTCTTGCATACAATTAGGAAATAAGAAATACAGGTAATGGGGTATAGAAATTTATCTTGCCCTACAGGACAAAAGAGAATATGGGGTTAAGGGAAGGGAGGGATGTTAGAAGGGAGGGAAGATTGGTGATATGGGTAATTAGAATGCTTGGCATTTTAGGGTGGAGGGAGGGGAGAGATAGGGAGAAAATTTGGAACTCAAAATGTTGTGGAAATGAATGTTGAAAACTTAAAACAAATAAATTTTTTAAAAACTAATAATACTGAAACATACTGATTACAGAAGCAGTTTAATGAAAAACAAAAGGAACTTAACAGCTATGTGACCTTGGGCAAGCCACTTAATCTGCCTGCCTCAGTTTCCTCAATCATAAAATGAAGATATATCTATAATAGCACCAACATTACAGGATTGTAGTATCAAATGTTTTAATATTTGTACTGTATTTAGCATAGTGCTTGGTATACAGTAGGTGCTTAATAAATACTTATTCTCTTCCTCTCTCCCTGCAACATAATTTGCTAGTGCATTTACTTAGAGTATATTTTGTATGTACTTATATAATTATGTGCTGTCCTTCTCCCCACCTTCACTCCTCCACCATAGCATCCAAGCTCCTCAGGACTGGAATTGTTGAATTAACTTTGCACAGTGATTCCCACATAGTAGACACTTAATAAAAGCTTATTGATCAACATAAAAACAAAAAAAAAGAACAATTACAGCATGTGTATATAATTCTCTCCTTGGACAAGTTCAAATGAGAGTGAGGTTCAAGTATAAATCACTCCCCACCCTACCTCTTCCTCCTTGTTTGTATAGATGTTGATTTTCTTGTCCTAATCATGTGAGATAATTTTTCCAAACTTCTTTTCTTTCTACCTCTACCCCTCTGGGGCAATCCTCTTACCCTCTCTTTCCAATTCACTCTTTAAGATCCTCAAGACAAGAGAACTATTCCCTAATTAGAGCCTAATTAGACTCCCTTCATGACCTCTGATGATGACAGGATTCAGTGTCATCAAGTATCATTTCCTCATATTAGACTGAAAATAGTTCATCCTTGTTTAATTCTTCTTGAACAGTGTTTCATTTATGTCATTTTTTGTTTCTCTTCACTCCCAGGTTAAAATTTCAAAGTTTCCATACAAGTCTGGTCTTTTCATCAGGAATACTTGGAAGTTCTCTATTTCATTAAAGATCCATTTTTTTCTCCTGTAGGATTATATTACGTTTCCCTTGTACTTCTTTAACATTTTTTCTCTCTGGCAAACTAATTTCTTTGGCCAAAATAAAATATTTTTAATTCCTCATTTAAACTCTTGCTTCCTCTCTTTCAGGAATTGTAGACAAATTTGGGGCCATGCTGCATGGTTCTTATGAAGCTGAGCTTGTAGATGTTTTGGGGTCATTCTCTTCTGGGTTTGCCTTCAGCATGCTTGTCATCATAATAATCTATGATGGATTTCTTTGTTTTTTCCTTCCTCATTCTCCCAGACCACTTTTTGACTTCAGATTTGATGTTAGTGCAGACTTCATTCATTTCTTAAAGGAAAAACTGGGCTGGTTCACATTTGCTACATTTTTGGTTGTATTGAATTTTGTGTTGTTTCTGGATCTCAGCAATAGCTCAAGCTGGAGTACCTAGTTTTCAGAATTTATGAAGTGGTATAATGTAAAAACACAGTTTGACTGCTGTTGTTGGTCTGAATTCTGACCTGGATTTGAGTTTGAGCAAAGGTAGACAGTTGTTGAACTCCCCCGCTACCAACCAGCTGGAAAGCATAACTGGTTCAGTCACCTGCTGGCTCCCCTTTGGTCTGGAATTCTCGCCTTGGTTATTCTTCTACAGATTTCAGAGGCATACCACCGCTGCTTATTTCTGAATATGATCCTTTATGGATATACTGCCTAGGGCCCCCCAATCTGGAAATTGCACTGCCACACACAGGATTCAAGATCTCCTCAATCTTCCCTGAATCTGTAATCTGGAACTAAGTAGTAGATGACAAAGACACCAGTTTATCTAGGTGCTGCAGTATGGGTCTGAAAATACCTTGGTAAGGGTCTGGGATCTCAACTTGTTCTAATGAATAGCTTCTTCCTGTACTGGAATGGTCCCCACGTGGCACCCTTGAACAGACCTTGTCCCCACTGTTGACCTCTCTGTCTTTCTTTGCTAACCTGGACTGAAAAAAAAATTTTATCTGACTTCAGGTTTCAGGTTGGTAGATTTTTCTAGATCTGTTTGGAGAACTTTGAGAGGGAAGCCCACTGCATTGTTTACTTAGAAGGAAATATCAGCCATGTTGTCTGTATCTCCTCCTTATTTCTTCTTTTTAATTTTTTAAACTAAATTTTATTTTGTTTTCACAAAGGCTTACTTTCTCTCTCTCTCCCCTTCTCCCCATCTCCCCAGCTGAGAAAATAATAAGTACAGAAACCTTATTGCAAATATAAATCCTCAAACAAAGCAGATTCCTGCATTCAAAGTGTCCAAAAACCCAGTATGTCTCAGTCTGTATTCACAGAGTGCATCAACTCTCCAGCAGGAGGTAGATAGCATGTTCCATCATGAGTCGTCTAGAATTGTGGTTTAGCCTTATTTCTTACTAGTTATATTTGAAACCTCTCTTTCTCCTACAAAAAATAAAGTGTCTCTCCTTCTTTTACAATGTTTATGGTATTCATTCCTTCCTTTTCATTCTCTCATGTCATTGCCTCAAATGAAACAATATATAGTGCTTTGCAAACTTTAAAGTACTATATAAATTCTAACTACTAAATTAGTTTTATTATTCTTAATTTTATTATATTTTTTATTATTACCATCCCTTCCTCTATCTTGGTCCATGCCTTTATCACCTCATTCCTAGATTATTACAACAGTCTCCTAACTAGTTTCCCTCTTTTCTAATCTGTATTGCGCAATATTGGCAGATTGTCTTTCCTAAAACACTTTTCATTATCTCACTTTCCTATTAAATTAAAAAAGAAACTTTCAAAGTTTCCTCACTACCAATAAGACAAAGGGCAACATTCAAGGCCTTCTACTATCTAGTTCCACACTATATATCCAGCTTTGTTTCTCACAATTCCCCAGCATGAATGTTAAATTTCCTAAACTTTCTGTAACACACACACACACACACACACACACACACACACACACACACACACACACCATTCCAGTGTAGGAAGAGGTTGTTTACCAGAACAAGTTGAGTTCTCAGCCCCTTGCTAGGTCATCCTCGGACCCATGCTACACAGAAACTAGTTGATGACTTTGTCACTGTGACCCAGTTCTGGGTCATAGATGCAGGGAGGAATGAGGACGATGTCTGTGTCCTGTACCTAGCAGTGCCAGTCTCAGGTAGGGAGGCCCTAGGCAGTAAGCTCAGGAAGGGTCATGTTCAGAAATAAGCAGCCGTAGTTTGCCCCAGAAGCCTGCAGAGGCAATTTCTCCTGCCTAGGAGGCTCTGCCCAATTTTATTTGCTCATCCAGATTGTATTCATCCTTTAAGATCAAAGTTAAGACGCAGTCTATGCATGTAAATTTTTCACTATTCTAATCTACAATCTTCTTTCTTTCCTCTGATCTTCTGACCTTGTGCCTATGCTGCCTTTAGCTACTACTTAGGTTTTTAATAGATTTTTACAGTCTCCCTAATGAGATCTCCTGGACATCAGAAATTGTTGGGGGCAAGGGGTGTTGCCAATGTAAGCATATGTGTGTCCTCATGATCTTTATAGATACAATTCACAGGGAGGTGCGGATCCATTTTCTTCTACCCATCCCTCTTCAAGGGAGACTTTGATTGATGTCAGTCAGAGAGCAGGAGATTGGAGCTGTAAAGATAGCCATTTTGATCTTCTATGTATCTGCCCCTAAAAACTGCTAATATAAGAAAAATAATGTTTATGTTCAAGCTGTTCTCTTGATTGCTGTCCCTTTAACAGGGAAGAAGTAGCCCAAGATATGTATTTGAAGGTATAATCTCTTTTCCACCAAATGCCAGTTCCACAAAAACCATCATATATAGTGAATAGTAAATGAAACCATTTATTCAAACCAAAGGGAAAGAGAAATTAGAGAAGTTATACATAACAGAATAGGTCAGACACACACAGAGTGAATAAGCTCTTCTACAGGGAGAAAGACATTTCAGCTCAATTGAGAGAGAAAGAAGGAAAGAGACAAAGTCTCAGATCTCACCCAATGGTAAATTATCTGAAATCTTTAGCAAGTAAACAGATAAGGACATTATCAAGGTACCAACTTTTCTATCTATGTACTGTTGGCTTCAACTTATCCTTGAAGAGAATATGGAACTTCTCTTAAAGTTGAAAACCAAAACAATGGCTAACTCTCTTCTCCTAAACATTCACTAACTCCACCCCTCACAAAGCCGGAGAGCATAGAGTAATCATTCTCCACCAATGAGTGTCTTACTTTGATAAAGTACTTAGGCTTGAACCCTCAGGTTACATTTGTTATACAGTTTTCTATGACTCATCACCCCCATGAATCTGCAGCTACCCCAGCCAATACAGATCTCTGCTTCTCTGAAGTCATTTTGTACTGAGCATTGGTATCATACAATTGAGCATTTGCTTATTCTCTATTTCATTTAGAGATTATCTGAGTTAGACTGTGGAAGGAGGTGTGTGTGAATATAGGTGTGTAATAAGCTTTTTCCACCATCAGCAACCTATTGTGACTTTATCCTTGTAAGCACCAAGACTAAGATTGTGTGATTGTGTACAGACACAAGATTTTGACACAAGGCATAAGATTTTGACACAAGGAGTAAGATTTTGACTTATACATGAAGAGATACTGAAAAACGAGTTTCTAGGTTGGTTATTTTCTCTGCTAAATCATGTTATTATTGGTTTCTTTGTTTTTAATAATTATAACAAATAATAACAATATAAAATAATAAATTACATTAATGTAATATAATAATATAGTGGCAATAAATAATAACAGTGTAAAATAACTTTTAAAAATATAAATACATACATAAATAATAACAGTAGTACCCATGGAAATTTGTTTGTATTCTTAATACCTTTTAATAAATTTTGTAATTTTAATATATGGTCTGCTGATGAATTTCCTTTGTAAAGGTCTATATGTTCCCTTTGCATACCTTCTTCAACAGCATATATAGATTATTCTCATGAATATTCAATAGATATGGGAATATAGGCCTATAAGTCAATAGTTATTGATATTTTCTTGGAAACCTTATATTTATAATCATAAAGAGCAAGATTTTTTTTTCTCTAAATCTGTGGTATCCTTTCTTCTCACAGATGTCTCATGATATGATCCTTCAATACCTTTGAAATTGTGTAGCCACCAACCTTCCCTGCATATCTTTGGTCTAGCCAGCTACTCTTTCCATATTTTTCTTTAGTGACAATTTGAATTCCTCATGCCCTATAATCAAATCAGCTTCTAAAAAAAATACTTTGCTAACTTGCTTTTTAAACAACCCTTGCATTTCTACTGTATAATGCACAACACAATACATGCATTCTGACCAATTAAGCACTGTATGCTGACACTGAACAAAAGACATAGAGACTTTCTGATCCAAGTTTGCTTGGCTTCCTGGATTCAGAGATCAGATGAAATGGACTCCTCTTCATTCGTGTCCCTTGTCTCTTGCCTTTACCACTCTAACTAGGAATCTCAATCAGGAATCTTCTCAATCTTTTCTTTCCACTACATATTACTATATCTTCCAAGCGACAAGAGTTTCTTTCTTAGGGCTTATTTATGCAAGAGAATATGCAAATTCAGAAATAATTTAATAATACAGACATTCTTAACCTTTTTAATGTCCTAGACCACTTTGACAGACTGGTGAGGCCTATGGACCCATTCTCAGAATAATGATTTAAATACATAAAATTTATAGAATTACAGAGGAAACAAATTACTTTAAAACACAATTATGAAAATATTTTAAAAATAAATTTCTGATATAATATACCCAGCAGCAACATAACTAAAGTAATTTCAAAATAGTGATGAGCACAAACATGAAAATAAAAAACCATGATGAATATAGAAATAAAAATATTTTGAGATATCAGCAACAAATTTAATTCAATATGAAAATGTAATTTCTCTTGGTAACCAAAGTCACACCTACTACTAATATTGCTATAGTTTATCACCTACATTCATAACTGAAGGGAATAGTCAAATTCAGCTAGAAGTTAGTGAATATAAAGATATACCTTTTGTTTTTCCCCAGGTAAATTCAAGAATCCTCTGAATTCTATCTCCTGGCAGCTGACAGCATGGTAGATGGAGGCGGGAAGGGTCTGGAGTCAGGAATACTTGGGTTTTAGCTATATGATCCTGAACAAATTATCTAACTGCTGTTTATTTCAGTTCTACTGTAAGGATCAAATGTCATAATGTTTGCAAAAAGTGCTTGGCACATAGTAGGTGCTGTATAAATGTTTAAATATTAATTCTTTTCCCCTTCTCTTTCCCTATGTCTGCAAACCTCAGATGAAAATCACCTACACTAGGGCAAGGTAGAAAATCACCTAGTTTCTAATTGGAGGTCTTAATTATTGGGTCTAGGAATTGTTTCCCAGGCTGTGATTCTCTCAAGGCTCAAAGTCTCATAAGATAGTGTCTGAATCCCTTGTGACCTCATGACTCCTGAAAAGAATGGTTTTTCTGCCTTAGGCCTCTCTCTGGGAGGCTGATATATGTTTCACCTACATGAATCATTATAATTCCCATTATAGAACCTCAGGAAGTCTCACAATTATATAGCACTCCACCCATGTCACTAAATCAATTAGCTCATTCCCCTCCTTCCATTCAGAGGAGAGACTAAAAAGAATGACCACATATTTTTTCTTCACCCTTGAAATAAGTACACCATTAATACCTCTCAGAAAGTGCTAACAAGTTTATTTGTCACCAGGTACTCTATACACTCATTTCTTTGACCAAAATGATAGCATTAAAACTATTAGTCTTTGCTGTTAACTTAAGCATAAGAAAGATAAAAATGTAGGGGTTGGTAGGTGGAAAACACTGACATTGTCTCCTTACGTTAGAATTAATTGTTGAATTAATTTACAGCCAAGCCAGAGAAGATCTTGGGGTGCAAATAATTAAACTTATAAACTGTTATCTGTAACAGAAAGTATTGACCTCTGCCATGGAAATAGGGGTCAAATCTCAGCCTGGGTGCACCCTGCCAGGCTTTTGTTAGTGGGGTGTGGTAATTATGATTCAAGAACTGGCAACTACCCTTCTTGAGACAAGTTCTAGGCACTACGTTCTAAAAGACTGAAGAACTAGCAAGGCAGGTCCAGCAGAGATACCACATCACGCCTAGTGAAAAGCAGCCTCAACCATGCAAAGTGCCCATTAAAGAGCAAATCTACTGAGAGCACTGGGAAGAACTTCTCTGGCATTGGAAATATGAATTATCCCTTGCTATTCAGTTTTTTTTAATTGGGTCTAATTCTTTGTGCTATCATTGGGGATTTTCTTGACAAAGATACTGGAGTGGTTTACCATGTCCTTCTCCAGCTCATTTTACAGATGAGGAAGCGGAAGCAAACAGCGTTATGGAAGTTGCCTAAAGTTGCGCAGTATGTATGCTTATATAAAGAGACAAAGATGAGTATGTATGAATGTATTGTTCGTGTGTCTTATATGACAACACAGAAGTTGCTAGTGAAGTAGGCTAAGATACCCATCCACTCCTTCTCAAGAGTTCTCTAGATCTGAACACTACCCTAGTTCAGGCCCCCATCTCCTCCCACCTGAACTGCTGCACTAGCCTACTGGTTGTTCTAACTGCCTCAAGTTTCTAGTCGCTCCGGTCCACCCTCCAACCAGCTACCAAAGGGATCTTCCTAGATTACAGGGCCTGATCATATCAGCCCCCCATCTCTACCCCATCCCCTCTGCCCCATTCAATAAACTCCAGCCGCTCCCTATTACCTCCAAGACCAAATATAAAATTTTCTGTTTAGCTTTTAAAAGTCCTTCGTAAGTTTGTCTCTTCCTACCTTTCAGTCATCTTACCTGTTACTTCCCTCCACTTTTCCAGATTCCCTGAAGACTAGTGTCTTCCCTCTGTGATTACCTCCAATTTATCTTATATCTTTTTGTTTGTACATAATTGTTTGCATATTTTCTCTCTGATTTGATTATAAACTCCTTGAAAGCAAGGACTGCCCACCCCCTTTGTCTCCTAATTCTTAGCACAATACCTGGTACATAAAACATGCTTCAAAAGTACTTGACTTAATCAAAACATATACACAGCTTCAGTGTTAAGGGAACCTGGCTTCATACAGAGAAGAGCCTTTTTTTCTCTCTCAATCTTTGTTCCTTACCCTCTTATCATGAGCCATGGAGAGAATCAATAAAGCTTAAAGTTGTCTTATGTTTAGTGTGTTCCCCTAAAGAGAGTTGAGAGGTACTCAACATGCAATATTTATCAAATATAGGACAGCTGTTTATTTCTTCCACGAAAGAGATATGCTAAACAAAAAAAGACTGATAACTACACATTAATATTTAAATAAGTAGTAGTAATTTTAAGCACTGTTCTTCTGGCTGAGGAAGTTAACTCTTAAAACATGAAACATTTTGATGGATTGCTGAATAAGCACTTCATTTTTGCCTCTGTACTGCCTTGCTTCCCTCAAAGTCCCTTTCTTCTGGTAAGCAAAGCCAGAGATGTCTGGGTGTCTCTTTATAATGGTGGATATCTTCTCCTCTAAAGAAAAACTATAGTGTCTTGCAGAAAGTGCCTCCCTTAGTGCAGTGGCTGCCAACTAAAAAACTCAGGAGCTCCCAAACTCTCCAACTTACAAAATTGTCTCCGAATCTAGAAGTTTTTCTCCATCAATGTTAGAACTAATGTCTATTCACACATATCCAAGGAAATAAAACAAACAGAAGAAAGATCCAGAGGCCCAGAATCAAGCTTACCTGACTGAGTCCATGTTCTAACAACCATTTCTTTGGGGACAAGGGCTCTCAGGGTAGGGGAAGCTCCAGTGAGAGAATGTTACATATTACATAGTCTAATGTTGAGAAGTAAGAGCAGAAGGTAGAATCACTCATATTAAAGTCTAATGGGGGAAGGCTTTTCCTGGGTCAATGGACATTCTAAAGTAGCATCTGGTTCAACCTGTATCTGAGATTGGAAAGGCCTTTACTCACAGTCATTAATTTTTTTTTTCACTCACTACATTCCATGTCTTTCTAAACCTGCTTATAAAAGATGAAGCATTCTTCCAGAAAAGTTTTAGCTTAACTCTCTAAAAGTTACAACATCTGAGACCAGGTAGTTCCATCCTGCCCTAGGTCCTGGGTTAGTGGTTGGTAGGGGTGGGAGGGTTGGGGAAGATAGGGTTGCTTGGGCTTCCCTCTTGTGATCTAGAATCTGACGTATCCATTTGCTTTTGTCTGGCCAACTCAACTCCATTTTCGAGCTCCAGTCCAAGTGTGATTAGTCCTGACTCAATCAATTATCTTCAAATGCATGTTAATGGGGTTGAGACCTTCCAAGTAAGAATAACCTCATCCATTAACCTTGTTAATCTTGTTAAACTTGTTAACAAGCCATTAACCTCAGCAAGGTTCCTCTTGGGTACACCTTCCTACTCTCCATCCAGTTAAAAATTTGAGCTGTTGTTGCTCAGTTGTTTTTCAGGTGTATCTTGACTCTTGCTGACCTTATTTTCTTGGCAAAGATACTGGAGTGGTTTTTTCCTCAGCTAATTTTATAGATGAGGAACTAAAGCAAACAAGGTTAAGTGACTTGTCCAGATTTACATAACCAGTGAATGTCTGAGGCCAGATTTTTTTTGTTTATCTATTTTTACTTTTCAGCACTCATTTCCACAAAATTTTGAGTTCCAAGTTTTCTCCCCATCTCTCCCCTTCCTCCACCCCAAAACACCATACATTCTAATTATCCCTTCCCCCAATCTGCTCTCCCTTCTAGCACACCCCTCCCTTCATCATTTTCTCTCTTTTCTTGTAGGACAAGATAGATTTCTATACCCCATTGCCTATATTTCTTATTTCCCAGTTGCATGCAAAAACAATTCTTAATATTCATTCTTAAAACTTTGTGTTCCAACTTCTTCCCCTTCCTCCCTCCCCACCCATACCCACTGAGAAGGCAAGCAATTCAATATAGGCTGTGTATGTGTAATTTTACAAAAGACTTCCGTAATAGTCATGTTGTGTAAGACTAACTATATTTCCCTCCTCCTATCCTGCCCCCCATTTATTCTGTTCTTTCTTTTGACCACATATCTCCCCAAAAGTGCTTACTTCTAATTACTCCCTCCTCCCATTTGCCCTCCCTTCTGTCATCTTCCCACACCATTTATCCCCTTTTCCCCTACTTTCCTGTACTGTAAGATAGATTTTCATACCAAATTGAGTGTACATGTTATTCCCTCCTTAAGCCAAATGGAATGAGAGTAAACTTCACTTTTTCCCTCTCACCTCCCTTTTCTCCCTCCATTGAAAAAGTTTTTTCTTGCCTTTTTCATGAGAAATGACCTGTCCCCCCATTTCATTTCTCCCTTTCTCCTCCCAATATATTCCTCCCTCATCACTTAATTTTATTTTTTTAGATATCATTCCTTCCTATTCAACTTACCCTGTGCTCTCTGTATATATATAAATATATATGTGTGTGTGTGTGTGTGTGTGTGTGTGTAAAATCCCTCCAACTACCCAAATACTAAAAAAGTTTCAAGAGATACAAATGTCTTTC
Source organism: Bettongia penicillata ogilbyi (assembly GCA_023548195.1). NCBI lineage: Eukaryota > Metazoa > Chordata > Mammalia > Diprotodontia > Potoroidae > Bettongia > Bettongia penicillata. Next base: position 898,138 of record JAJHZJ010000579.1, on the reverse strand, counting down.
CATGTAGGAATGTAAACAGTTCAACTTTAGTAAGTCCCTTATGATTTCTATTTCCTGTTTACCTTTTCATGCTTCTCTTGATTCTTGTGTTTGAAAGTCAAATTTGCTATTTAGCTCTGATCTTTCCATCAAGAATGCTTGAAAGTCCTCTATTTCATTGAAATACCATATTTTCCCCTGAAGTATTATACTCAGTTTTGCTGGGTAGGTGATTCTTGGTTTGAGTCCTAGTTCCTTTGACTTCTGGAATATCCTATTCCACGCCCTTCAATCCCTTACTGTAGAAGCTGCTAGATCTTGTGTTATCCTGATTGTATTTCCACAATACTGGAATTGTTTCTTTCTAGCTGCTTGCAATATTTTCTCCTTGACCTGGGAACTCTGTAATTTGGCTACAATATTCCTAGGAGTTTTTCTTTTCAGATCTCTTTCAGGAGGTGATTGGTGGATTCTTTCAATATTTATTTTACCCTCTGGTTCTAGAATATTAGGGCAGTTTTCCTTGTTTGGGCTCTTTTTTTTTGATAATGGCTTTCAGGTAGTCCCATAATTTTTAAATTGTCTCTCCTGGATCTATTTTCCAGGTCAGTTGTTTTTCTGATGAGATATTTCACATTGTCTTCTATTTTTTCATTCTTTTGGTTTTGCTTTGTAATTTCTTGGTTTCTCATAAAGTCATTAGTTTTCATCTGCTCCATTCTAATTTTGAAAGTACTATTTTTTCAGTGATCTTTTGAACCTCCTTTTCCATGTGGCTAATTCTGCTTTTGAAAGCATTCTTCTCCTCATTGACTTTTTGGACTTCTTTTGTCATTTGAGTTAGTCTATTTTTAAAGGTGTTATTTTCTTCAGCATTTTTTTGGGTCTCCTTTAGCAAGCTGTTGACTTGCTTTTCATGATTTTCTTTCCGTCACTCTCATTTCTCTTCCCAATTTTTCCTCCACCTCTCTTATTTGATTTTCAAAATCCTTTTGGAACTCTTCCAAAATCCTTTGGAGCCTGAGACTATTGCATATTTATTTTGGAAGTTTTGGATATAGAAGGTTTTTTTAGGTCTTCCTCTGGTAATATGCATTATTCTACCTCATCCAAAAGGATTGAAGAAAATACCTGTTCCCCAAGAAAGTAGCCTTTTATAGTCTTATTCTTCCCTTTTTTGGGCATTTTCCCAGCTAGTTACTTGACCTTTGAGTCTTTTGTCAAGAGGAGGGTACACTTTGGGGACCTATATGTTCTCAGTTCCTCCAAGGTTGTACAATCAAAGGACACTTGTTTGTGAGTAGCCACAAGCACTCTGTTCTGCCCAGTATCTGCCAGTAGGGTTCCCTCTCCAGCTGTACCATGCCAACCAGCACTCCTCCTTACCCCAAGGCCATCACTCAGGATTGAGATCCAGACCAGCCACATGACTTCCCTAAGAGTTTTAGGCTGAGAGCTTCTAAAATGGATGCTGTGCTGCAGAAACTGTTGCCTCCCTGGGGCTGCTGGGGCCAGACCATGTTCCCTTCTCACACAGGTGAAAGTGCTTTCTCACTGACCTTTGAAGCTGCCTTTCATGTTTGTGGGTTAAGGGATCTGGAAACTGCAGCTGCTGTTAGTGGTGCCCTGAGACTTGTTCTGGTTCTGTCCCTGCTGCATGGCCAAGGTCCAGCTGCACTCTGCTCCATGCCTGGCACAATAGACCTTTTTTTCAGCTTTCCAGGCTCTCTTGGACTGGAAATCTCTCTCACTCTGTTATTTTATGGCTTCTGATGCTCTAGAATTTGTTTAGATTCATTTTTATAGGTATTTTATGGGATGGGGAGAAGCCTCTACAGGTCCATCTTTCTACTCTGCCATCTTGGCTCTCCCCAATCTGAGGCCAGATTTGAATTCAGGAAAACTGGTCTTCCTGACTCCAAGCTGGACGGCCACCTAGATTCCCTTAAAAATGTGTAACCCTGGAAAATTACACTTAGGTTGCTTTCAGAACTATCTTGCATCCCCAAGTCTAGATGGCCCTCAGGAGAAGTGAGAAGGCTTCATAATTTCAGAAAACTCACACAATTGTAGTAACATCATTGTCCTTTTTCCCAGAACATGTTCATCCATAACTTACATAGAAGCATGGAGTTAGAGCTAGACATCCATCTAATTCAACCTTCATTTTTCAGATAAGGTAACTGAACCCCAGAGAAATCAAGTGACCTGCCCAAGGTCACAGAGGTAGAAAGTAGTAGGGGAGGAATTTGAATTCAGATCATCTAACCCCAAATGCTGAATACTGTAGCATATCCGCAAAAAGACCAAATCATGGTATCCTCCTCACAGTGCAACCAATATTTTTTAATTGTACACTCAAATATTTAGTCCTCTCCCTTTTTTTGTTTTTCAATTTTGTAAATCCGTATGTTCATAGGCATAGTTTTTCCTCTAAGGATGGTTTTAGCTGCATCCGAGAACTTACAGTATTGTTTCTTATTGTTAGAGTTTTCTTTCTTCAAGTTGTTAATATTTCAAGGAGAAAGTCAGACTAATAAGGGCCTAGTTCCCAGAAACTGCTCAAAGGACTATTGTCAACTTTTGTGAACCCTTCAGTAACCTGTTTTCGGAAATCTGTGGTGAAGAATAATGGAAGCTCCAACTTTCTACTTCAGGTCTCTGTAGTATGACCAGACCAGTTACAAGTATGTCTATGGTTTGTTTGTTTTTTTTACCCACTCATTAAGGAAGTCATTTATTAAGTCTATCCTGCTCTGAATGCTCTCCAGCTTAAGTGTGATGCCCAGAAATGACCACAATCCTCCAGATGAGGTCTGACAAGGATGATGTGAAGGATTGCGACCACCTTATTCCTGAAATCTCCATCTCTCTTAATACAACCAAGGTTCACATTCATTTTTTGTTTTGTTTTGCTTTGTTTGCCATTTCACTCTGGTGTTTCATAATTGAGATTTTGGTACATTAACTATCCTGAATCCTCTTCAAATAAACTTCTGCCTAATCATGCCTCTTCCATCTTTTATTTGTAAAGTCAATGTTTTTAATGTACTCAAATGAATAAATTGAATAAGGCTTTATGGAAATTTCAAGGGAAAAAAGCTTAGTTTTGATCATTTTATAGTTGAATACTATTAAATGTTTAGCAAGTAAATGTTATGCAAATTATCCTCAATAACAAAGAAGGTAAGCATACACCAAATTCCTTCTATGAGACAAATATGATCCTAACATCTAAACCATTCAAAGATAAATAATAAACAATGCAAGGGATATATCCAAGGGCATAAGATATGGAATAAAATTGCTGCTAGCAAACTTGTACCTTAAATATAAAATATAGTATTGCTAGTTCTCCTTCTACACCCAGAATTGTCATTACTCAATATTATAGGTTTAATTTGATGGTTTAATGGGACAAAAACATATATCTAAAATCAAAAGCTAGCACTATATGCTATAAACACTAAGTACTTTCCTAATGAATTTCAGAATAAAATAAGAATATCTCCCTTTCCATACTCTTTTTTGGTATAGTTCTAGAAATCCTAGTGATGGCAATAAGATAGGCACAACAAATCAAAGACACATTGTTTTCATCAGAAATTGAGAATGATGAGATAAAACTCTCTCTTTTATTGGTGACAAAGTGGATTACTCAGAAAATATCAAATAATTACCAATAAAATTAATCAAAGCAATAACTTTAGTAAGACAGGAGATTAAAAATAAATCCAAAAATTTATCAGCATTTCTATATAACAATAACAAAAATCAGGAGGAACTTATAGAAAGAGAAAATCCTTTCAACATAATTTTAAAACACACAAAATATCTGGTAGTTAACCAGAAGTATGCTAGTAAATGTTCAACAGTCAGTTCTCAAAAAAAAAGTATGTAGAACACATTTTTAAGGTTAATCTGAGTTATCAGCATTTTTCCATCACCTTCTTCAATCTGGACTCTAGATAATCAATGAGACCATAAACCAATTGCAAATTTGTAACACTTGTCAATTTTCAAGGTATAAACATTCATACTGAAAATTTAACAATTGACTATCCAGAAGGAATTCTGCCCAGCTGCACCACACCTCTCTCTTCAATATATGGACCCACCCAAGTCTTATTTAAATACAATTACAAAATACTCTTTTACAAGAAAGAAAGAGAAATAATTGGAGCTTAGGATGAGCCAAAATAATTAAAATGATGATATTACTGACATTTATACTTTGAGTGTTTTACACTAAAATTACCAATATAAATTACTTTATAGAACTAGATATAAAAATAATAAAATTCTGATGGAAGAACAAAAAATTGCCAAATCTTGAGAGAATATGAAAATAGTAGAAATGAAGTGGGAAAAGAAGTTGAAACTGTAATATAAAGCAGTAGTCATGAAGATTATCTAATACTAATTAAAAATGAAAAAAGGAGAATAGATTAGATAAGCAAAAATCAGAACTAAAAATCTCAAGGGCTCAATGTTAAATAAGCCCATAAACATGAACCCCACAGAAAAAGAAAATATATTCAACAAGAATTCTATCAAAATTGAAAAGTAGTTTGGCAATAGCAAGTCATGCCATAATTCATAATAACTGCCTAAAGAATTCACTATTAAGATATAAAAGATCACATCTAATCTAATCTAATATTTATTATGTACCTACTTTTTTGCCAAGCACTGTGCTAGGCACTATGATGGATATTAGAAAAAAAGTAGAAAATTAGAAAAAAAATAACGTATATTAGAAAGAGGTACCTTTCACAATTTTGGCTAGGGTGAGAATATTTTTTAAACATCTATGAAATATTTTACTTTTGGTTTGTTTTTTAAAATATTTTATTTTTCCCCAATTACATGTAAAAACAATTAATATTCAGGCTTTTTTTTAAAAAAAATTTTATTTCCAAATTTTATTCTTCCCTTTTTCCCCTCCCCTTTCCCTGAGGTGGTAGGCAATCTTATGTGACCCACTTAGCCTCTTTAGGACTTGGAAACAGGAAAAATTCTGAAAACTACAGAATCATTCAATTCATCAAATATGTATAAACATTTACTATGTTACAGGCTTGTGCCAGGCATTGGGTATATAGAAAGATGCAAATGAAACAATTTCTGCTCTCAGGAAGCTTATATTCAATTTACAGAAGACATAAATGAAATTGAAAATATAAAGACCCAACAGAAGGCAATGAAATCATTTAGGCACAGGATGAGGTGCCTATTATCTCCACATTCTGTCAGCTCTTGGAGTGGTCCCAAAGATTCTTTCAGAGAATCTAAAAAAGATGAACTTATATCTAAATAGTTTTATTCAATTCTAAAAGTTTCCAGATTGAATAGCAGAATATTCTGATACTACTCAGACCTATAAAGCACAGAATTTACATACAGTAGGAACTTCAGTAAAACCTCCAAAAATTCTAAAAAGATATTCATCTACTAAAGATAAATTACTCAATTAATTTATGTAATCAAATGAGTTAACCTAAAGTGCTATGTAAACTTTAAAGTAACATATATGTTTATACATATATGTATATATAACATATATACTTTATGTTACATATATGTATCACAGAAAGACATATGTATACTAATTATGAAATAATTCTAATCTAAAATAGAAAAGTATGAAAAGTGATGAAAAACAAACTAGAGTGAGCAAAGGAGCCTTATCCTGTCGATGATTTCCTTTCCTTTCCCCCCACATCATAACATTCCATTAAGTTCCTTTTTGTAAGGAAATAAAATGGTATCTATACTATAACAAAAGTTGGGGGTTGGGGACAGCCGTTCTGCAATTTTTTACTGGAAGCCCTGAATTTGTATCTTTACCTTTTTTTTTATTCACTTATTATTATTCCATGACTCTCAGGTGCTAAGCAGAAAGTCCTTAGCAGAAGCAAAGTGAGAAGCAATATGGTATACGTTCATCTTTTGTTGCCGAAGAAGACCATGCCATCAGAGAAATGATGACATGACTTGCACTTGACTTTGTTTTGAGTAAGAGAAGGCTATGAAAGATCAAACACCTCACTTCTCCAGAGCCATCTGAATCCAGTGACCAGGTATTCATCAGGATGACTGGAGATGGCCCAGGATGCACTGGGAGATCTTGGCCCCTTTAGGCCAAGATCTACGCAGGTACTCAGTTAGGCTGAGGTAACAGCCATTCGTTGAAAAGACCTGTTTAAGGAGTAACCAGGGGATAATAATAATATTCAGTTAAAATCACATACTACAACTCATTCAGCCATGTCCTAGTTGATGGACATTGCTAGGGGAGAATACTTTTTTAAAAAAAATTTATTTATTTTTAGTTTTCAACCTTCAGTTTTATAAGATTTTGAGTTTCAAATTTTTTTCTCCCTCCTTTCTCCCTTCCCCAAAATAGCACGTAATCCGATTTAGGCTGTACATGTACAATTGCATTAAACATATTTCCACGTTAGTCATGTTGTAAAAGAAGAAACAGAACAAAAGGGAAAAACCATGAGAAAGAAAAAAAGAAAAATCTGGTTCAAATCTGCATTCAGACTTCAATAGATCTTTCTCTGGATGTGGAAAGCATTTTCCATTATGAGTCTTTTCAAATTATCTTAGATCATTGTATTGCTGAGAAGAGCTAAGTCTATCAAAGATGGTCATTGCACACTGTTGCTAGTATTATGTATAATGTTCTCTGGTTCTTCTCACTTCACTCTCAGCAACAGCTCATGTAAATCTTTCCAGGTTTTTCTGAAATTTGCCCGCTTATCATTTCTTATAGAACAATAGTACTGCATTGCATTCATATACCACAACTTGTTCAGTCATTCTCCATTTGATGGTTATCTCCTTAATTTCCAATTTTTTGCCACCACAAAAAAAAGTTGTCATAAATATTTTTGCCTATGTGGGTCCTTTTCCCTTTTTTTAATGACCTCTTTGGAATACAGACCTAGCAGTGCAATTGCTGGATCAAAGGGTATACACAGTTTTATAGCCCTTCGGGCATAGTTCTAAATTGCTCTCCAGAATGATTGGATCAGTTCACAATAGGGGGAGAATTCTTAACTAAATGAGGGATAGAGGAGGTGACAGAAGACAAAATAAATAATTTCAAGTGCACAGAATTAAAAATATTTTGTACAAATAAAATCAGTAGAGCTAGGTTGAGGGGAAATTGTCAATTTATGGAGAAAAAGGTCAAATATCTCTGATAAAAGGCTAGAATTATATCTTTATGTGTAAAGATAGAGATATAGAATTAAAATAAATAGGATCATTTGATCAGATTACAACTCAAAGAGACTTCTCTAGTCTAACTCTATTTTACAGATGAGGAAATTGAAGCCTAGAGATATTAAATGGCTTGCCCAATATCTCATGGCTATTTAACAAAAAATTAGACATACATATATCTATCTTTTTGAAGTCCCCAATAAATGTACCAAGTTCACATAACTAGAACTCAATGAAATATAGAAAGGTCAGGGAATAATTAGGGTCTTCCCAATAGGAGAGTCCTCAGAGCTAATCCAAATTTAAAAATCCATACCAACCCTGACCTCTAAATTGATAAGATAAATTGCTTCCCTAGAAAGAGGTAGAATTTGGAGGTAATAGTTTAATTAATCAAAAATTCTTACAGGATTCATTTCCCTTGGATTTTTTGCTTAGCTGTAAGGAGTGTGTCATCACCAAGTCAAGTACAATATTCCTTCCTTCTTAGAGAATGGGATCAGGTTTGTTGTTATCGCTCAGCCCTTTTAGTCTTGTCTGTATCATGGTGACCCCATTTGAGGAACAAGATACTGGCGGGATTCGCCATTTCTTTTTCCAGCTCATTTTACAGATAAGGAAACTGAGTTAAGTGACTTGGTCAGGGTCACGCAACTGGTTAATGTCTGGAGCCAGATTTGAACTCAGAAAGATGTCTTCTTGATACCAGTCGATACTTTATCCACACCTACCTTTCCATGGGATCAGACTAGAAGTTAGAAATGTCATCTGCTAGCTAATTCTGGGAAAGAGAATAAGAAGCCTATTGACTCAGAGTTATGGGAGCATTCAAGAAGTCATTGTCCTTGGAAGATACAAAATTGCACAGAATTTTAAAACTTAAGAACTCTAGGCAGGGTAACATGGAGGGGAGGGATTATGATACCATCTGAGGGGAGGTCATATTAAGAGGGCACATCAACCTGAATATGCTGGGTGATTAAGTGACTGATATTACCCAGGTTTCTGAAGACAGGTGACTTACTGGTATTAATCATTGCTTCTAAGGGTACTAATATGAGTTCTATTCGTTGTCTTATTTTGTTTGGTTAGATTTTTGTTTTTAGAGGCAACTGGGGTTAAGTGGCTTGCCCAGAGTCACACAGCTAGTATCTGAGGCTAGATTTGAACTCAGGTCTTCCTGACTTCAGGGCTGGTGTTCTATCCACTGTATCCTCAGGTGCCCCAAGTTCTCTTTGTTTTCAATGGCATATACATAAACCTTTCCATATTTGAGTTTTGAGAACCATGCACTTGCATGGGGAAATTTGGTGACAACTCCCTTGAGGATGAAGTACAAGCAAATTTCCATATCCCCTGGATATAGGCAATAAGCCAGAGAAGTGGGAAGTCACTCACAATATATGCAGGTCTTTCACATCATGAGGCCATCACAAAAAGATTACAAAACTCCGTAAGTTTCCTCAGAGATGGGTGTTCCATGAGTGAGAAAAAGATTGCAAAGGTAATGATCATATAGTCTTTGTGGTCTTAACATTCAGAATGTAATTTCAAAAGTTGTACTGAAACATCAGCACAGTTTCTGAAACTGTTTTACATTAATGGTTTTACGTTAATGAATGATAGGGGTTTGTTTAAAAACCAGTGTACAATTTTATCAATGTGATTTAAGCTTCTACAGTTCCCTATTTACTACAATTTCAATATGCTGATTCAACCTTAGTGATAGATCAGGGCAATTGCCTGAATTCACTGAAAATATAATTCTTTTGGCTGAAGTAACCATGCAAAATCATTGTGAAATCAATTTAAGGAATGACTTCTGTACAGTGAGGATACATCAGTCCAAGAAAAGGGAAGATACATTGTTTAGGCTTCCTAATTGTGTTTGCTCTGGGAAATCAATAAATGGTTTCCAGATTTATAATAAGTTGTGGTATGTGTGGTACTCATGTGTATTTCAAGGGAAATTTAATCCATATGTTTCTGATTCTCTTAAATTTAATTCATCAAAACGTCATTTCATAAAAGCTATTTGATGGCCTCAAAGTCTCAAGGGTCTATTTTAAGATCTTCCCTTAGGCTTTTCTTCTTTTGACTAAGAAATCTTGTTTTGTCAAGAAGAAAGGGGGAAAGATGAACCCCAGAAGATTTCGTTTGCAATGTGGTAGACTTGGAACTCTCAAAGGTTCTAAATTTGGAAGTTCAGAACATCCTTTTCCACCCCCATTTCCCCAATCCCTTTAAATGTGGCTGTCTGAAATATTTAATTCAGCTTGGATAGAATTCTTTTAGTCTTACATAGAGGTTCTCCATTTGTATACTACAGCAGTTTTATGAAGTGTTTAAGGACTAGTATAAAAATGCATGCAGCATTATTTCCAAAACAGAAAATCATCATTGTTGAGCAGGTAGAGTCATCTGATCCATTCCCCTTTCCTTTCACTGCCCCCAACAAATACCTTCAATGAAAACCTTTAGGCAAGTGAGTCCTAAATGGTATTGAACATTTATAAGAGTCTTTTCATAGAAGATGTTATGATATGAAAGCATGGAAATCATAACTGATGAACATTCATAGTCAGTGGAGCAGAAAGAAATGATAATGAGTTCATTTCAAAGTTCAAGGTGAAATGCATCTCAGAAGTTTTTCTGAAGCCTCTGAAGAAGGGAGCTTATATGATCAGAAACTGCTCTCTCTCTCAGTCTCTATGTATATACATAAATTCATGTATATATATATATATACATATATGTATGTATATATGTATTTACACATATATATTTATGTATGTATGTATGTACACACACACACACTCACACACACAGTAGGTATACTTACTCCCCTCTTTCTTTCTGCAAGGGTGCTTGAAACCTAGTACCAGCCTTAAGAAGTTTTTGGTTCAGACAGGCATTCATCTCAGATTCAAGGTTATTCTGGAACTGGTGCCTTGTATCCACTCTTTCTGTTTTGTCTTGTTTCTTCAGTTCTGGTGCATCTCCTTACAAGTGGTATGGTATAATAACTAGAAAGCTAGCTTTGAGACCAGGATATTCTGAGTTCAAGTCCTACTTCTGACACATACTAGCTGTGAAACCCATGAGAAAGTTACTTCTGTGTTCATTTCTCTGAGATTTTCTTTATTCCTTTCTCAGCTCAACTCCTGACTTTCTGAACTTCTTTCTCCACCATGCCCCAGAAGACTTCTCACCCTGGAATATCACTCTTTTCCATCAGCCCTTTCACTCTGGATGATCGCTATTCCCCTTTTGCTCCTTCCTCTGATTGTTCAGTTCTTTCACTATCTTCTGACTTTCTTTTACACAGTTCCTCTGATCAGCTACTTTCTCTCTACCAACCACCCCTTTCCCCCTCTTTGCAGCTTCCTTTTATATAATGACTTTCTCCATTAGAAACTAAGCTTCCTCAGGGCAGGAACTGACATAGTTTTGTTTATATTTGTATTCTCAGTACTTATGGTGCCTGGCATGTAGGAATTACTTAATAAATACTTGTTTGAATGACAACTTGATTCTGGGCAGCTGACTAAGATTCTAAGTTACAGAGAAGATGCCAACTTCCATTGGTAAAGGACGTTTCCTCACCTAAGCATTCCCCATATCAATAAAATTCCTGGTCCAGTTCATATTCTCCCATCTCTTTAAGGTTTTTTTTTTCCTTTAAGTTTTAAAATATGCTTTCATTAGAAAACAATCTGTGGTAAATAGCACAAATATCCTAACAATCATTATACCTCTTGAATAGATAAGGAGACTGAAGGCTTAAAAGAGGTTTAGTGACTTGCTCATGGTCACATATTCAGTAAGTATAAGAGTTGGTATTCATACATAGTGTCCTCCTTAATACAAGATAAGTTCTATTTCTGGTATACTATGCTGTCTTTCTAAATATTTTATTCAGAAAATAGTGCCCTGTCTTAGACACCAGAGCACACAAGGTCTTCCTTAGCTATCTCTATATTTTGTTAAAATTTTAGATAATAGATAAATGTGAACTATTATGATGTGATGATGATGATATTTATGTAGTCTTGACAACCTATCTCATTTAGACTTACAATATTTATATTCTAATTTTTTATCTTCCTAACCATCTTGTTTCTGATTCACTGCTTCTTCTTACTTCTGATAAGCTCTACTTGACTAATTTCTGTATTACTGATTCTCCTCTATATTTTGATTTGTATATTTTCTGAACTCTTGATTTCCTATGTGGTTGTTGATCCATTTTCTCTCAGACACAAAAGTATTCGAATTTTTCTTCGTTCTGGCATTCAACTTTGCCTCTGTGCTTTGTTATTCATTACCCCATTATCAACATGTGTCCTACAGAGGCAATCAACACTATAATAATAAGAATAATGTTTAAAATAGACAATAGGAACTGAGGTTAGAGAAGAAAGAAAATTGAGAATAAAATATGCTTGGAAAGGAAATTAGAATGAACTTAAGTGACGTCACAGAAGAAAAAATCTGGAACTTATTAAGAATGAAATAAAAAAAAAGGGCCATTCTATAGTTTGAGAAATAGATGATGTACATGAATGAATGAATAAAAATTGAATAAAAATTTACTGAGTGCTTACTATGTAGCAAACTCTGTGCTAAGCACTATGGATAGAAAAACAAAATTGAGTCAGTGTCTGCTCTCAAAGAGTTTATATTCTAAAAGTGATAAACAACAGACATGGTGGAACAATGGCTAGGGAGAGGCATTTTGGCTTGGAAAGTTACAGAGATGATGAGAGGAACTATAGGGGAGTAGACTGATGTACCCTTCTAATAACATGATTAGAAAGTGATGGTGGCAGGGAGGGGAGTTTCAGTAAGGCACAGTGTATCTGAACTTATTATCTCCCTGCTAAATCTGTATCTTCTTCTGACTGTACCATTTTTGCACATAGGATCCACATTCACCAATGTCCACCTCCTAGCTCATCAGTTTCTAAGTTCTACAATTGTTTATCAGTATCATGTATCCGTTCTGTCGTCTTTATTCCCACACTGCCAACCTAGTTCAGATCCTCATTTTTATCAATCTTAACTATTATAATAGTCTCCTAATAGATCTTTTCTCCTCTCCTGTGGGGCCTCTACAACCTTGCCTTCCCATCACTGTTAGACTGATCTTTCTATTATATAAATCTGCTTATATCCCTGCTCTGTTTAAAACCTTTTAATAGGGGAGGAGCCAAGATGGCGGAGTAGAAAGATTCACATATGCTAGCTCCGAACCCACAGTCCATAATTACCTGTAAAGAGGAACTCCCAACAAATTCTGGAGCAGTGTAAGCCGCACAGCAATGGAGTGGAGGAGATTTCTGTTCCAGAGACCCCTGAAAAACCAGCACCAAAGGTCCACCACACACCGGACCCAGAGCAAAGCCCAGCCCTGCCCTGCCCTGACCCCACAGCCTGGAGAGGAGCAGATTGGAGCAGGCTTCAGGGAAGGACTCTCCGGCAGCCGCAAAGGTCCCTTCCCACGGGCCCACAGGTGATAGAGTCTTGTGGACCGGCTGAGAGGGGAGCAGGGTGTCTCCATACTCAGGCCCCCTCGGAAGGAAGCAGGAGGGAGTAGCAGCAGACAGGAGTTCCCAAAGCAGGCAAGAGCTGGGATCTCTTACTGAAGGTCTCCGCATAAACCCCTGAGGGAACTGAGCCTGGGAGGCAGCCAGCCCCTACCTGAGAAACTGAATTTAATCTTACCCTGAACAGCAGCTGGCCCCCTGCTGAAAGCCCTGAGGCTGGGGAGCAGCATTTGAATCTCAGACCCCAAGCACTAGCTGAGCGGATCTAGAGGTGAGGCAGGGGTGGAGAGGAATCTCAGAAGTCAAGTAACTGGCTGGGAAAATGCCCAGAAAAGGGAAGAAAAATAAGACCATAGAAGGTTACTTTCTTGGTGAACAGATGTTTCCTCCTTTCCTTTCTGATGAGGAAGAACAATGCTTACCATCAGGGAAAGACATAGAAGTCAAGGCCTCTGTATCCCAAACATCTGAAACAGATATCCAATGGACTGAGGCCATGGAAAAGCTCAAAAAGGATTTTGAAAATCAAGTTAGACAGGTGGAGGAAAAACTGGGAAGAGAAATGAGAGAGATGCAAGAAAAGCATGAAAAATGGGTCAATACCTTGGTAAAGGAGACCCAAAAAAATGCTGAAGAAAATAAAACCTTGAAAAATAGGCTCACTCAATTGGCAAAAGAGGTTCAAAAAGCCAATGAGGAGAAGAATGCTTTCAAAAGCAGAATGAGCCAAATGGAAAAAGAGGTTCAAAAGCTCACTGAAGAAAATACTTCTCTCAAAATTAGAATGGAACAGATGGAGGCTAATGACTTTCTGAGAAACCAAGAAATTACAAAACAAAACCAAAAGAATGAAAAAATGGAAGAGAATGTGAAATATCTCATTGGAAAAACAACTGACCTGGAAAATAGATCCAGGAGAGATAATTTAAAAATTATGGGACTACCTGAAAGCCATGATCAAAAAAAGAGCCTAGACATCATCTTTCATGAAATTATCAAGGAAAACTGCCCTGAGATTCTAGAACCAGAGGGCAAAATAAGTATTGAAGGAATCCATTGAACACTGCCTGAAAGAGATCCAAAAAGAGAAACTCCTAGGAACATTGTGGCCAAATTCCAGAATTCTCAGGTCAAGGAGAAAATATTGCAAGCAGCTAGAAAGAAATAATTCCAGTATTGTGGAAATACAGTCAGGATAACTCAAGATCTAGCAGCTCCTACATTAAGGGATCAAAGGGCATGGAATAGGATATTCCAGAAGTCAAAGGAACTAGGACTCAAACCAAGAATCACCTACCCAGCAAAACTGAGTATAACACTTCAGGGGAAAATATGGTCTTTCAATGAAACAGAGGACTTTCAATCATTCTTGATGAAAAGACCAGAGCTGAAAAGAAAATTTGACTTTCAAACACAAGAATGAGAAGAAGCATGAAAAAGTAAACAGCAAAGAGAAGTCATAAAGGACTTATCAAAAGTGAACTGTTTACATTCCTACATGGAAAGACAGTATTTGTAACTCTTGAAACTTTTCAGTATCTGGGTAGTTGGTGAGATTACACACACACACACACACATACACACACACATACACACGTGCACACACACACATGCATGCACACACAGAGACAGAGAGCACGGAGTGAATTGAATAGGATGGAATCATATCTTTAAAAAATTAAGGTAAATGTATAAGAGAAATGTATTGGGAGGAGAGAGGGTGAAATGGAATGGGGCAAATTATCTCTCATAGAAGAGGCAAGCAGGAGACTTTTTAGTGGAGGAAAAAAAAGGGGGAGCTAAGAGAAAAACATGAAGTTTACTCTCATCACATTCAACTAAAGGAAGGAATAAAATGCACACTCTTTTTGGTATGAAAACCTATTTTACAATACAGGAAAGTGAGGGAGAAGGAGATAAGCAGGGTGGGGGGGGATGATGGAAGGGAGGGCAATGGGAGGAGGGAGCAATTTGAAGTCAATACTCGGGGAGGGACAGGATCAAAAGACAGATTAGAAACAATGGGGGGCAGGATAGGATGGAGGGAAATATAATTAGTCTTACACAACACGACTATTATCGAAGTCATTTGCAAAATTACACAGATAGGGCCTATTTTGAATTGCCTGCCTTCCCAAAGGGAATGGGTGGGGAGGGAGGGATGGGAAGAAGTTGGAACTCAAAGTTTTAGGAACAACTGTTTAGTATTGTTCTTGCTACTAGGAAATAAGAAATACAGGTAATGGGAAATAGAAAGTTATCTGGCCCTACAGGACAAAAGAGAAGATGGGGACAAGAGAAGGGAGGGATGATAGAAGAGAGGGCAGATTGGTGATAGGGAAAATTAGAATGCTCGGTGTATTGGGGTGGGGGGAGGGGATAAATGGGGAGAAAATTTGGAACTCAAAATTTTGTGAAAATGAATGTAAAAAGTTTAATAAATAAATTTATATTAAAAAAAGAAAGAAAAAAACCAAATAAATAAATAAACAAATCCTTTTAATAATTCCATTGTCTACCAAGTAAAGGTCAAACTTCTTAGCCTAGCAATCAGGACTCTCCACAATCCAATTCTATATTTTCTTTCTACGTTCATCTCATTCTACTTCCTTTCCCATACTTCATGCTCCCGTTGAAGCAAATTGCTTTACCCTGAATATTTCCTGTACTTTTTCAACTTACATTTACATTCAAGGTTTTCCTGATGCCTTGAACATTGCCTCTCACTTTCCTACCTACCCTTTAAAGATAAACTGAAATATCATCTCCTTCCCCAATTTCACCTCTCCAGGCTTTATTGAACTTTCACCCCTTGGTCTTAATATAGCATTTTATTTATACCTCTCTTATGTAATCACCAGGCATTATAGCTTTCAAGTACCATCTCCCTCAGGCACTGATATTTCATATAGAGAAGTTTGTTGCCAAGTTAAATCTGCTTTGTTTAGAATTCTAATAGAAAGTTACTTTGACTCAGAGTTTTGAAATAATTCTTTTTTCATTTTGAATGTGAAAACTGTACTGTGTTGGAGCAATATGTATACTAAAATTGTTCAGTGATTATGAAACAAATATGATTTATCTGATTACATATAAAAATGATTACTAACTCTAAGCTAAGGTGGAATTA
The DNA here is from genome assembly GCA_023548195.1 of Bettongia penicillata ogilbyi. Classification (NCBI taxonomy): domain Eukaryota; kingdom Metazoa; phylum Chordata; class Mammalia; order Diprotodontia; family Potoroidae; genus Bettongia; species Bettongia penicillata. Next base: position 882,241 of record JAJHZJ010000579.1, on the reverse strand, counting down.
TTTTTAGAGAGGACCTGTTGTCTGAATTCAAAAACATATGAAAGATTTCAATATAGACTTTGGCCCTTCATCAGCCAAACTCAAAGATAGAAGTGATTTCTATGATGGTTTGTTGAGGGATAAGTTCACCTGAATAGAGATCAGAGAAGTCACCCAGTACATCAACTAGTCTGACTGAGATCTCCTCAGTGAGGTTTGAATGAAACACAATGTTGGTTAAATCAGTTTGACTTTAACAGTAACTGTTAAACAAAGAAATAAGTTCATCAAGGAAATTTTTCTTGGACAGTTGCTGAGACTGAAAGACAATGAACTTCAGAGTTCCAAAGTTCTAAGTTACCCTGAGCACATACATTCTTTTTACTCATGTGCCTCCTTGGCAGGTACTGAGTACATTGGTAGAAAAGTCTGATATAGGTTTATTTGCAGATTGTGATATATTTATTATTCATATGTCTTCTCTATTTTATAAATACCTGTAATATTATTACTTTTTTGCCTTTTTGTTAATGATTATGTATAAGGAAGAAATTTGTTATTATTTCAAAATCTTGGTTTTATATAATTGGAAGCACATTAGCAGGGGTTCAGGAAGCTGAAGGTAAGTAGAGTTTCCCCTAGGATGCTGAGGTAATTTGAGTGTAACCACATCGTAGTTGTTGGTGCTATTGTTGTTGTTTGGTCTTCATTCTTGAAGAAAATCAACGACATCATGAGGGTGATAATCTTAGTTTGTGAATTTCTGGGAGCCAAGATGGCGGAGTGATCAGTAAATGCTATTTCCCTCCCCTTGTTGATCTTGAAAAATTCAGAGAATATTTCCCCAGGAAAAATCCTGGAACAGTGGAATCAGCTGAAGGAGTAAACAGTTTCTTAGCCCATGAGACTAGGAAAATTGCAAAGAGGGGTTGTTCTTGCTGTAGCTGAAAGGGACCAAGGGCCAGATCAGCCCCACCTCAACAAAGCAGGAAGAGATCCTGAGCCCCAGGAGCCCACAATCACCAATACCAGGACCCCAGGCCTGCCTCAGCACCACCTGGGTAATTGGGAAGACATTAGCATAGATGAGGTACATCAATCACTGAGCTTGCCTATGCTCTAGCTAAGCAGAAGAGACCTCCTATGGCCAGACCACCCCTCCCTCACACTTAACGCAACTAGCTCCAGAGTAACTCTGGGGAAATTCAGAAAGACTTCACCTGACCTCTCCTTTGGCACACTAGCCAGCTCAGCACCAGGTAAGCTGAAGCATTATAGCTTCTAGCTGAAAGAACCAGAGGCCACAATACACAAAGTATCAACTTCTAAGCACAAGAACCATGGGACAGAGGCCCCTGTGCCCCAGAAGCAGAGATCCACTTTAAAAACCAGGCAAAGGGTGATTATCACGAGCAAGAAGAAAATCAGAAAAGAAAAGACCATGGAACCTTTCTATGGCAACAAGGACCAAAATATGAATACCAAAGAGATCAGCATTGAAACTATTCCCATCTGAAACTTCAGAAGGGAATATGAACTGGTCCCAAGATCAAAGAACATTCTTGGAAGAGCTCAAGGAGGATTTTAAAAGCCAAATTAGAGAAGCAGAAGAAAAACTGGCCAGTGATTTTAAAAATACGAAAAAAGAATTCACTGAAGAGAATAGCTCCTTAAAAAGAAAAACTGGACAAATGGAAAATGAAGGACAAAATCTAACTGAAGAAAACAACTCCTTAAAAGGAACAATTGGGGAAATGGAAAAAAAAGATGTAAAAGTTAACTGAAGAAAACAATCTATTAAAAATTAAAACAGGGCAAGTAGAAGGTAATGACTCTATGAAACATCAAGAATCAGTCAGACAGAATCTAAAGAATGAAAAAGTAGAAGAAAATGTAAAATATCTAATTGGAAAAACAACTGATCAGGAAAATAGATCCAGAAGAGAAAATCTAAGAATTATTGGTCTACCAAAAAGCCATTATGAAAAAAAGATCCTGGAAATCATCAAGGAAAATTTCCCATAGGTCCTAGATTTCCAGAGGGCAAAATAGTTATCAAAAGAATCAACCCTTCACCTCCTGAAAGGGATCCCAAACTGAAAACACCAGGAATGTTGTTGCCAAATTCCAGAACTATCAAGTGAAGGAGAAAATACTGCAGGCAGCCAGATAATCTTAACTTGTATGAGAATTATATATGAGTGGGATAGATCTGTGAAAAGTCATTAGCCTCACTCTCTTCTGCAGAGTTGTAGAAGTCCACTGGCAAGACAGAGGTCAAAATGACTGGCAAAATGACCCAGGATGCAGTGAGTAAACTTGACCTTTCTACATTAAGGTCTTTCCCAGGTCTCAACTTGTCTGAGGCCATGCCCATTCAATGATGAAAGGTTGGGTAAGAGTTAAGACAAAAGATGGTCCTATTTACCATCACAAAGATATCAACCTAGGAGGTGAAGACCCTCAGAATTTCTGCACAGAACAGAAAACAATTGCTGTTTGTTCTCTTTCTAAGCCACAAAAATCTACACAAAGAGCAAAAGAGGCTTGGGTTGAGGCAATTATTGGCCATTCACTGAAAAGCCAGAGTGATTTGGTAGCTCCATTTAAAACACCATGGGCCTTTAAAAGCCTGTCTTTTCAGAACTATATTTCAAGAAATCAAAATGAAAACAATGCAAGACAAAAAACAAATAAATTGTCCCATCTTTTTGAAAAAAAAAAGAAAACTAATGATAAATAAATGGTAATGGTTCTTCCCTTGGAACCTAAATTTGTTAGTGAGAAGGCAGGTTAGAGAGATTGAGCCATCCTAGAGAGTAGATAGGTGTCCATATGCCCTGTAAGATATTTGTGAGGTTCTACAGTTTGGGTGCTTAGACCCTGAGCCTAGGATATAGTTATTTGTGACCTGGCTTTGATACTGAGCTGAAAATCACTTAAGAAGTATAACTAAAGTTTATACCTCTCAAGAATCCCACTGAGTTCCCCACACAGTAGATATTTCATAGAAATTTGTTGAATTGGTGCATCTTTCATGCAGTAAGTATTCTGTAAACACTTACTTTGATTTAATTTGAAACCTAAGTTACTTTAGTTGCAGTTACAATGAAATTAAGCACTAATGAAATTGCACCTGCTATTTTTGTCAATGGAAAACAAACATTTTGGCTATCTACTAAAATATTAATTGCAGTGATTTAATCAGAAAGAAGTCTGCAGAGTTTTGATACTAAAACTACATCTTACACTAGGAAGTAGGGTTTAATTCTGGGGCAAAATAGTCTTCTAGATAGGATTGAAAATGCTTATTGATATTGCTACCTTCCCACTCTCCCTTAAATGGAAGATCTGGGTGTAGTTGTCAAATATCCATCCTCCACCCTCTGCATTCAGAGGAAGGGAGGGGCACCGGGGATAGGGGTAGTGAGGAGGTATGAAAATCAAAATTGTTTTCATCTTGCAGAATAATGAGTTACTAGCGACAATGATGAAGTCCAGGAGAGCAGCCAAGTGGGAAATGATGAGCTATAACTAAGACAGGGTGACCAGATTTTTTTAATTTCTTAAATTTAATATTTTCCCCAATTACATGTAAAAACAATTTTTGACATTCATTTAAACAATTTTTTGTCTTTAAAATTCTCTCCCTCCCACCTTTCTTCCCCTCATTGAAAAGGCAAGCAGTTTGATATTTGTTATACATATACAGTCATGCAAAATATGTTTTCATGTTAGTCATGTTATGACAAAAAAAACACAAAAGTATGCTTTAATCTGTATTCAGACTCCATCAGTCTTTCTCTGGGGATTGATAGCATTTTTCATCATAAGACCTTCAGAATTGTCTTGAATCACTGTATTACTGAGAATAGCTAAGTCATTCACAATTCATCATCATTATCACTGTTACTATATAGAATGTTCTCCTTGTGACCAGAACTTTTCAGAGTAAACATATCAATGAAACATAGTTCTTCCCTCGGTAGTTAAGAGCCAACTGTCCACCCCAGTCCGAACTAAATGGCATAAGGCCACTTCCTCCCCACTTCTGGAGGCTCCCACTCTAAGGTATCTCTTTCTCTGGGCCACTGTCTCCAGCCTCCAATATCCCTTTGCACGCGCGCACACACACACATGCTGGCCCATCTGTATCCAAGGTTAGTTTATTCTCTTGCACTTCCTTCCACCACCATCAGACTAGCCTCTGTACTACATCATAGTCCCCAATTCTAGGAGAAAAAAAATTCCTAATTATGGTTCTGAATTGAAGTCAGTTGATAATTAGAGGGGAAATAAAATTCTTACTTCCTGTATGAATATTGAGTTTGACAAGTGATTCTGGTTTTCAAATATCTTATTTGCAAAAAAGAAATAAAAATTACTTACCTGCCTATTTCACAAACAAATTCACAGGATCATAGAATGATATGGAGCTGGAAGCAACCTTGGATATGTCCAAATCCTCATTTTATAGATTAGGAAACTGAAGCACAGAGAAGTTAAATGACTTACCCAGGGTCTTTGAGATAGTAATTATCAAAGTCAGGTTTCAAACATAGGTCCTTTGACTGCAAATTCAGTACTCTTCCAAATGTACAACAGATAAAGTGAAACATCTGCAGAAGCTCTTTGTGAGAGAGAATGAATAGATAAATGAATAAATGAACATGCTTTTTTTTAAAGGAAAGAAAAAGAGGAGAAAACATGAGTCTTTAAAAACTGTTGTCAGAATATTGAACTGAAGTTGCACCAAGAATATTATGTTGTCCCAATACAAACACAAAAATTACAGCAAAGTACTTCACATTTTATACAAATTGTCATGTCAATTTAATACTCATAATCAAACTTTTCAAGACATTTTTATTTTTTTTACTCCTAGTGGCTATCAGAAATGTCCATTTAACAATCTCTAGTAACTTCAAAATGGAATCTTCAGTTGTCATTTTATGATAGACTTAAATGATGTTAAATTTACAGCAATTAAGGAAAGTCTAAAAGCAGAAAAATTAGAAAGGGATATGTTAAAGAGGGAAGACAGTGATAGCTTTTCTTCATGTGTAATAGTTTTGTTTCTCCTAAAGACTATAAGGAAATAGCTTGAGAGTACTATCTGGACCAGATTTTCACATTCTAGGAAGACTTTGGGTATTTAAGGATATTCAACCTATAAATTTTAAGGTTTACATTTTAAAGATAACTTAAAAATGACCCACTTGCTCAATTTATCCAATCAATGCTCCAGTTCAACTAAAAAAATCAAAGCCTGCCTTATATATGTGTGTGTACATGTATGTATGTGTGTATATACATATATATATATATGTGTGTGTGTGTGTGTGAGGTAAAATTGAAACTCATCTTTTTGACACCCTTCCCTTCTTTTATTTGCATTTTCATATTGTTATGTGGTTGTTGAGTAGACCCAATATCTGAGGAAACCATATCTTCCTGAAAATACCATAGTGTTTTAAACCACAGTGTTATTATTTCCTTCCCAAACCATACAGTTACTTACTGCTTCCTCAAATTCAAATTGCACAATATACACATATCAAACACTCATCAAGAGACAAGCAACCCTGAGCTAAGGATGTGACAGCAGGGATTCCTGCATTGGATGTCAGGTTGAATTCAATTTATTCTAAAGAAAATTTTAGAAGAAAAATTTCTATATTTGCCAGATAGAATATTTGAAAATATAATACCTAAAGGAACAGTAATTTTCTTAGTGTTGGTACTCCCTCCACTGGAAAAGCTTACAATACCCCAGAGACTTAGTAGGTTATTGGGAGTTGCTGTGGTCTAATAAGTCATAAGCTTTCAGCCAACTTGGAGAGCTCAACATGTAAAACAACACAGTGAAAATTATTTACTGTGTTACTAGTCTTGAAATGCAGAATTTTTCATTCATAAGTATATGAATCTAGATAGTACTATAGTTAGGTGGATTTAGGAACTGGTTAAGTAATCAAATTCAAAGAAGAATTCCTAATAGGTTGATATCAATTTGGAGGAAGGGGCAGTAGAGAAGTGGCCCAGGGGTCTATCCTTGTTGCTGTGACAAATACCTAGATTATACTTATAAAAATGCATGAATGCATGCATGTAATGATGAAGTATGGAAGGAAAAATATTTGTGAGACTAGAATGAGGGGCCAAACCTATCGAGATGAAATTTAATAGAGTTAAATGTGAAGTCCTTTACTTGGCTTAAATTTTTTTTCATAAGTGTAGCTTAGGCAGATATAGCTAGATAACAGTTCTGATGGGGTAAAAAATCTTAGCAACTGAATGAACTATAAGAGAAATATGCGTCAACAGTGCAATATGGCAAACAAAAGCAAACTAAGTAATTAGTGCTATCCTAGAATGCATTGAGAGACTCAGTGTCCAGAAAATTTGTGATAGTTCTGCTCTATATTTTGCCCTAGTAAGATCAAATAGGGAGTTTTATGTTCATTTCTAGACATCACATTTTAAAAATGACATTGAGAAACTAGAGGGTATTGAGCCTGGTGAATAGAGTAGGGGCCATGACACATAAGGGTTGGCTGAAGAAATTAAGGTATATTTAACTGGGGAGAATTAAAGGAGACAGGATAGCTTTCTTTAAGTATTTAAATCAAAGGAGCTGAGGTTCTTATCCTGGAGTCCCTAAACTTTAGTATACATTTTTTTCAATTTTTAACATTTTTATTTAAAGTTTTGAGGTCCAAATTCTATCTTTCCCTCTTTCCCTCCCTGGTGGATAGTATGCTTCATCATTATTCCTTTGGTATTGTCATAGATCATTGTGTTGCTCTACAAGAGAATAACTTTACAATTCTTCATCAAACAATATTGCTGTTAATGTGTACAATGTGCCTCCAGTTCAGTTCACTATGAATCAGTTCATGTAAGTCTTTCCAAGAAAAATAAATAAAATATTTTAATAATTATATTTCAATATAATTGGCATCCTTTCTAATCCTATTCACTTTACAAATTTAAAAACATTGTTCTGAGAAGGGGTTCATAAGTTTACCAAACTGCCACAGGGGGTCATGACACACACAAAATTGGGGAAACTCTGATTTAAAAGGCTATTATGTAAGAGAGATTTTTTCTGCCTTAGTGGAACAGAATTAGGATCAATGGGGAGAAACTGCAAAAGCAGATTTTAGTTGTATGGAAGGAAAATTATTTCATTAAGTACTGTGTTAAACCCTCAGCCTGCTTTTAAGAATGTTACCCACACACCCAAACCATTCCATCCAATTAATATTTATTTATTAAGCATCTATGATATACAAACTTTAGATAAACTATGGTCCCTTGCCTACATATAGCATATAATGTCTCTATAAATTCGTAATTTAAAAATATTCAAAATTTGGTTGGCAGTATTCCAGAAAGAGAGATAGGGTCTTGACTTGTGATTTCACTGGTATAAGGCAGTAATTTCTAAGCTGTGGTCTGAGTATTCCTTTCAGAGGGACTGAGAGGTCAAAACTATGTTCATAATATATCTAAATCTGATCTAATACATATAGAAACAAGCTCTTTGGGGTCCCTGATAATTTTAGAGTATAAAGGAGTCCTGAGACCAAACAGTTTAAGACTTCTTTAATAAGGAACTCATATTTGAAGAAACTTCCTCTCCTAATGCAAGTGGGCTCTCTTTCTACAATTTTATAGTCTTAAAGAACTGCCAAGGGCACTAAGAGGTAAGTGACTTTCTCAGGGCCTCAATTCTAATATTACTGAAAGAATGGAACTAATTATTTCCAAATGGTTCAGATGCCCTCTTAAAATGATAAACATTTTACTGAATAAATAGCATAGTAAACTCAGAATGAGTTTTTATATTTAGTGCCTTTTGTAAACAAATTTGATTTTGCATTATTAGTTATTGCACTATAAATAAAGATTATTTGGACCCCATTCTTCACCTTCTGTCTTCTGATTGAAAACCTATTGGAAATTTCAACTCAGATAAAATACCTGTGGCTATAAGAAGTTCATGACCTAAAGAAGGAAGTCATTTGGTTTCACAAAGACATAGATTTAAGGTAAAATAGTAGTATAGGGAACAGTTATTTCCAGAGGGATGATTTATAAATGGGTGATCAACTGAAGTGTTATAGAAGGCAGAAGGCTTTATTTATAATGTACTATTAAATGACAAAATTTGGAGTAACAGTTTGCAGATAATGCCTGTATATGCATTTGTATGCTAGTTGTTACTATTTCAACAAATGTTTAGTCCTGGGAATATCTTTTTTTGAAAGGCATACGAAAAAATGATACATTCTTCAAAATAATACCTTACATTTATATAGTACTTTAAGAAATTCAATGAATTTTCATAGGCATTATCATGTGGTTAACCCTTATTGAAAAGTCAGTGCATTTGTTAATATTAATAACTTATTAACAATATTAGTAACAATTTATTGAGAATATTGACAATTTATTAATAGCTACTGAAAGCTATTTATTTCTCCTTCTAATTTGTGATTTATCCAGAATCTTCCTATGAATTTGTTATTCAACATAATGATATAAGTCTGATAAATCTTTACAAAGTACATGCATAGGCTTATGTTCCATTGCTTCCATTTTTTTCTTTTTCATAATACAGTTATACCTATAGTATACCTCTCTCCACCTTAAATTCTTCCTTGTAACTAAGAGAAACAGTAAAGCAAAACTTTACTTTTTTGTAAAAGTAAAAAATCAAAAAAATCAAAAAATCAACCATCAAAAAAATCAAAAAAAAATTTTGATCAAAAAAATCAAAAAAAAAACCATAAAGCTACATCAATAGCATATACAGTAAGCTTTCTCTTTAGTACTAGGGGTAGCTAGGTGATGCAGTGGATAGAGTATCAGTGCAGGAGTCAGGAGGAACTGAGTTCAAATCTCACCTCAGACACTTGACACTCACTAGCTGTGTGACCTTGGGCAAGTCACTTAACCCCAATTGCCTCATCTTGAGTCATCTCCAGTCATCCTGATGAATATCTAGTCACTGGATTCAGATGACTCTGGAAGAGAAGTGAGACTGGTGACCTGCACAGCCCTCCCTCACTCAAAACTAAGTCAAGTACAAGTCATATCATTATTTCTCTGATGACATGGTCCTCTTTGGCAATGAAGGACAAACACACCTTTAGTACCCTATGTCTCTCCCAAGAGGAAAAAAATGTGCTTTGTCATCTCCAAGGTGACTGAGCTCCAGTTTTTAACATATTATATGAGAACTACATGATCATTTGACATTCTACTGCATTTAGAACATAGTCACTGATGCGCAATTTTATATTGGGTTGATCATGGCTAGAAATGTGATGAAACTAAAATAACTCTCTGAGTATGCTAGAGACAGTTGAGTTTGGTGGAATATTTTTTTCCAGCATTTTAAAATAACTGACCCACATTTCTCATTTTTATAATAATGATGTCCTATAAGTGAGGATGAACTGTGTCAAGTGTAAATGGGTCATTAATTTGGTTCATTAACTCTTATTTAGACTTCAGATATTGAAAATGGACTCATCCTTGATGCCTAAAATCATTTATAGGGACTTCAAAAAAAAGATACATATGTGTCTAAATTTTTGTTAAATAGCTATTAATACTACAAAGATTGACCACAGTAGAACACACGTATTCTTTATGTAGTGTTAGGAATACAGTTCCTAAATTAACAATTCTACAAAATCAGCTATAGTAAAACAATTGATGATGATGATGATGATGATGATGAAGAAGATGATGGTAGGTAGCATTTATTTAGGGTTTAATATAAGCCAGACACTGAACTAAGCTCTTTACAACTATTAATTCATCTGATCCTCACAACACCCCGGGAGGTAGTTGCTATTTGGAAGCTTGACGAAGCCTTTGGATCCATTCTCAGATGTCTTTAAATGCAATGATTGCAAAGGAATAATAGTAGTAATGGCATTTATATATCAGTCTAAAGTTTGCACAATGCTTTATAAATGTTATCTCATTTGAACCTGACAATGGCACTGGGAGAGAGGTGCTATTATTATCTCTATATTATAAGAGAAGAGACTGAGGCAGACAGAGATTAAGTACTATGGCTCCTAACTGGCTATACCGATTATATTGAAATGCAGTTATTAAGATAGATTTTTTGAAAAGAAGCTCATAAATCCCTAGTCAAGAGCCCTTGATTTAGAGTTGGAAGCAACGCAGGACATTCTGAAGTGGATAAATGTATCTGTAAATATGTATATTTGTATATGTATACACATATATATATATGTATTTTACATATATATGAGTATGTACATATATATCCCTCAAATGGATAAAGAATTGGTGCTGATTTTAAAAATCATAAATGAAAGAGCTTATAGAAAATAAAATTTCATATTAGAAGTTGTTTTTAAAAGATGCTTTAAAAAGACTGGCGGGAAAAATCAAATTTCTGATATTTTAAATAAAAAAGGACCAATATGAAGAATATGATAAAACCTAGAAGAATCAGTAGCAAAAACAAACAATACAATTCCTATAGAGGAAAAATGATGTGAGATGACACTGATCAACTAGAAAAAGAAGCTTCAAAATCACAAATTTTAAAAGAATTGGAAAATTCTCTTAATTCAAGTGTCCAGTTTCTGGAGAACCGTTCAAGTACAAAAACTCCAAGATTACTTCATTCTTAGAAAATATAGAAAAACAAATGAACCTAAACAATATATTCCAAAAAGTCATTGATGAAACCTCCTAAGAATTTATCAAAATAAATAACAATTTTAGTAGAAAGAAATGAGAAGAGTACAAGAAAAAAGCCCAGATTCAACACTCTTAGATACATGATAATTACGTTCGAACATGATTAATGAAGAAAAAAATACTGAAAGCTATATGAAGAAAAAAGATAGAAATAATTGTGACACGAATCAGAATCACAGAGAACTTCTCAAGGAAGACCAAGGATAATCAGAGATAATGGAATGTGACATTTGCAAAATGAAGAAACATTGTCCATGAACCTAGAGTTTTTTGCCCAGTAAAACTCAGTCTGATGTACAAAAGTAAGAGACGATTATCTGAGAAGCATTCGAATTTTGAAAAATCATTTGAAAATATGTATAGGGAGAAAGGGGAACCAACTACTTACAAGAAGGCGTGGCTTTAGAGAAGTTCTTTGAAGGCCACCAAGCCTCAAGCCAAAACTATAAGTATTTAGAAGTCTACATTTTTCAAATTAAGAAAAAATGTTGTTGAAATGTAAAAAATCTTCAGTGTGTGCTGTACTAATTAAAGTATTAAATGTTTCATAAGCATCATTTCAGACAAAGAAAAAGATGATGGTGAGCTGGGCACCAGTAGGGCATTGAAAAGGAAACATTTATTCTTAAGAGATAATCTTAACTTTGATAAAGGAGAAGGCCAAGTTAAAAAAAAATCCTACACTGTTATTAATGGAAGACAAAAATATCATTTAGTGTAGTTGGGTTAAGATTGGAACAAAAAAGCATGTATTTGTTTTTATTAATATTAATTATATATTATTTAGCACATTACACATTAACATGTTACATATTATGTTATGTAATCATTAAATATTTATGTATGTTAAAGCATGTACATTTTAGTACCTTTTCCAAAAAAATCCCATGAAAAACAGTAACTCTTTAAAAGAAGTTATAAAATGGATTAGAAAGTAGAATCCAATAGTGTGTCATTTACAAATGAATTGTAGTGACTTTGACAGCTGTTATAATCTGATTTTATGTCTAGACAGGCTATATAAGACTCTAGGGATCTTATTCTAATTCCAACTCACTCTGAAAAATTGGGTACCCTGAGAGGGTTATCTAGCTACATCTTCCCCTACATCTTCCTCTACTCTAGAGGTAACCATGAGGAGTAGTGGGGTGATTTTTCTTCTAATGTTATCACTTCAGCCTCCACTGTGGTGTGTTCTTTCCAATATTAATTACCAGTTAATATCTTCTCAACAGTATTGATTAGTGCCCCGTTATCAATGTAATCAATTTAAAAATTAGCTTTTACAAAGTGATATTTACTGAGAAGCAACAAAACATAGAAGTTATTAACTATATCTCCTAACAACAAGAATACCCGCCCCAGTCCCTGGGGAGAATTGTCTGAGTGAAAGCAGTTGCTAAAAAGCATTCATCCCATCAAAGTCACTCACTCCCTGTTGCAGTATAGCCACTCCCTTGTCGCGGCTTCCTTCCTGCAGAGTGCTAGGCTAAGTCAAACAGGTCATACTTCAGATCTGTGCTTGTGCCTCATCAGGGTAAGTTGCCAGAAAACTTTGCTATGAACTGATCATAGACCTCTGGCAGTGTGTTCTTCTGATCTTTTAAAGTTCACAAGGTCACAGACCATATTCAATACTTCTTCATCTAAAATCAGGAAAAAATAAATGGAAAGAAGAAACAAGCCCCTATTTGCATGGGAAGATGGGCAACTATGAATAAGAGGTCACTACCTCCATTGCTGCTTCTTTCTCCTATTTTGGAGACTTGCAGCAGTCTTTGCCTTGATCGCTAACTGGAGAGGTATTGATTTGGCCAATTAATATCTTCTATGCACATTCATTTCTGCTCAATGACCAATCAAAATATTCCTCTTGACTCTACAGTAAGTGAACAGGAAACAGTCATAGAATACCTGAGCATTCTCCAAAGTCCATTTAGTCACTACATTGTAGTGGACAATATTGGGCAGAAAAACTGAGCCCCCAATGACCAGAACCCTGAAAAAAATGCATAATGCATTTTACAAATTTGGGGTGATTTAATGTAAAATATTATACTTCTTAGAATGAACAATGTTTACTTCCACATGCCTTAAAACTAAGACATTAGAATAACTGAGGACCTAAGACACATGCTGATCAAAGAAAGAGATAGACGGACCTTTTACTTAAGATTTTATTGAAAAAAAACACCTCTCTCTCTCTTTGTCTCTCTCTTTCTCATTCACTCACTATCTTTCTCTGTGTGTGTATGTGTGTGTGTGTATGTGTGTGTGTGTATGTACACATGCCCCCTTCTCAATGAGTAATAGAAATGTGAATTTTGCCACTCCATGAAACAGCAGGTCCCAGCAGGTCCCTTTCAGTATAAGTAAGTTGCCAGTATATTTACAAATAAAATACAACAATCTTTACCTTGGCCATTCCCTATGTCTTTCACACCTTTTCCCTTCTCTACCTTAGAACATGCACAGATACACAGTTCTACTTCTGTCTTTGTATTATGATTCATTCTGTTTTGAGTTTCTCCATTTCGTTGCTGAGCCTGAACTCTGAAGGTTTACTAAGGCTTCAAAGGAAGAATATTCTCTGAATTCTCTGGAGGGTCTGGTAGATGTGGTTTCAAGCCATCAATACATGACTTACCCAGGCATGGAGCTACTGTCCTTCTGGATCTTCTTTCCTTTTGAATAAGGCCTTGTGAGAATTAGAGACCTAGAGGCCCTGTTGTCACATTGATAGCATTTCCCACTGTCAAAGTGGTAGCCGGAGTGTCCCTGGAACTAAAGTGAAAGAAATGGGAGAAAGCAGCTAAGCAGGGAAGATTGACCAGCACTGGATCAGGAAGACTCAGCAGTGTCAGAGGTAGGCTAGCACCAAGAAAAGAACTGGACTCATACAGAGTGAGGCCCCTGGAAAGAAAATCCTAATAGACATTTGATAGAACTATGCTCAGTGAAGGTGAAATGCAAGCTGGCTAAATAGCAGGCTTGCAAAAACTGCTCCAACAAAGTTTGAATATTAACTTCCTAACAGATAATTATAAGTTATTGGATTCTGTTCTAACCATTTTGTGATTCTTTATTGCCTTCCCTTTTCTTTATAGAAATTACACATATATAACATATATATGTGTATATATACATATATACATACACACACATACATAATATATGTGTGTATACATATATGTGTGTGTGTATGTATACATCTGATTTCCCTTTTGGGCAGAAAACTTAAAGCCAAAGCAACATTACTGTAATACTTCCTTGAGAAGTTTTATGTGGGAATTATGGAGAATTAGGTAGACTACTTCCCATATCAGGAATTCAGGCTCATCCCAGAGCTTAACTCTGAGCAATGAGAGGAGCAAAGGGCACGGAATAGTGCAGGTTGCCAGCCCTTGTTGCCACAGCTAAGCAGTAAAAATATAAATCTTAATGCTTCCTAAATTTCCAGCTTCCCTTAATGCTTGGAAGATGACTGCCTCAGCAGCTCTGACATTGTATAGATAAGAGTGAGAATGTCCTCTCACCAAATATTACTTCCATTACATACTACTCAAAGTAAAAATATTGTCAGCTGATATATTACTACATATTCTGCCTTTCCAAAAAACCTCTGACCCAGATTTATTAATGAGGGAGTCTTTCCTTGTTAAACTTCCTATTAATCCAATTTCCTTCTGAGAAATTTCTCTTTGAAAAACTTGTGACTGGCACAGGGGGTTGAAAAACTTGCTGTTGGGGGCGGGAGCCAAGATGGCGGGAGTAGAAGGACGCACGTTTACGAGCTCTGAAACCAAAAGCCCATAGAATTAATGTAAAAAAAGTCCCCCATAACTTCTGGGTAAATACAAGGTGTGCAGAAGAAGAATGGAAGAGATTTCCGTTCCAGGGAGCCCTGGAGGACCCGTCCCCCAGGGTCCGGCGCGCCCTGGAAAGTGGACCCCACCCCCAGCGCTGCCCCTGACCACAGCCCCAGAGAAGCTGATCCGAGCAGGCTTCAGAGACGGAAGCTCCGGCAGCCGGGAAAGTCCCTCCGCCCACAGAAGCTACAGGTCAGTGAGAGAGAAGGCCGGGCTGGAGGAGAGGGGAAGCAGGGCGTCTACGTGACTCGGGCCCCCCTCGGGAGTAAGCAGCGGCGGCAGAGACTGGGGGCAGGAAGCAGCGGAGGCAGAGGTGTGGCGGTGGCTGAGGCGGCAGAGGCCCGGGACTCAGGAATCCCCCAGCAGCAGGCAGCTGATATATTACTACATATTCTGCCTTTCCAAAAAACCTCTGACCCAGATTTATTAATGAGGGAGTCTTTCCTTGTTAAACTTCCTATTAATCCAATTTCCTTCTGAGAAATTTCTCTTTGAAAACTTGTGACTGGTACAGGGGGTTGAAAAACTTGCTGTTTACCAGAAAGAATAAAGATTTTAAAAATTATTTCTTTACTTTCTTCCAAAAAGTAAGAATAGGGACATTTGAATTAGAAAACATATGCCTGTAAGTATTTTTATATTTATGTTCATATGCACATTATAACAACTTTTGATAGATGTTAATGGTAATTTTATTTATTGTTGCTGGAATAACTAATGCATTACTTGAGAGTGTTCTTTCTTCCCCTTCTACTTTTCTCTCTCATTATGAAACAGATCTTGGGGGATGTGAAAAGTAAGAAAGGAGTCTACTTTCTGATCAGAATGACTAAAGCAGATAAGATCATAGATTTACAGCAGTGGAAGGATCTCACAGGCTATCTAGTCCAATGTCCTTATTTTACAAATGAAGAAACTGAGGCATAAAGAGGTTATGACTTGCCCAAGGTTGTACAAATTTTAAGCCTCAAAGACAGAGTTTGAATTCATGTATTCTGACTCCACAACCATTGTTCTTTCTACAACATCAAGTTCCTGAGGGTAAAATTTTACAAAGATATTCTGTGGACAAACCTCTATTTTTCTGGTGACTTGTGTCCTACAAGGGAAGATGGAGAAAAGGAATAATCATTTATATTGCACCTGCTACGTGCCAGGAATTGTGCTAATTGCGTTTACAAAAGGGGCTCTGGGGTCATACAGAACAGATCTGGAGTCACTCTGGAGGGGTGTTGATGCCAAGGAAGAGGATCTGGTCTTCTCTCACTCTATTTGCTGCTACCATGGAGCAAAACCCCAAGGAAATTATTAAAATAGAGCTTATGTATGGCTTGTGTCCTACTACTTTGGGTAACAGGATCCCATCTAGAAAACAAACACTTTATGTACAAAGTGACTATCAGGTTTACGGTAGATTTCCTCCACCATAAAACTCTCACAAGGCACAAAAACCCCCACAAGTATCTACACAAAAATAACAAAAAAAAAAATACCTATAAAACATCTAAAATCACCATCATAACCATTAAAATTCCTTGGAGAGGGGCAATGTGGAATAATGGGATAGAGATTTTAGAAGGAATTCTGTGGCTTGAGGGTAGAGGGAACACCTTGGCCTTCACCTCTTTCTTCTCTCTTTGCCCCCAATCTTGGCATGGACTTACGAGGTATATTCTCAGCATCCTAGCAGAATTCCTGGAACCACTCAGAGCAGAGTCACATGGGTGAGATAAAAACAGATTGAATGGACAAAATGGAGAAAATAGATTCAATACTCTACAAAGAGACCATCAGAAAAACTACATTATACCAAAGGGTAGCATCTTGAGTACTCTAGAGAAAAAGAAAAAGGACTTCTGGGTACTCTAAGTTATCTCACATATTGATGCATATTCTAAGCTTGAACCTAGTTTCCATGTACTTTGTAGATACTAGTGAGAAAGTAAGTCACAGTCTTTTCTCTTTTATAGGGGGTTGGAGTGGGAAGTTGGAACAAAATATTCTTACTATACCAACTTAGTAAATACCTTTTTTCTAAAAATCTAATTGTAGGAGGGCAGAGCTAACACAGCAGAGTGAGAAGAAGCATTTTTGCTTTCCCCTACAACTTCATAACAACCTAGAAAATGTATCAGACTGAATTTTGAATGGGAAATCCAAGGAAAAGTCACGTCATTTTTCCAGTGCAGAGAAGCTTAGGAAAGACAAAAAGTTCTGCCAACACTAGAGTGGGGGTTGGCAAGAAGCACATGGTGATAGGAACAGCACGGACCAGGAGCATTCAAGCACCAAGGAATTGAAAGGGAAATAGAAAGAGAGAGATAGAGTTAAAATAACAGGTCAGAGAAGAATCTATTATGCTTCAGCTAAAGCAAAAAGTCAGGGAGATCTCAGACAAATTAAAAGCAAAAATGGAGCTAATAAAAATGAAAAACAGGGAAACTGCATTTTGCTAAAAAGGTATCAGAGATAATGCATTAATATCAGTACTAAACACCTATGCACCAAATAGTAGAGCATCTTGTCTAAGATGACCCAAAAATGAGGGAGGATGTGGGAAAGCATGAATATTCATGCATTGTTGATGGAGGAGCAAACTAATCCAACCATTTGTAAAAGCAAAGATCCTGACATACACAAGGGGGCCTGCTATCACAGGTTCTTAGATCTGCTTTTCTAAATGGAAAGGCAACTTTTGAGGAGTCAACAATCACTTTAATCAAGCATACATACATACATACATACATACACATATATACATATATATATACATATGTGTATATATATGTATATATCATTCACTTAATTAAAGGGAAAAAAATCAGCACCCTGAACTTCAGAGAAAATACAGAGAAATCAAAGTCAATAGACAGGGCTTCCAGCTGCCTGACATGAACAATACATACATAGTTACCAGAGAGAGAAACACCAACATCTGGATTTTCAAAGCCAGGGGGCTCCTTAGTGGTTCTCCAGAGTCTTGTCTGGCCAAACAAACACTTCCAATCAGTAAGCGCCAAAGTAAAACCTCACCTCAGAGTATTTATACATTTTTCAGAGCCAGAGGGCATCACAACCCTTGAAAATGAGTGTCACATTAAGAAAAGATGTGGTTCTTCCTACAAATCTTCCCAGGCCCATTAATGGGTGGGGAAGATCTTTCCACTATGAAGCAAAACTATATTAACAATAAGCAAAAATGCATTATCAATATACCATTCTGGGATGCAATTTGGAAACAGGCTAAAAGCAATTAAACTGTACATACCCTTTGATTCAGTTATACCACTATTATATTGAAAGGATACCCCAAAGAGATCAAAGAAAGAGGAAAAGGACCAATATATACAAAAATATTTAGAGCAGTGTTTGAGGGGTGGTGGAGGTGGTGACAAAAATTGGAAACTGAGACGATATCCATCAGCTGGAGAAAGTTGAATAAGTTTTGACATATAAAAGTGATAGAATATTATTGGGTGTAAGAAATAATGAAGTGAATAGTTTCAAAAAAGCCTGGGAAGATTTGTATGAACTAATGCAAAATGAAATGGGAAAGAACCAGAAAAACAATCTATACAGTCATAGAAACCTTGTAACAAAGGTCAACTTGAAAGACTGAGTAACTCTGGTCAACACAATGACCAAACACAATTCTAAAAGACTCACAATTAATCATTCTAACCATCTCTAGTTAGAGTGAAGAATGAAGTATATTTTCTTCTATTTCTTTCTTTTTTAAATATGACTGATGCAGAAATTTGTTTTGCATTACTATATATTTATAATGGATTTTATTTTTCTTCTCTTCTTAATGAGTAAAGGAGGGGAAAAAAGAGGGAGAAAATTGGAACTAAAAATAAAAAAAAATTAAATAAAAAACAGAAAAAAATTAATTAAGTCTGGCTGACAATATATATTGATTGTTAACCCTTGTTAACCATTGTTAACCATTAAGGTCTCCTCAGCTATAATAATCCCCAACCCTTCAGGCCAACCTGTAGATTTTGAGAGAAGTAGTAGTTTTGTTCTCGACACTAAACTGGCCAGTCTAAATGATAAATCCTATGTATTTTATTTACATAGAGAAAGTACATTTGTATGGAAACCCATAAGCAAGGCTATCTTTAGTATTTTCTTTAAATCCATCTGTGGGATCATCTTGGAACTCCTAAACTCCAAAATGAAATGCTAATATAGGGAGTACCTGCTATGGAACAGCTAGCTGCAAATTTCTAAAACCCCAGAACTCTTGACCTACAAGGTTACTACCTAGGCTGGAAATGTTCAGAATTGATAGTCATTGATCAAAGCTTAGGGAAGAAGTCAAAAAGAAGAAGGCCATCAGGAATTTAGGCTCATGTAGATTAACGTATTCCCATTTCCATATGTTTGTAGACCTTTGTGCTCCTGGGAGAGGCAAGGAGGAGAAAAAAGTCTCTCTCTGAATTTCAAAGAAGAAAAAATGCTGGTAGAGTCTCAACAAAGGACTCAAAAGATAGAGTAGCATTATTTCTATAGCTTTAGAGCATAGAGTATATCCTCTTGACTCTTGATACAACCCCCTCACTCAAGGATGAGGAAAGGGGAAACAATAGGTCTGGTAATTAAGAGTTGACATCACTGTAGCAATGCATCTGTGATCAACTTCATACTGAAGGGAAAAAGCACTTATTAAGCACTGTGATAAATGCTTTAAAAATATCACATTTGATCTTCACCACAATTCCCTGAGGTAGGTGTTGTTATGCTCTACATTACAGTATAGAAAACTGAGACATACAAGGGTTAAGGGTCACATAGCCATTAAGTGTCTGAAGCCAGGTTTGAAATCTGACTCCAGGTCCTGCTCTATGACATTGTCCCACCTCGGTGTAATCACCCTCTCACATGGAAAGGGTTTCTTTCTGACAAAGGTCCAGACCTTATAATTTCAACAAATAGATGAAAGTGGATGTTGAACAATCAATTGATAAATCAGTAATTCTGTATTAAGTGCCTCCCAGTTACCATACACTATGCTCATTCTGAGGTTACAAAGAAAAGGGTTAAACAGTCCTTGAGACAAATATACATAGAATAGTATGTAGGAGATACATTCAAAGTAGATAGGGAAAGGTACTGGGAGTGATGGGAGGCAGAAAAGGCCCCCCAGAGACAGAGGCTCTTGAGCTGAGTCTTGAAGGAAAGCAATGACTCTAAAGACAGAGGTAAAGAAAGATGACATTCCAATGGGGGACAGCTCATGTAAAAACATGTAAAAAGGAGTATTGTTTATAAAAAATTTCAAAGGTAGGGTGAGATGAGGTTATGAAGATCTTTAAATACTAAAGACAGTTTGTAATTGATCCCAGAGGTGAAGTTTATTGGGAGAAGGGAAGAGAGAAGAGATTGATGTGGTCCGATCTGCATTTTATGAAAATCCCTTTGGTGGCTGTACAGAACTTAGATTGGGGTAAGGAAAAACTTGAGATAAGGAGGACAATTTCAAGACAATTTTAATTGTCTACACAAGAAGTGTTGTGAGTGTGTACTAGGATCAGGACTATGCAAGTAGAGAGAAGGAGATATCTATGAGAGATGTTTTGGAGCGAGAACTGAAGAGATTAGACAACTGTATGAGGTTGTAGGGATTAGTAAGGGTTCAGAATTGAGGATTACAGCACCATTTTGAACATTGATGACAATGCTGGTTTTGACAGAAATGGGGACATTTGGAAAGAAGGGTGGGTTTGGGAGGAAAGAGGAATTCTTTTTCTACATTTTTTTTTTATTAATTTATTTATTTATTTAAATTTTTTACATTCATTTTCACAAATTTTTGGGTTCCAAATTTTCTCCCCTTTTATCCCCTCCCCCCGCCCCAATACCCCAAGCAATCTAATTTTCCCTATCTCCAATCTGCCCTCTCTTCTGTCATCTCTCCCTTCTCTTGTCTCCATCTTCTCTTTTCTCCTGTAGGGCCAGATGACTTTCTATTCCTCCTTAACTGTATGTCTTCTTTCCTAGTTGCAACAACAATACTAAACAGTTGTTCCTAAAACTTTGAGTTCCAAATTCTCCTCATCCCTCCCTCCCCACCCCTTCCCTTTGGGACAGCAGGCAATTCAATATAGGCCATATCTGTGTAGTTTTGCCAATGACCTCCCTGATAGTCGTGTTGTGTAAGACTAACTGGATTACCATCCCTCCTAACCTGCCCCTCCTTGTTTCTCTTCTGTCTTTTGATCCTGTCCCTCCCCAAGTGTTGACTTCAAATTGCTCCCTCCTCCCTTTGCCCTCCCTTCCATCATCCCCCCCCTTGCAATATCTCTTTCTCCCCCACTTTCTTATACTGTAAGATAGGTTTTCATACCAAAATGAGTGTGCATTTCACTCCTTCCTTTAGTCAAATGTGATGAGGGTAAACTTCTTGTTTTTGTTTTTTGTTTTTTTTTTTCTCAGCTCTCCTCTTTTTCCCTCCACTAAGAAAAACTACCTGCCTCTTAAATGACATATAGTTACCCCCTTCCCTTTCCCTCCCCCTACATTTCTCTCTCACCATTTACCCTAGTTTCTTTTAAGGTATGGTCCCATCCTATTCAGTTCAATCTGTGCTCTCTATCTCTGTATGTGTGTGCATGTGAGTATGTGTGTGCATGCGTGTACATGTGTATGTGTGGTCCCACCAACTACCCAGATACTGAAAAGTTTTAAGAGTTACAAATATTGTCTTTCCATGTAGGAATGTAAACAGTTCACTTCTGGTAAGTCCCTTAATACTTCTCTTTGCTGTTTCCTTTTTCATGCTTCTTCTCATTCCTGTGTTTGAAAGTCAAATTTTCTTTTCAGCTCTGGTCTTTTCATCAAGAATGATTGAAAGTCCTCTGTTTCATTGAAAGACCATATTTTCCCTTGAAGTATTATACTCAGTTTAGCTGGGTAGGTGATTCTTGGTTTCAGTCCTAGTTCCTTTGCCTTCTGGAATATCCTATTCCACGCCCTTCAATCCCTTAATGTAGAAGCTGCTAGATCTTGGGTTATCCTGATTGTATTTCCACAGTACTGGAATTGTTTCTTTCTAGCTGCTTGTAAGATTTTTTCCTTGAGCTGGGAGTTCTGGAATTTGGCCACAATGTTCCTAGGAGTTTCTCTTTTTGGATCTCTTTCAGGTGGTGATCGATGGATTCTTTCAATACTTATTTTGCCCTCTGGTTCTAGAATGTCAGGGCAGTTTTCCTTGATAATTTCATGGAAGATGATGTCTAGGCTCTTTTTTTGATCATGAGTTTCAGGTAGTCCCATAATTTTTAAATTGTCTCTCCTGGATCTATTTTCCAGGTCAGTTGTTTTTCCCATGAGATATTTCACATTCTCTTCCATTTTTTCGTTCTTTTGGTTTTGTTTGGTGATTTCTTGGTTTCTCGTAAAGTCATTAGACTCCATCTGTTCCATTCTAATTTTGAGAGAGCTATTAAGTTCAGTGAGCTTTTGAGCCTCTTTTTCCATTTGGCTCATTCTGCTTTTGAAAGCATTCTTCTCCTCGTTGGCTTTTTGAACCTCCTTTGCCAATTGGGTGAGCCTATTTTTCAAGGTGTTAATTTCCTCAGCATTTTTTTGGGTCTCCTTTACCAAGATATTGACCCGTTTTTCATACTTTTCTTGCATCTCTGACATTTCTCTTCCCAGTTTTTCCTCCACCTGTCTAACTTGCTTTTCAAAATCCTTTTTGAGCTCTTCCAGGGCCTGAGCCCACCCACCACCCCCCTGGGGTGTCTGGGGTACTGAGGCCCCGCCCTCCACATCTTTCCCTGATGGGAAAAATACGTTCTCGTCCTCACCATCAGATCCAAAGGTCGGGATCATTTGCATTTGTTGGAAAAAACTCTCTAAAGTCTTATTTTTCTTCCCTTTTCTAGGCATTTTCCCAGCCAGTTAACTTGTCTTCTGAGATTCCTTTCCACCCCCGCCTGGATCCGCCCAGCTAGTGCTTGGCCTCTGAGATTTAAATGGGCTTTCCTCCTGCTGGCTGTCAATCAGTGAGCTTTAGTTCAGGTGCTGGGGTGGGGCCCGGGCTGCCTCCGAGACTCTGATCCCTGGGGGGGGGGGGGGGGGCTTTATGCAGAGACTCTCAGGAATGGAGCGGGTGGGGGTGGGGTGGGGGGCCCGCCTCCCAATCTCAGCTCCCCTGGGGGTCCCGAGCAGAAGCCTTCAGCAACAGAGCGGGGTGGGGGCAGGGCCGTCTCCCAGGCTCAGCTCCGTCAGGTTTTATGCGGGAATCTTCCGTAATGAAGATCCTGCCTGCTGCTGGGGGATTCCTGAGTCCTGGGCCGCTGCCGCCTCAGCCCCAGCCCACGCCTCTGCCTCCGCTGCTTCCTGCCCCCGTCCCTGCTGCCGCCGCTTCCTCCCGAGGGGGCCCGAGTCACGGAGACGCCCCACTTCCCCTCTCCTTCAGCCCGGCCTCTCTCACTGACCTGCTTCTGTGGGCGGAGGGACTTTCCCGGCTGCTTCAGCTTCCGTCTCTGAAGCCTGCTCGGATCCGCTTCTCTGAGGCCTTGGCCAGGGCAGCGCTGGGGGTCGGGTTTACTCTCCGGGGCGCGCCGGACCCTGGGGACGGGTCCTCAGGGCTCCCTGGAACGGAAATCTCCTCCACTCTGCCTCTGCACACCTTGCACTCACCCAGAATCTATGGGGGACTCTTTCTACACCAATTCCATGGGCTTTGGTTTCGGAGCTCGTAAACGTGCGTCCTTCTACTCCGCCATCTTGGCTCCGCCCCCGAGGAATTCTTTTTCAAGTATTGACCTCAAGATACACTTCTTTAAAAGGTGTTGTTTCCCTCACAGGATGCAAACTCCTTGAGGGTAAAGACTATTTCATTTTTGTCTTCATAGTCCCAGTACTTTGCTCAGTTCCTGGTGTACAGTAATGCTTGTGCTTAATAAATGCTTGTTGAATACTTGATTTAAATAGGTATCTCTGTGGTAAGCCAACAGCCATATAAGAAAAATGAAAGAGAGTTCACATGCAACATTTATAAATCTGGGGCCAAATTTTTTGAAGAATAGTAGAGTTACAGATGACCAGGTTTCACATGATAAATGAATTCTCCCATTGATTCTCTCACTGCTTTCCAGAACGAGAAGTACCTTATTTTGATGAGGATCCCCAAAATATATACAAGACAGATGTTTGTAAATCATTTGTAACTGCCCCTGTACAAAACACTGGTTGGCTACCTTCAGGTTTGTTAGCAGGAGTTCACACTGGGTTTCCTGGCATGGTTCATCTTCTGTATCTGCCAATATTTTTTGTACAGTTCTGAGGTGGATGGAATAGTTTAATTTTGTTCCTTAAGCTTAAAAAATTTGGGGAGGAGAGAAGGAGAGAGAGCCTTTTCAGATATTTTCTGGGATTTATGTGAGAGAGCTGAACTTCTCTACTACCTTTCATGTTTGCATCTTAACAAGAAATACAACCTGCTTTTTCAGGCTCATTATATATTATTCTACTTTATGCACTGTCCTGAGTCACCAAATTGTCTGCTTACTGTCTATCACATATGATATTTCACCTCTCATTACTATGCCTCTGCGCAGGCTACTGCTTTTGACTGGAATATATACCATCCTTAGCTCAACTTCTGAGAATATGGAGCTTACTTGAAAATTCATATCCTTCATTAGGCCTTTCCTGATCCTTGTAGAAGCTAATGTTTCATCCTCAAATTATGGAGTATTTGCTTTGTATCTAGAAACTTGTTGTTTCTCCCTCAATATCTTGTTAGTTCTTTGAGGGCAAGAGCTATTTTGTTCTTTTTTTAATTCCCAAGTATTTTTTATTGAACTTTCTGATATCAATAAGAGAAAAAATGAAAACTATATCATTAATCGAATCATTTGATAAAAAGAAAGTCTTTCATAATATATGTGAAATAGTAAGAGGAAAGGGAGATTGGCTGACAGGGGTGAGGGGCAAGGCAAATCCTGCCAACACTGCTACCATAGCCCATAGTGCCCAAGCTAATGCTGCCACTGCCCATGCTCCAAGCCTTTACTGTAAATGAAGGCACAGATGATAAGAAATCCCTGCACCAGATATGAGAGTCAGCACTGGGACCTTGGCAACTGTCTTGAGATCAAAGCAGCAAAAGACAGAGAGAAGCAATAGCTGAGGCGAGCAGTTGCCACAGAATCAGGAGCTGAGTTGCAGTGATGAGATCAGCATCAAATACCACAGCCAAGAGGAGTGCCTGGACAGATTCTGGTTTTTCAAGTTCATTTCCAAGGCGGGAATTCCATTCCTCCTTTCCCCTTTCCCTCCTCAGGAAAGTTTGTGTTAGTGCCAAAACTTATCTTTGTTTATTCAAAGTTTATTTTACATTTCTATTCGGCTAGAGAATGAGGGGAGGACATAAACAATTAGATAGTGCTTTCTGTGTGCCTTGCATTGTGTTAAACACTTTTTGCAAATATTATTTCATTTGATCTTGTCTCTAAAAAGCCAGTATAAAAGTAAAACTATGATTAAACATTGCCTTACTGATCTGTATATTTTTCATTTGCTCAGAGGTAGCTAAAGTAAGTAAGGTAGCTAAAGGAAGTAAGAGTTCACTATGGTGGGGAGGAAGAAGAGGGAGGGCAAGGGAAAGAAAATCAGAGACACAGAGAAAAAGAAAAACCAAGAGACAAAGAGAGATAGAGACAGAAAGAGAGAAAGATATTCTCTTTTGAACTGCTGAGGCTTCCCAAGCTCAGATTTCAAGACAAAAATGGACTAGATGTATACATACATACATACATATATATATACACACACACACACACACACAGATATATACATACTTATACACACATACACACACACACACACACACACACACATATAGAAAGAATTAGCCAGTAGCTTCCTAGAGGTTTCTTTATGTCTCAGGTGGGTCTTCAGACAATTCCCTCAGTTTCCACCACTTTCTCACCCCTTTTCTCATGCTTCCTAGCAGTTTAAGAAAAAGACCGTCCCTCAAAGAATTAAGATTAAAGGTGTGAACTTTGGAGATAGTCATGGCCTAGAGGAACGAGCTAGAAACGAAGGACTCGCAAAAGAGAGAAGCCAAATCTTGAGAGAGTAGCTATCTCTTTTCAGTCAAACATTTTCTACCACCAAACACTGCTATAAGCAGACTACCCCCACTTCTATATTTCAATAAGATTAAAGATGAGTATTTGGAATTTGAGCTAATGTTGCATATAACAGAGAAACACTAGAAACATTCCCACCAAAAACAGGTATACAATGGGGATATTTACTCTCACTATTACTCTTAAAGGAAAAGAAAGGAATAAGCATTGGTAACACAGATGTTAAAACATAGATGTTTTCCTAGATATCATTATTCTCTACAGAACAACATAGGAACCCTAGCACAGAAACAAAAAATATTAAAATAGCTAATAGATAATTTCAATAAAAGTATAATACTAGATATACTAATGAAATGAGTGGTACTGCTACAGCATGACCAAAAATAAAAAAATATATATTTTACAATGATGGTAAAATATTACTGGACATCTAAGTCAAGCAGTGGATAGAACACCTGTACTGGAGTCAGGAAGACCTGAGTTCAAATATCACCTCAGACACTTACTAGCCTATGCAAGTCACTTAACCCTGTTTGCCTCGTTTCCGCATTTGTGAGGAATGAGCTGGAATGAGCTGGAAAAGGCAATGGCAAACCAGCCCAGCGTCTCTGCCAAGAAAGCCTCAAAAGAGATCACAAAGAGTTGGACCTGACTGAGAATAACTAAACAAAAAACAACAAAATATTGCTAAAATTAAGTCATTAATCAAGACATATAAGACGTACAGATAAAGTTTAAAATAATTTTGAAGAATAGTGCAATAGGATGCATGCCACTTATTACATGACTAATTTAAGGGAAAATAGTAAAAATACTAATATTGATCTAACAAATGCAGATTCAATGCGATTCTAATATGCTCTTTAATGGAATTTGTGTCATAATTTAATCCTAAAATTCATACAAAAATATATATTAAATATAACTTAAAAAAACTATGTATAACACATCAACTTTTTTATTCCTAGAAATAGAAAAATAAGAAAATTGATTGCCAGGAAAGAAAAGGGAACACAGAAATGGAACTTAAAGTATATAAGAAGTTAGTATTTAATAGAGCCATGCTTTTAAAAACATTTAAAATTATTCAGCTTTTAAAAGCTACTGGGAAAAAATGACAGCCAGATTCAATTGTAGCTAAACAAATTATTATATATGAATATGTAGTGATTCTGTCTTCCTATGAGTGGCATGGGAGTGCCATGTGTATGACTCAGAGGAAGAACAGAAGAGATACATCTTTAGACCTTTCTCTCTGTACTCTTTGCTAATGGAGACTTTGGTTCGTGCTAGGAGGGAAAGCAAGAGGTTAAGACCTGAGGCCACCACTCTTCTCTCCTCAAAGAGAGAAGTACTAGGCTAGAATGATATCTGTCTTTTCCCTCATATTATTAGTCTGTTGCTCAACACAAAGAGACTCCCAGATCTCACCCAACAAGAAATTCCTTGAGATCACTAGGGTAGCAAGTGGAGAATAATGACATGATCATAGTTCTACATGCTAGCTTTTCAGAATCTTTTCTTTTCTTTCAGCAACCTAAGGCATCATCCATACTTTTTCTTGAAGCTAGAAGTCAGAAACATTCAGAGACTCATGAGCCCCAAATATCAAAGAACCTGAAGGAAATAGAGAACCCCCAAAGACTGAAGAGACTGAATTTCGTTTCCATTTTGTCCTTATCAACTCCTCCCCACTTCACTGAGGCTGGGGTATTGATTTCAACCAATGAGGAGAAAGTATCATACCAACAGACTTTGTGGCTTGAGTTACAAATGTAATGCATTATCATTACGTAACAGCAAGGATCCTAACATACACAGGAGGGCCTGCTGTATAGGTTCTTAGATCTTCTTAGATCTGAGGGGTCAACAATCTTCTTTAATTACATTCAGCAACAGAGAAATTACAAGCAGACAATGAAAGACAAACAGACAGGGCTTCTAACTGCCTGAACATCAGCAATACATATATCACAGATAGATCCAATGTCTGACCATTGCATACATACATAGTTACCAGAGAGAGAAGCACCAACATCTGAGTTTTCAAAGTTGGGGGGTGGGGTGGGGGGAGAGGGGGTCCTTAATAGGATTTTAATTAGATTAATAGATTAATAGAATTTCATCTGGCCCCCAAGGCAAAAACCTCACCTCAGAGTATATATATATATATATATATATATATACTTTTCAGAGCCAGAGGGCATCAGGACCTTTGTGATTGAGTGCCTCATTAGGAATTTTAAAAAAAGGTATCTGAGGTCTATTAATGGGTGGGGAAGATCTTTAACTCTCATTAACATAAATTAACCTTACATGTTAGATCGTAAGAAACAACTAATATGAATTTAGAGAAACTTGAAAAGACTTACAAATTACTTATCCAAATGGTCAAAGGATATATGAACAGGCAATTTTCAGATGAAGATATCAAAACTATCTATAGGCATATGAAGACATGGTCTAAATCATTTTTGGTTAGAGAAATGAAAATTAAAACAATTCTGAGATACCACTTCACATCTATTAGATTGGCTAATATGAAAAAACAGGAAATGACAAATGTTGGAGACGATGTGGGAAAATTGGGACACTAATGCACTATTGGTGGAGTTGTAAAATGATCCAGCCATTCTGGAGAGCAATTTGGAATTACACTCAAAGGGTAACCATGCTGTGCAGACCCTTTGATCCAGCAATACCACCATTAGGTCTGTATCCCAAAGAGATCGCAGAAAGGGAAAAGGACCTACAAGGCAAAAATATTTATAGCAACCCTTTTTATGGTGGCAAAATATTGGAAATTAAGGGGGTGCCCATCAGTTGGGAAATGGTTGAACAAGCTGTGGTATATGAATGTAATGGAATACTATTGTGGAATAAGAAATGATGAACAGGTAGATTTCAGAAAAGAAAAACCTGTAAAGATTTGTACAAACTGATGTAAAGTGAAATAAGCAAAACCAGAAAAGCATTGTACATAGTATGAACTACATTATGTGATGATCATTATGAATGACTCAGCTTTTCCCAGCAACACAATGATCCAAGATAAGTACAAAGGACTCGGAAAAAAAATGCTATACACATCCAGAAAAACAACTGACAGACTCTGAATGTAGATTGAAACATACTTTTTTCATTTACTTTACTATTTTTTTAAAATTTTTTCTCCTTTTGATCCGTTTCTTCTTTCACAACTGTGACTAATGTGGAAATATGTTTTACGTGAGAGTGTATGTATAAGCTATATCAAAATCCCCACCGTTTTAAGAAGAAAGAAGGGGATGAGGGAAGGGAGAAAAATTCAGAACTCGAGATCTTGTAAAAATGAATGCTAAACATTGTCTTGACATAAAATTGGGAAAAAATAAAATACTATTGAAGAAAATAAAAGAAAAAAACTCTAGCCATAACTAGACCTCCAGTCTGGCATTCCCAGGCACCTTTGGACATCTCAAACTGTATGTTCAGTAGACATCTTAAATTCAATATATCAAAACTGAACTAATTATCTTTCCCTTTGAATTTCCATATTACCCTTGAGGGCAGCACCACCTTTCCAGTTGCCCAGAACTGCTACCTAGGTGTAATTGTCAGCTCCTCAGTATCTCTCATCCTTTATATAGAATCTGTTGCTAAGAACTTTTGATTTAGCCTTTGTATCATCTCTTGAGGACATCTCTTTTTTTTCCCTCTGATACTGCCACCACTCTAGTGTAGGCCTTCATCAATTTGTGCTTTACCTATTGCAACATGGTGCTGGTGGGTCTGCCTGCTTCAAGTTTCTCCACAGACCAATCCATCCTCTATTCATCTGCCAGTTGATTTTTCTAAAGCTCCAGTTAGATCACATCTCCCTTATACTCAATACACTCCAGTGATTCCTTGTATCATCTGGGATCAAATACATAATATTCAGTTTGACATTCAAAGTAGTTCCTACCCTCTCACCCCTTTCTAGTCTTCTTATACCTTATATCATCCCACATACACACATACTCTCCTAGCGGTACTTGACCTATGGTAGGTGCTTAAAATGTTTGATGAATGTCTGAACTCCATTAATAAAACAAAGAAAACAAAGTCAAGAGAATGATATATACAATGACTAAAACAATGTAAAACCATCAGAATTCAGATTAATATAATGATCAGTCTTACTTTCAGGGTACTCATGATAAAATACTTTCTCTCCTGGTAGTAGAAGGGTGGTATTCTATTGATATAGTCATTCATGGTTAATGTGCCAAGTTTATTGTACAAAACTTTTTGTTGCAAGAGCAAGTTCTAGGGAATTTGACCATCTGGGAAAAATCACAACCATTTTGTAAAAGAATCAATATATTAAAATTAAAAATCAAATGTATACATAGTTCAAAAAGGAGTTAGAACCATAATTCTTACCTTAACTAGACTGGTAATTCAGATACTAAAATGGGGGTGGGGGAGGAAAAAGGAATGTATCAAGAAAGGAGAAAAAAGACAGTTTTATCAAGCAAAAAAGCAAGAAGACATTATTGGCAATAAAAGGCATAGTAAACAGGGTATTGAATTTCAAGGCAAGAAGATGTAGGTTCAAATCTTAAGTCAGACATTTGTGACCTTAGGTTAGTCATTTAATCACTCTGCGTCTGTTTTCTCATTTCTCTCTCTCTCTCTCTCTCTCTCTCTCTCTCTCTCTCTCTCTCTCTCTCATACATATCATAACCTCCCTTGGAGCAAAAGACTTGAACAATCTTTGAAAACAAACTATTATATTTCCATGAAGAGATATCCAAATTCTCTAATAATCATCAAAATAGATATCAAGAGAGCCTTAAAATCCAACCTTATATATACCACAAGGACAAAAGTAGCAAAAGATAGCAAGAAGAAAAAAAAATCAATGCTGGGGCCATTTATGAAGAAAGAGATATTCTAATATATCATTGATATAGAGATGATAACTTTTTGAAGAATGATGACATGACAGAGTGTTACAGTGCTAATTACTATCTTTGACTCAGCAATTACATCACTGGAATTTTATCATAAAACTACTATACAAAGGGAAAATTACCTATTTATGCAAAATATTAACAGTATGTTTATTCATCATGGCATAACTCTAGTGCAAATTATATGTTTGATGACTGCAATAAGAATGAACAAATTGTGGCATATGACAACAATGGAATTATGGCATCAAAAAGACCCCAATAAATATGCAAGAAAATATGGAAGTCCTTCTGAAAGCTTTCAAGTACAAAATAGACATTTCCCTTCATAGAGGGAGTTTGAAGCTTAAATAGATTAGCAATATAGGAAAAGAGCAGTAAGACAATTTGCCTTTGGGAAAAATCTGCATTTCTACTTTTATACCTAACTACTCATCTACCGAAGAGCCCCAAAGCAACCTGGGAAGTGAAACTGACTGAATTGGGACTGATTATCCTAATGTAAGATAGAGTGCCTTATTCAGGAAAGAGACATTTTGTCCAGCAAAGATTGTCAGAAGAAGTGAGCTAAACCTCTTTCATCTTCTTCCTGGAAGAGACATACATCAGAGCCTGATTCTGAGGGAGTGAAAGGGAAGAGAATTCTGCAATTGTGAAATTAAGAGTAGGTGCTATACCTAAAAGATTATAGAAGCACTCTAGATGAAAAGAGAACTGAAACACTTTAGCTGAAGAGAATGCAGTACTACCCAACCAAGCTAGTGGATGAAGGTAGGCAAAAATATAGTACCCAATAATAGAGTTGTTAGTTCATGGACTCCAGGGGATTGACCCATCCAGCAGGCATACCACAACCTGAGAAGAACTCAGGGCCAAGAAATCTGTCCAGCCCAACTAAGCAGCAGCAGTAGGACAGCCTACTCATTTCAGTCCAGCAACAATTGAACCTGGTGAGGAGCAGCAGCCAAGCAACTGATTGTTTTACCTAACCTAGGAGTGAGCTGACCAATCCAGCTGAGATATCGTACCCTACTTAGAGCAAGTATAGCTGAACAAAAGAGTGATAGATCCATCATTTATCCATGCCCTCCTGTGATCATTATGAGAACTTTGTAGAGAAATGATTTCTTGTAGTTGTGAGTTGCCTTGGACATAATATATTTCTGACATGTATGCCTCTCTGCCATTGAACTTTAAATTCATGTTTACTCTTCCTGCCCCTCTCAACTCTGTGTGTATTTATGGGAGAGGATTTCCCTGGTGGTGGGAGAAATATTTTGTAACTACAAATTTTACTGTCATTTGATTAATGTCTTTTCTAAAGAACTGAGTCTACTATCAGGTTATTAAGGGGAAACACACTGATGGGGACTCGAGCTAATAGTAGAAGGATAGCCACATATAGGGTTATCCTTAGAATTCTGAAATAAATAGCAGCCACCTCTCTGGAGACTCAACTTGATGGTGTCAAAGGGCAGGGTGGGCAAGAAAGCCTGGAAGGGCGGGGGTTGGGGGGTGGGGTGTTATGGGAGAAATATCTCTTTTTTCAGTTCATGTGCTGGGTAGCTGCTGTCCAATATGTATTTGCCACAATGTAGAAATTATAGAAGTAAAAAAATCTAGGTTTTATTTATTATGCTCAAGCACAGATTCAGGTCTCAGAGAAAAACTGGATAATATGAAGAGTCTAACAAGGCTTCTTATAAGATAAAAATATGTCAGAGTGACAAAGAAATAATTTATTTATATATTGCAATCTTGTCATTCCTTTTAGGTCATAAAATTTAAAGAAAAGATCCATAATGCCCCACATTCTTCAGTATCATAAAAGTTGAACAAACTTAGTTAAACATAGTCAGAAGCTCATACATCCCCTAAGGGTACAAACCTCATCACACAAACTCCACAGGTAAACCAAGTCAGGTTACAGATTAAACTACATTTAATTTAGACTGTTTGAGGAGGAGGATTTACATGTAGCCAAGGAGTAAGGCACAATTGAGATTCTTCCTTTGGCTTCTTATTTAAGGAAGGAGGAAGAGGAAAAGGAGGAGGGGAAGGACAAAAGAAGGAGAAGAAAAAGAAGAAAGGGAAGAACTAACCAATGTGAATTGGCAGGTTGGGTTCCTGCAGGGCAGTTACTACTCATAAATTGTCTGTCCTATGTCCTCAAAGAGGACCCATGACTTGCCAGTGAACTGGATTTAAGTGAGACAGGGCTATTCAGAGTCATCATGCTTGCTATCTGTTCCAGAATCATCAGAGTTCAGTGACAAGACAAAAGTCCATGTGAAAGTTATATTTACAGGAAACATTTTCTTGTTCTGCAAAGAATGTTAATTTTTAATTCAAAAGGCAATGTTTCCGCTTCTTCACACTTCTACTAGCACATTTTTGTCATTTTTTCTTTAATTTACGAAATGAATTTTGTAATTTTGAACATTTACCTGTTTTATATGATAGTGAAAACTATTGTTAAGTGAAGCAACCTAGTGTAATGGAAATAAAAATGAACATAAAGTGAAAAGACACTGATTTAAGTCCTCTGATCCTAGGTCTGTTACTTTGTTTCCTTAGTTTCTAAATCTGTAAAGTGGAAAAAAAAATTGCCTCTACTTTGCAAGTATTAATAGACTCAAATGAGATAATACATACCTCTAAGTGAAGTATAATTTATTATTATTAGCTATGCTTGCCCAAAGACATGAATTTCTATCTACCATTCCTGAGTTATCATGAAGATATCACAATAAAGAAAAAAAGCATAATTTTTCTTTTGTTTA
This sequence comes from Bettongia penicillata ogilbyi, assembly GCA_023548195.1. Taxonomy (NCBI): domain Eukaryota; kingdom Metazoa; phylum Chordata; class Mammalia; order Diprotodontia; family Potoroidae; genus Bettongia; species Bettongia penicillata. The sequence goes on along the minus strand of JAJHZJ010000579.1, from coordinate 848,792 downwards.
TTGCTGTCTTTATGTTTCTGTGGTATGTGACCAAACTTCCAGTTTTTGGTGAGACTGGAGTTTTAAGACTGCAGACAGATGTACTCCATCTAGATTGAAAAATTATTAAGCTGTTTCTGCCTTAAATCTACTTCCATAAAATTTCCCAGATGTAGATCTAGAAAAGATAATGTATATGTAACAGATACACTTATTTACTTGTGGTTTATGATCTTTAAAATTTTCTATCCATAATGATAATTTTCATATTTTGATTAACATGGAGACTTTTTCATACTGATACTATAGTGAGTATATGGATCAAAATCTGGCATTACCAAATACCATACTTATTATTTGATTTACAGATAAAAGCTTTCACATGTGTTCTCTCCCCATCATAAAGTGAGTTTCTTGTGAGAGGGAACTTCACAGTAAAGCCTTGCCTTTTCATTTAGAACAGTGCTTTGTGCATAGTAAAACCTTAAAAAATGCTTCATTTATTCAAGACATTCTTTTGGGCTACAATTTTATGATTATTAAAATAAAAGTGCCTGATCAAATCATCTCCAACTACCCCTTTCTCTTTATATGCTAACTGGCAGCTCACAGATTGACTTTAAATCTTTGATTAGACAGAAAGATTTTTGGGAATAGGGTCAGAATTTTTCTGATCTTTACTACGAAAACTTTAGATTGCTACAGTGGGTTCTCAATGTAATATTTGCTGATTGTCAACCAGCAAATATTTTTTACAAGGTAAAACAAATCTTGAAAACTGTGCTAGATAGAATTCTAAAGTGTAATGTCTGTAGAGTATCTTAATAGAGAAACATTATTGCCTATGCCAGAGTCTGTGCATGCTACGAGTTCATGACATTAAGACCTGTCTAAAAGTTGCCTGTTGTTGAATCAATGTTGCATAGTGGATAGAAGTAAGCATTTGGAGACCACTTGATGCAAGTTTTACTTCTACCACATAATCTCTGTAACCAGTTTGGTAAAATGAGAACAATTCTTTGTACTGTCTCCCTCAAAAGATTGTTTTAAGTCTCAATTGTGAGGAAAATGATGCTTAAAAAGGTTGTGTGTGGTGTTTGGTCACCCAACTAATTTATGTTAAGATGTGTGGCTTGAACCTAGGTATCCAAATTCAGCACTCTACCCACTTAGCAATACTAACTCAAGAGGCTGCTTTTAGAAGAAGCTTAGTGTCCTTGGAAGCGTCCTTGGAATGACTTTGGAATGCTCACCTGAAACAAAACATCCATAGACCCTGGAAGAGGCAACAGAACTCCTTCATCTAAAATATTCTACACATACTGAACTTCTGAATTTTGTATATAGTTCTATGATTTGTTTTCCCTTAACTTGGGGTCCATCAACTTAATTTTTTTTTTATAATGTATTTCAGTAATTCCCTGGAGTAATCTCAAGTATTTTAAAACAGTATTCTGAGAAGGGCTTGATGTCAGACTGTTGAAGGGATTTATAACAATCACAAAATTAAGAACTTCTGCTTTCCAAAAACACTTGCTACTTGTTAATAAACCAGCAAATATTATAGTGTCTCACAAATCTTATTGCTTTTTAAAATTTTTTTATGGGTTGTTCAAAAAACTTATTTATTAATATTTACAAATTTATTTTTTATTTAAGCTACTGAAGTTAAGGGGTTTATCAACTTAAAAAAATAACTATTTCAATAATTGATTCCCCTTGAACTACTACAGCTTAAAACTGCACTAAGAGTTGTGGGGGACACTGTATTCAGGACTCCTTGAGTTCATGGATCTTCATAGTAATGATCTGAAAGACTGTATCCCTATCCTCAGAAAACTTTCAGTTGAATACAAGATTTTACCACTTTGTGAACAGATGGTATTTGTTAATCATGAAACGCTGCCTGGAGGAGGGTGGGAGTGGAGGTAATTTGCCCCTAAATTGCTTTTGGTCTTTGGGAGGTCGTGTGCGTGTGTGTGCGTGTGTGTGTGTGTATGTGTGTGCGTGTGTATGTGTGTGTGCGTGTGCGCGCGCGCGCGTGTTCTAGGAGGTAGGTAGGAAGGTGTACACACGCTTACACATACACACCGAGGGATGGCCAGAGGAGGAAGGGAAGGAATCCTGTTTGGATCGGGGCCTGTGGGGAGCACGTTCCCTCATCCTTCCTCCCAGCCCCCTCCCTCAGCACAGCGCCATCCCAGTCTGCCCGGCCGGGTGCTCGCCGCTGCCCCTGCTCTCCGCGGCTGCAGTCCGCCCCGGTCCGCGGCGGCGGCATTTTGTGCCGCGCGGTGACCCCTCCTTGGCGGCGGGCGGCGGCCGCGGCTCGGTGGGCCGTGGAGGCGCCGCGGCCTGGGCCCCGCGGGCCAGCGAGGAGGCCGCTGGAGGGGGCGGCCCGGCCGCCGTGGCCTTGGGGCTGTAGGGGCGGGGGGTTGCAGTCGCGCAGGAGGCTGCGAGGCCCGCCGCCGCCCCCTCCTCGTTATCTGGCCGCTGGGAAGGGGGGCAGGCTCGGCGAGCCTCTCCCCTCCCCCGCCTTCCGGCCACCATCGGCTCCGCCGCCGCCCCGCTGGCCCTCCAGCCGGCTCCCGCTCCCGCTCCCGCCCTGGGCTCGGCGGCCCTGGCTGGAGGAGGAGCCGGGGGAGGAGGAGGAGGACGCCGCTCCCGGCCCGAGCCGCCGGAGATGGCCGGGGGAAACGGCGGCGGCTTCGCCTCGGCGGCGGCTGGCAGTGGGGAGATCGTCCAGCTCAACGTGGGGGGGACCAGGTGAGCCGTGGGGGGCGGGGAGGAGGAGGTCGGGGTTCCCGGCCCATCCCCCGCTGAGCGGACCGGGCTGTTCACAGGTGGGCGCTGGCCGGGAAGCCGCGGCTCGGCCAGGTGGAAGATGCCCATCCCCCACTAGGGGGCAAGCCCCCCCAATGCCGGGGCTCTCCCCCATCTTGGAGAAAAGAAGGGCGTTGTGAGTGCCCCCCGCGGGAGCCACACGTCTCTCCCCTTCTCCAACCTAGTGGGAAACAGGGAGCATCAATTTAGGGGACACTTGGGGGAGAGAGGGAGAAACATAGTTGAGCTGTGGGCATGGAGGTCTCACCATCTCCCATACCCTTTGACTGTCTTCAGCCAACCAGCTACCTCACTTTACTTCTAAAACGCACGCAGCCTTTCCTGGAGGGCTTCTATCTGGTTTTCCGAATACTGTAATTGTAGTACATTGTGTCACTTAAAACGTGTCTTAATTGCAACCTTGTTATATTTATCGGTTTGAAGGAACTGTGTGTAGATGTTAGAGGAACACGGCTAAATGATGCACTCTCAGTTATAAGAATATTTTTATTGATTGTAAAGTGAAAAATGGAGACGATAAAAAAGAGTTTGGTGCCGTATCCTACCCCGCCCACGTTCTTCCCACCTCCCCAATCTCGCAGCCCACCTCCTTTGCTACGGGCCCTTTTTCTAACTAGTTCAGAGGCGAGGAGTGGGGATAGAGGGGGAAGGATGTGTGGAAGCGACCTTAATTTTTGTGCTGTGCTGTTTTATATTTTATGAGTCACTTTTCTCAGAAAGAGTTTGCCAGTTCTCTGTGAAGGAAGGGCATAATTAAGTTAATGAAGCGTGGTAGGAGCCAAATAGCTAAGGCTTCTTGGATAATGTACTTTATAATGTTCAATCCAAGATAAATTTCAAGACCTGAGAGGTCTCTTTTGAATCATATTAGAACATGCTTTGAAAATACAATAGCATTTTGACCAGGATAATTTAAAAAAAACAGTTTTAATCCCAAATTTTTTCGGAGTTTCCCATTGTTAACAGGGATCAAAGCATATTATAATGAATATAACACAGGGTTTTTACTCAGAAACACCTGGGTACAGATCCCTCCTTAGATACTTTATTGGCTTAGTGATCCTGCGCAAGTCACTTAACCATTCTGCTTTGTTTTCCTTATCTGGACTCTGGTTCCTAATCCCTTGCAACTCTAAATCTGTGATCTTGTATCTTATACACAGGTATTATCTTTCACCTTCAGTCAATCATTTCTCCAGTATTCTTCCCTTAACTCCCAACTTGACTCATTGTGTACCATTGTGGCTGCCCCCATGATAAATGACCTGAATTGTTGAAATATGTTTTAATAAAGTGAGAACTGTTCTGGCCTCAAAACGTGTAGATGTAAGTAATAAAAGTGGCACCTAATAGTAGACAATAAATGTCATCTGTTGCGTCAGAAAATACTTATTTGACCCTGGGTGAGCTACAAGCTTTAGATTAGAAAAAGTTCTAACCTTCATGAGTCTTATAGTCTAGTAACATGATATATTTATTGATGATATTGGTTTGCCATCAAATTGGGGAAATTAATAGCATTATACTTGTGACATAGCTATTTTTTAAGATGCTTTTTTTAACTTGAGTTATGAATACTATATATTACTGTTTTTTATTTTAATTTTTTTATAAAATTTTGAATCTATTTTTATCTTAGCTTTTTTTGTTTATGGTCATTAGCAAGTGTAAAATTCCACTTAAGTTATTAAATAGTTTGTGAAGGCAGCTTCAAAAGAAATTAAAATCGTTATTTCTGTTTTGGAGGTTATCAGTGCTTTGTCTTATGTTTCTACTTACATTATATAACAGAATTAAATATTAGATTACATGTGTGAATAGCAACATATGAGAAAGGTGAAGTTTTGTTTGATTTGATGGAAAAGTGAATAAAACTTTTGTTCTGCCTTATTAATATTAAACTTATTTTAATTCATTGTGCATAGCTGTTACAATGAAAGCATTTAATCAAATGGACAGTAATACATAAATAAAATATCCCATTGCAGTAATATAAAAATACATTGTTTAGTTGTTGTCATATTTTGGAGCTGGGTAGGACATTTTAGAAACACAGATCTGCATAGTCACCAGACAGACCTGAATTCAAATCTGTTTCTGACACTACCTGTCTGACGTTGGCCAAGTTGCCTAACCTCCCTGGACCTCAGTTTCCTCTTCTGTAATAGGAGAGGGTTGGATTAAATGACCTCTGAGGCTCCTTCCAGCTATAGATATAGAAAGAATCTTTGTCATTTTGGCCAGTATAAGAAGCAAATGGTGCAAGATGTATAAAACTCATGAAAGTCGGGACACTGTTACTGTCCTAAGATTGGAAAACTTTTACTTGAAAGAAATGCTTCTAGGATTGACTTTATTAATACTGTGTCCTATTTGGAGAGGAAAAAGATGTATAAAAATGTGCATGATCAAAGATAGGAGAAAATTTGAAATGGTAGCCAAAGTAGGATAAAGGCAATTAAAGAAAAGATACTACAAAAGAGACAAACTCTTACAAAGTCACATAGCATATTGAGTAGAATATTGGACTTGGAATCAGTCATAAAAACCGGGGTGTACATTTCATCTCTAACACTAAATAACTGGTATACCTAAGTTACGTAACCTTTCTAAAGCTGTTTCTTCATCAGGCTTCGAGAAGGTTCCCCCTCCATAATACATGCCTACACTTCTTTCCTATCACTTTAGCTCTCTGCAGTTTAGTTTTTGACTTCATCACTCAGCTGAAACTGCTCTTCAAAGTTAACCATTGATCTGTAAGCCAAATAAAATGGTCTTTTCTCAATCCTCATTTTTTCTTACCTTCTCTGTAGCCTTTGACCCTGTTAATCACCCTCTTCTAGACACTGTTTTCTTTATGATTTCATGATGCTGCTCTGTCCTTTTCCTCCTCCTCCCTGTCTTCCACCTTTTCATTCTCTTTTTCTCTAATCAGTTTAGTTTGGCCACCTAACTGTAGGCATCCCCCAAAGCTCTATCCTGGACTCTCTTCAGTTCTCCCTCTACTATTTTACTTGGTGATCTCCTCAAGGCCCATGAATTCAATAATGTCTGTGCTGCTGATTTTCCAATCTACTTATCCAATCTTAGCCTCTTGTTTCAAAACTTTAGTTGCCGTATGGGCATCTTGAACTGGATGTCCTATGGATATCTGAAACTTAGCGTATGCATAAGAACTCATCTTTCTCTTCATGCTCTTCTACTTCCAAACTTTTCTCTTGCTGTCAAAGTCACTGTCATCATCCTTCAGTCACTCAAGGTGTCATTCACCCTCTCTCACATTCTTCTGAGACAGGAATGAGTTCAGTTTTTTCAACTCTCAAGTCTAATCAGTTGCCAAGGCCTGTTATTTCTACCTTTGTAACATCTTTGTAACATCCATCCCCTTCTCTCCTTCATCACCTCATGCCTCAAGTATTAAAATAGACTTTCCTGTTGATTTCCCTTTCTCAAGCCTCTTCCCACTCTATTTCATCCTCCATTCAGTTAAGTGTTCTTTCTGAAGTTTGGGTCTGACCATATTATCCTCACCCCCCTCCCCCTACCCCATCAGTAAACTCCAATGGCTTCCTATCACCTCCAGGATCACCACATAAAATCCTCTTTTTCACAAAGCATTCTATAACCTGCTCCTCCCCCACCTTCCCAGTCTTTTTCTAAAATGAGACATTTCTACACTCCCCACCTTACACCAGAGACATACTTTGTGAACCTTTAACAAAATTGTAAATCTGGACTCTAGGTGTTTTTTATTTTATTTAAAAAATATTTTGTTTTATTAATCCTCCTCACCTTTCCATCCCCCCAATTGAAAACACAAGAACCTCAAAATGCATTGTCAGCATCAATAGCCAAAACAAATTTTCTCATTGACCATGTCAAAAAAAAAATTCTTATTCTGTACTCTGACTCCTTCACTTTTCTATTGAGAGGGTAGATAGTATGTTCATCATTTTGAGAAGATTGATTTTATTTTTAAATATTTTATTTACACTAGGCATTTTCATTAACTCTTCCCTGTGTATGAAATATTTTCCCTCATCATGTTGGTCTCCTAGTTTCCCTGGCTTCCTTCAAGTACCAATTAAACACTTTGCCTTCCTCAGGAAGTCTTTTCTGATGCCCCTCCATTCTGTTGTCTTCCTTCTGAAGATTCCATCTGTTTTATTTTGGATGTAGATTGTTGGCACATACTTTTTCACATATTGTCTGCTCCATTAGACTGTGAGCTCCTGTTTGCTCAGTGCCTACTTGGCCTAACACATAGTAGGTGCTCAGCAAATGCTTCTTTACTTGCCTATAAAATATGGATGATAACTGTAATGCACCTACTACGCAGGGCTATTGAGGGTTTCAAATGAGATACTGTTTCATTATTAGGCAAAACTTAGAACATTTTTATACATGTTTGTAGAAGTAGGAAAAATGTGTATGGTTATAAAATTGTCTGCTGTATTCTGCACTGGTTTGACTAAAAATTGGGTAGGAATTTCTTCCCCTTTCCACCCTCGTAGCACTAAGAGTAATTTAAATTTTTAATGATATTAAGAGTTGGTGTTCATGCTTTAACTCGGTTTGACACGTCATTCAATTTGTATTCCTATAACAAAATTTTGAACATTAGCAGTTCAGTTTGTGGAGAAGCAGTTAATTATGTGCTAAGAATGGCAAAGAGAACCAAGTCAAGTGGCATAGTGGATGGAATCCTGGACAAATATTGAAAAAGCTGAATTGATTACTGTTTCAGATACATACTAGCTGTGTGACCTTGGGAAAGTCTCAGTTTCTCCGTACCTCAGTAAAAGGAGACTAATATTAATACCTACCTCATATGGTTTTTGTGAGGGTCAAATGAGATAACATATAGAAAGACCTTTGTAAACCCTAAGGAGTAATGCAAATGCTAGTTATTATTTTTATGTAATGCTTTAATCATTACAGTTTAGAATTAGAATTTTAATTTTGTCTGAAAATATTTTCTGAAAAGTTGTTTAATAAATTAATGAATTTAATTTTAATGAATTAAATTAATCTGGCTATCTGAATTTTTTTGAGTTTTTCATGTGACGGAACTTTTAAAATGCCATGTAAAGAACATTGGACGATAGTGAGAAGACCTTGGTTCTAGTTTTAGCATTTCCAGTAATCAGCTGAGTGACCTTTTCCCTAGGCCTCATTTTCTCTAAAATGAGGGGGGGTTGCCATAGATGATTTCCAAGGTCCATTCAAGTTCTTTGATTCTGTGAGTACAATTTCCAGTACTAAAATCAATCAACTTTGTTAAACAAACAAAACACTCCTGAACACAGACTTAGTAGGTCAGCCAGTTTGATTTAAATACTTGTCATTTAAAACTGTTCTTTGTTGCTTTTTCAAGTTCCATTTTGGGGGGAGGTGGGTTATAGGAAGTGGTGAGGAAAGTTACTGTGACTCTTTTGTGTTTATGAGAAGACACTATCTTTATTTATTGCTATCATCCCTTCCTAAAACTTCACATTCAAAGTGCTTTCCTAGTATTATCTCATTTTGTTCTTAAAATAAAAAGTTCTGTGATATAGGTAGGACAAATATTTTAATCTTTGTTTTCTAGATAAGGAAATTGGGACTGTTATTAATTTAAAGCCATTCAACATTTATTGTATACAAATTATGAGCCATGTAGTGTTCTGTATGATGGTGATAGACAAAAATGAAGCACTCCCTGCCCCCAAATTGTTTACATTCTGTTGGGTAGATAGGATAAACCACGAAAAAATGCAAGGTAATTTTTGGGAGGAAGCACTAACATTTAGGGGGAGAGTCAGGAAAGCCTCTCATTTATGGATGCCATAACTGAGCTAAGCTGGGATTTTGAGAGGTAGAGGTAAGGAAATCAATTTCGGGAATGGGAGGACAACCTGTCCAAATGTACAAAGAGGGGAAACTGGCATGATATATGTAAGGTACAGTAAGAAAGACAGTTTGGCTAAATTTCAGAAAACCTGAAGGGGAGTAATGTATGAGCTTGAAAAGGTAGGTTGAAGCCAGGTTGTAAAAGGCTTTAAATATCAAATGGTTAATAGATCTCAGATCTGTAAAATGGGGGTGGATAATTACATACATTACCTATTTTGGAGGATTGTTGCGGGTTCAAGGTTTTGTAGACTCTAAAATCCTATATAATTATTAGTATTAGATAAGTCAAAGAATCAAGATTAAAACTCATATCTTCCACCTTCTTGTGGAAAATAGTTTCTACCAAATTCTGATTCTTGCTTAGAAATTTACCACCAAGAGATTTTAAAAAATCACACAGCCCCATCATTTGGTCCCAGATATTTAACAGTGTTAAGCTAAATGTTAATTGTGCTAAACTATAAAGGTTGGGAGAAAATAAGACTAATATTTTACATTGACAAATCTTTTATCAGGTATATCAATCATTTGTTTTTTTTTAATACATAGCAACATTCATGGTTTAAACATTTATTTAGTGTTTACATTGTGCTAGGGGCAATCAGAGCTATAGAAAGGAATGAGGTGGAGCTTATATTCTTGTAGAAAACATATAATTTCTTTCCATGGAGCCTTTTCTGATTGTCCCCCTAGCCACACGATAAAATAGCATAACTAGATGTGAAATTACAGTAAGAGAGATATAAAGTAAAATAGTAGTTCACAGAAAGAAAAAAAATTCTTTAGATTGACGTGATGAGGTAAAACTTCATCAGTTATATGGCACATGGACTGGACTTTCAAGGATCAATAGAAGTTCAACTTGCAGAGTTAGACATAGGGAGAAGAGTATTCTAGGCAGAGGAAATATCATGAGCAGAAAATGTTTTGGTTTGTGTTCTCAACATTGTGGGTACTCCCATCACTAAATCGAATTTTAGTGACATCTTCCCATGATTTTGAAATAATATTTTCACAAATCTTCAGTAGAGAATCCACCCAGTGTGTATGCTGGAGGTCTGTTTACATTTTAAAGTTTTTCATTTTTTATAGCTTGGAAATTAAGTATTTCTCTGAAAATTTAAGTATTAAGTATTTGGTATTGTAATCTCTATTGGAAATGTTCTTACATTTTTATGGATCTTTGTTATGCCCAGGCAAGGTTGGGTTACAATTTTGTCTGTGGTGATGTTCCCATTTCAGTACAGTTTTTGTTGAATTCTCACTGATATTTGGAGCAGGGTCTGTAATTGTAATGAGGAACTTTTCATTTTTATGAAAGATACATTATGATGGATAATTTTGGATACCAGGTTTTGCTGAGCATTTAGGAGGTACTAAGTTTTCAAACCTGTAGGGATATGTGACACAGTTTCAACTATTTTTCTTGGAATAATCTTCAGTAATGTTTAGGTCTGGGTTTCTTAAGCATAAACCTTCTATAATTTCTGGTGGCAGTAACTGAATCCTGAATTAGCATTATAAATCCCTCCATTTTTATAAACATCAGCGTGTCTCATTCAGTTGTTTGACACTGTTGACGTTTTTGGTTGAGTTCATGTGGATGTCACCCATGCTTTTTGGTTGCACTCTTGGATCTCAACTGTTTTATAAGCTCCATACAGTTGTGTGTACTTACCTTATATTGATTGGGAACAGTTCTGATGTTTATCAGTTGCAAATAATGGTAGCTTTTAGTTTTAAAAATATACTTTATACATTATACATTATAAAGTATACTTTTATTATTTATATTATGTTGGTGCTAGCTTCTCCAGACTTTGAGCTTATATTGTCCACTAAAACCCACAAGATCTGCTTCTCAAGAACTGTTTATTAATAATGTCTCCCTCACTTGGTATTTATGAAGTAGATTTTTTAAAAATAGTATTGTATTTTTTTCCCCTCAGTTACATGTCAGGAAATTTTTTACGTTCATTTTTACAAGGTTTTGAGTTACATTTTCCCCTTCCCCTTTTATGAAAATGGTAGCCAGTTTTATATGGTTTATACATATGCTACCTTGTAAAAATATTTCCATATTAGATGCAGTTGTGAAAGAAGAAACAAATCAAAAGAAAAAAAATCAAGAAAGTGGAAAAAAACATGCTTCAATCTGCATTCACAGCTTTTCATCTGGATAGTTTTTTCCTTCTTGAGTGCTTTGTGCTTGACTTGGATCATTGTTTTGCTAAGAAGAGCTGAGTCATTCATAGTGATCATCACACAATGTTGCTGATACTGTGTACAATGTTTTCTTGGTTATGCTCATTTCACTTTGCATCAGTTTGTATAAGTCTTTCCAGGTTTTGTTTTTTTTTAATCTGCTGTTCATCATTTCTTATTCCACAATAGTATTCCATTACATTCATATACCACAACTTGTTTAGCCAGTCTCCAAGTGATGGGCATCTCCTCAGTTACCAATATTTTGTCACCATGAAAAGGGCTGCTATAAATATTTTTACACATGTAGGTCCTTTCCACTTTTTATGATCTCTTTGAGATACAGATCTAGTATCTAGTAATGGTATTGTTGGATCAAATGGTGTGTATAGCATGGATGCCCTTTTGGCACATATTGCTCTCCGGAATGGTTGGATCAGTTCTAGGAACAGTGCATTAGTTTCCTGATTTTCCCACATCTCCAGCATTTATCATTTTCCTGTTCTGTCATATTAGCCAATCTGGTAGGTATGAAATGGTACCTCTGAGTTATTTTAGTTTTCATTTCTCTAATCAAGTATGAAGTATATTTTTTGAAAGAAAATTTTAACCTGTGTGTATCTCCAAAGTTAGATGCCATCTGAAGTAGCTTCAGAGAATGAATAGCAGCTGCTACTCCTAGAAATTCCCATGAGACAAAAACCCAGGAAAGCAATCAGTAGTAAAACCCATGAGACAAAAACCCAGGAAAGCAACCAGTAGTAAAACCCATGATTTCATGTTTGTATTCACTCATGCAAAGTTTAGGCAATAAAAAAGATGAACTCGGGGTCCAAATAAAATAGGAGACCTGATGGGATAAAATGTATGATTGGACGTGACTCTGGATGGGTCTACCTTATTCAAAAGAAACAAGGTAGGGGTAGAATAGGATTGTATTTTAAGAAACATTGGGGAGGAATTCAGATCCAGGCCTCATAATTCAGTTAATCCCAGTTGCCAAGAACAGGAAAGAAAAAACCAGGAGAGGAGAAGGGTGTGGTGGCGGTGTACATCTGTAATCTCTGAGGAGATTTAAGACGGTCAGACACTTTGTACTCTGGAGTACTTTGTAATCAACTGTGGAGATTAGCTGATTGAATATCATTACTAAATCCTGCACAAATATGGTAAATCCTGGAAAGTGGTTGGGGTTGGTCAGAAAGTGAAGCCCAGGAATTGCTGCTGCACTTACAGCCTGGGCTAGAGAGGGAGTCCCAGAAGAAAACAACTACAACAAAAGGGAGTGTGGCGGAATAGAAGTAATTTTGTCGTTGTGGTGTAGTGTAGGATGTCCAGGCTCATGTAGTGGTGTGATCTGCTAGCAGTGAGGGACTTTGTTTAGTCAGTGAGCTTTCATTAAGGATGTCATTGGTGCTACGTGTACAGAAAAACAAACCAAAAAGAACAGCTCCCCCTCAGGAACTTCACAGTATAGTGGAGGAGATAGCATGCGATACATTTGTAAAAATAAACTATGTATGAGATAAATAGGAAAAAAATTAGCAATGATAATGGCTAGGCCACTTTCGTTTGCATTTTTAAAAAATTTTCCTTGATATTTTTGACCTTTTGTTCTTCTAGATGAATTTTGTTATTTAATATATATAATAATTTTTTGGTAATTTCATTGGTATGGTTACAAAAAAAGTAAATTTAGGTAAAATTGTCTTTTTTATCATATTAGCTCAACCTGCCTGTGAGCAATTGATATTTTCCCAATTATTTAGATCTGACTTTGTTTGTGTGTAAAGTGTTTTGTAATTGTGTTCCTGTAGTTCCTGGTTTTGCCTTGGTAGGTAGACTCCCAAATATTTGATATTATCCACAGTTATCTTAAATGGAATTTCTCTTTCTATCTCTTGCTGTTGGTCTTTGTTGGTGATATGTAGCAGTGCTGATGGCTTATGTGGTTTTATTTTATATCCTGCAACTTTGTTGAAGTTGTTAATTATTTCAAGTAGTTTTTTAGTTGATTCTCTAGGCTTCTCTATGTATACTGTCATATCTTCAAAGTGATAGTTTTGTTTCCTCATTGCCTAGTCTAATTGTTCAATTTATTTTTATTCTCTTATTGCTAAAGCTACCTTTTCTAGAACAGTATTAAATAAAAATGGTGATAATTGGGCATCCTTATTTCACCCCGATGTTACTGGGAAGGCTTCTAGCTTATCCCCTTGCATATAATGCTTGCTGAGGATTTTAGATAGATACTACTTACCATTTTAAGGAAAACTCTATTCCTTTACTCTGTAGTGTTAATAGGAATGAGTGCTGTATTTTGTCAGAAGTTTTTTCTGTACTAAGATAATCACATGCCTTCTGTTAGTTTTGTTATTGATGTGGTCAATTATGCTGATACTTTTCCTAATATTGAACCAGCCCAGCATTCCTAGTATAAACCGCATCTTGTCATAGTGTATTTGGCTGGTAACAAATTGCTGTAATCTCTTCGCTAATATTTTATTTAAAATTTTTGCAGCAATATTTATTAGGGAAATTGGTCCAAAATTTTCTTCTCTGTTTTGGCTCTCTTGATTTACGTGTCAGCACTATGTGTCATAAAAAGAATTTGATAGGACTCCATCTTTGCCTGTTTTTTCAAGTAGTTTATATAGTACTGGAATTAATTGTTCCTTAAATGTTTGGTAGAATTCACTTGTAAATTCATCTGGTCCTGGAGATTTTTTTCTTAGGGAGTTCAGTTTCCTTTTCTAAAATGTAGTCAAGTATTTTATTTCTTCTTTTAACATATGCAATTTATATTTTCGCAAATATCCATTTCACTTGGATTATCAGGTTAATTGGTATATATTGGACAAAATAGCTCCTAATTATTGCTTTAATTTCCTCTTCATTAGTGATGAATTCACCCTTTTAATTTTTGATGCTGGTAATTTGGTTTTCTTTTCTTTTAATCAAATTAACCATAGGTTTAATTATTTTTTCATAAAATTAGCTCTTTATTTTTTTATTAATTATATAGTTTCTTACTTACAATTTTATTAATCTTTGACTTTTAGAATTTCTAATTTGGTACTTAATTCAAAATTTTAAACTTGTTCTTTTTCTAGCTTTTTTGGTTGTATACCCAACTCATTGATCTTCTCTTTCTCTATTTTATTCATATGTAAACATTGAGCAGTATAAAATTTCCCTTAACTGCTTTGACTGTATCTCATATATTTTCACATGCTTTCTCATTATTATTATTCTCTGATGAAATGATTATTTCTATGATTTGTTGTTTGATCCACTCATTTTTTAGGATTAGATTACTTAGTTTCCAATTAATTTTTAATTTATCTTCCATGGCCCTTGATTACATGTAGTTTTTACTGTAACATGATCTGAAAAAAGTACATTTAATATTTTTGCCTTTTTACATTTGTTTGTGAGGTTTTTATGTCCCAATACATGGTCAATGTTTGTATAGGTGCCGTGTACCATTGAGAAAAATGTGTATTTCCTTCTGTCTCCATTCACTTTTCTCCAGAGGTCTATCATATTTAACTTTTCTAAACTTCTGCTCACTTCCTTAACTTTTCTTGTTTGTTTCATGTTTAGATTTATCTAGTTCTGAGAGAGGGAGATTGCGGTCCCCCTCAAACTACTATAGTTTTTGCTATTCCTGTAATTCACTTAACTTTTCTAAGAATTTGGATACAATACCACTTGGTACGTGTATGTTTAGAATCGATAGTACTTCATTGTCTGTGGCAACTTTTAGAAAGATGTAATTTCCTTCCTTTTCTCTTTTAATTAAATCTATTTTTCCTTTTGCTATGAGATCAGTATTGCTACCCCTGCCTTTTTAAACTTAAGCTGATGCATAACATATTCTCCTCCAGCCTTTTACGTTTACTCTGTGTGTATCTCTTTGCTTCAAATGTGTTTCTTATAAACAATATATTACAGCATTCTGGCTTTTAATCCACTCTGTTATCTGCTCCTGTTTTATTTGAAAGTTCATCCCATTCACAGTTATGATTACTATGTATTTCCCTTCATCCTATTTTTCCCCGTTTATACTTTTCTTGCTCCTTTCACTCTTCACCAATATTTTGCTTCTGACCACCACCTCCCTCAATCTGTCCTCTCTTCTATCAACCCCCCCTTTGCTTTCCCCTTTCCCCTCCTACTTCTATATAGGGTAAAATAAATTTCTATATCCAAGTGAGTGTGTGATATTATTCTTTCTTTGAGCCAACTCTGATGAGATTAAAGTTGAAACAATGCTTGCTCTCTCCACTCTTTCCCTCTACTCTTTTGTGCTTCTTCATGTGATGTAATTTGCCCATTCTGCCTCCCTCTTTGCTTTTCTCCCAGTGCAATCCTTTTTTTCTCTTCTTAATTTTTTTTACATCATGTCAAGTCAACTTATACCTATACCCTCTGTCCACGTATATTCCTTCTAACAGCCCTAATAGAGATATATAGTTCTGAAGAGTTACAAGTGTCATCTTCCCTTGTAGGGGTGCAAAAAATTTAACCTTATTGAATAATGTTTTGGTTTTTTTTATGTTTACCATTTTATGTTTCTCTTGAGTATTGTATTTGAGGATCAGATTTTCTGCTCAGCTCTACTCTTCTCATCAGGAAAGTTTGAAAGCCCCCTATTTCATTGAATATTCATCCCTTTCCTCTGAAAAACTGTTTAGTTTTGCTGGCTAGTTGTTTCTTGGTTGTAATCCAAATTCATTTGCCTTCCCAGAATATCATATTCCAACCCCAATGATTGTATAATGTTGAAGCTGCTAAGTCCTATGTAATTCTGACTGTGGCTCTTTGATATTTGAATTGTTTCTTTCTGGCTGCTTGCAGTATTTTCTCCTTGACCTGATAACTCTGGAATTTGGCTACAGTATTCCTTGGAAGTTCCATATTGGTATCTCATCTTTCCAATAACTATTTTACTCTCTGGCTGTAGGATATCAGGGAAGTTTTCTTTGATAATTTGTGATCATGGCTTTCAAGTAGTCTAGTAATTTTTAAATTATCTCTCCTGGATCAGTTTTCCAGGTCATTTGTTTTTCCAATGAGATGTTTTACATTTTCTTTTGTTTTTTCATTCTTTTGATTTTGTTTGACTGATTCTCAGTGTCTCATGTTTTTTAAGAAATTTTTTTCTGTTAGCTTTTGTATCTCCTTTTCCATTTGGCTTGTATTTTTTAAGGAATTGTTTTCTATATTCAATTTTTGTCCTCTCTTTTACAAACTTTTGACTCTCTTTTGCGTAACTGATTTGTTTTCCCAATTTTTCTTCTGCTTTTCTTATTTGATTTTTTAAATCCTTTTTAGAGCTTTTCCAAGAAGGCTTTTTGGTTTTGAGACCAATTCATCTTCCCTTTGAAGCTTTGCATGTAGGCATTTTGACATTTTTGTCCTCTTCTGAGTTTGTATTTTGGTCTTACCTGTTGCCATAGTTAGCTTTCTATTGTCAGGGGCCTTTTTTGTTTTTTTACTCATTTTTAAGCCTATTTCATGACTTTTAAAGTTGAACTCTGCTTTTAGACAGGGGACACGGTCCTAAGCTTCTTGTTCTGGGCAACCAGTCTGGTCATTGCTTTTCTGTGTTGGGACCTTGGGTACTGGCAGCTTTCCCACTGTGCTGAGGTGGCCTAACCTAGTCATGCCTCTTGTGCCAGATTTTCCTAGGCTGGCAGTTTGCTTTTTCCAGTGGGACTGGAGGCTGGCCTGCTGTACCACTAGCCTGCTGAGCCAGAACTTGAGGGGCCTTGGTTGTTGATCTGTGCTGTGGCTAAGAGCCTTCTGCTGGCTTGCCTGGACACTGACTGCTCTGGGCTGTGCTTCTCTTTTACCCAAATGAGACAGAACTTTTCCGAAGTCCCTCTCAGTTATCTTAAAGTGGAAAATTGTTTCACTCCATCTCTGTGAGTTCTGTCACTCCAGAATCCATTTAGAGACTTGATTCAATGTTGTTTCTGAGGGAAACTGGAGAGCTCAGGCAACTTTGTACCTTCTTTCTGACATCTTGGCTCCACCACGGTCAGTAAAGATTTTGTAAGAATCTCCCATGTGCCAGGCACTGTGCTGATACACATTGTTGTTTTATCCCTAGTTCTCAGAGAGGACCAGAGAATTAAGAAGGTGATGTCATATCTTGCAAGTGAATTGGATTTAAGTGAGGCAGTACAGCGCAAAGTCACCAGCCTTACTCTCTCCTCCAGGGCCATTTAGGTCCAGCGGCAAGGTTATATAAATAAGGACGACTGGAGATCTCCGAAAGGTTATATAAATAAGGATGACTGGAGATTGCCCTTACTGGGAAGACTTTGGCATTTTAAGCTAAGGTCTTTCCTTGGTCTCAATTTGTCTGAGGCAATGCCCATTCAGTGGTTAAGGTTAGGATACAAAGAAAGTTAAAAAATTAAACTATCTGCCTCAAGGAACTTACAGTCTGAATTGAAGAGACAACATGCAAACAAATGTGTACAAAAACAAGTTATATGTAGGATAAATTAGAAATATGTGTGACCTTGGGCAAGTCAGGTCTTTTTGGGGGGTGGAGTGGGAGAATGGTCTCAATTTCCTCATCTTTAATATAAGGGTATAGAGGAGACGACTTTAAGGTCCCCTATTAAATTTATGGTTTTGTGACTCTACACTTGGTTTAGCTCATTCAGTATTTATCAAATAATCTACTATGCGGTGGTCAGGTGTGCCAGACTTTAGGGTTACAAAGACAAAAATGAAGGCATCTCTTCCCTCAAGGAACCTATGTTTCATGGATTATAAATTACTTGTCTGGAGTTTTTTATTTCCATGGTATGATTTGATGAAGATAAATATTTTAGAACTTTATGGGATATTGGAGTTTTATGAAACGTTATTTGATATTTTTGAATATAAGTAAAATTTTAAATCACCTTTTCTGGTTTCTAATTAAGACTTAATTTTCAATTACAGATTCAGTACCTCAAGACAAACACTTATGTGGATTCCAGATTCATTTTTTTCCAGGTATTTCACATTTATATATTTAATATCTTTTTTAGAATTTTGACTTTTTGCCAGACTAATAAAAAAAAAAAAAACTTTGCTTGGGCAGGAAAAGTCTTTTTTCCCCCCGTAGATTTGTATAAAAAGTAAGCTAATGCTTTGAACGTAGACTTTCTATATTCGAATGCAGGTTGTGGCTAATTCACATTTGTGTTTTAGAGTGTTGTAAAATAGATGTCAGTATTTTAATAAATCACTAACCCTCCCCCTACCCCATGCAGGTGAAATATCTGAGTGGCGAGCAACCTTATATATCATTTAGATAAACGTGCTCATTTTATAAGAAAGGAAAATAAAACTTAGAGACTTTTTAAGTGACTTGTCTAAAATCACTTGGCACTTTTAAGTGTCTTGTAAGATTGCCATCTCACTTTCTGAAGGACTTTTGTTTGTAATCACTAAGAAATGAATTTTTGAAGGTAGCAATTTATATCTGTGTAACTATAATGATACAGAAAGACCTGTTTGATACTTTTTCTCTAGAATGAACTAATTTTTCAGCTTCTTACAACAACTTTATTGAAAACTACTTATTTAGGCCCACTACTCATTCTGGGCTTTATTCATAAAATATTGTCTAAAAAAAATTTCATTTCCAGGTGGAAAGTCAGATATATTCATAATTAAAAGAATTTATTCACAGAGTGAAATATACAATTGAAATGCTTTGGAAATCTGGAATTAACCATGGCCTTGAATTCTTGATTAGAGTGACCTTATTTGGATACTCTATACATTTTTATGATAATAAAGTAGTATATTCAGGATGTTCCAGAAATCTTTAGTGAATTTTTAAGTTTTTCAAACTTTTATAAGCTTGAAACTGGCCTAAGACTTTTGGAACATTTAATGCTTGTGTGTTTGTGTGTGTAGAGGTGAGTGGGTGTGGGTGTCTGTCTATCTGTGTGTATTTATATATACTTTTAAAATTTGAGACATTATTCATAGGTATACATATGTGTACATATAACTGTAACCTAATGTACCTACCTTCTAGTTTGCTGAGTGGGAGAATTTCAACCCTTCGAGATGAAACTGGTGCTGTAAGTATAATACTTTTGATTAAGCATAATATGTTTCCAAATCAAAACTTAGTTTTGTACACACCATTTATAGGTTCTTAAAATTAAAAAAGTTAATTAATAACCATAAGTGGAATATAAATGCTTAATGATTTCCACCAAGATTTTGATATCTTTTGAGGTTATTAATAAACTTCAGCTTTTGGCCCAGAAGAATAAAGTAGTTGTCAGAATCTAATTTTTATGCTACATGTTATATTGAATATAATGAAATTAATGTGACTGTTCTAGGGTTTTTTCTGTGATACTTGGTATGTTAGTTTAATCAATGCTGTTTTTAGAATATTGTTAGCCTTTTAAAAGCATGTATTCCCAACACCTGTGAAATCACAGGTCAAACTCAGAATTATTAGGCTAATTTTTCTTTATGTTCCATTACTCAAGTGAATTTGTGATCTCATTTATCTGGTCTGCAAATTCTCGATATCTTTCTGACTTTCATCTCTCTTCAGTAAATTGTCTATTGGCCCTACTCATGCTTTGGAGACATTCTTTTGGTTTTCTTTACATTGTATAGTTACCAGGGGAGCACCTAAGGCTATCCTTCAATTATCTCTTGTTCTTTATATATTACTGGCTCATTTTTTTTCCTGTTAAACATTTCTTTGATAATATCCCCTCCCTCCTCATCCCTTCCATGATGTAATTCCTTGTTTGTAATATTCTTCAGCCTGTTCATGATCTGTCTTTTCATATTGAGCTGAAATCTAACCTTCTGCAACTTCTTCTTATATTCCTCATTTTGCTCTCTGGAGCCAGGTAGAACAAGTAGTGTGACAGGCCTCCAAACAAGTTAAAACAGTTTTGTTATTCCCTCCAAATCTTTTTTTTATTCCAGATTAAACTATTCGACTTTTCTTTGGCCAATCTTCCTAGGTCATGATCATGAGATCCATCACTATTCTGCTTACCCTCATGTAATATTTTCCAGCTTATCAGTGTCCTTCCTAAAATATGTTTCTCAGAGTTGAATGCAGTACTTCAGGTACAGTCTGACCAGAAAAGAACTTAGTATCTCTTTTCTCCTGAAATTTTTGCCATTAGCTTTTTTGGCTGCTTTATTACATTGTTGACTCGTTGAGTTCACAATTTACTAAAAACTTTTAAAACTTTTTCAGGCAAACTATTCTCCAGCCACATCTTTCCTACCTTGTACTTTTGAAGTTGATTTTATGAATCCAAGTATAAAACTTTGCATTTATTCCCATCGACTTTTATTAGATTTGGCCAATTATTCTATCCTTTCATGAGCTTTTGGGACCTTAAATATGTCATCCAGTGGATTAGTTAGTTTCTGTCTTCTGTAAATTTGATAAATATGTAATCTATGTTTTCAAACATGTAATTGATTAAAAAACATTATCTAGCAAAAGACTGAGCAAAGATTCTTGAGGCAGTCCACCAAATACTATATACTTCTAGGTTGACACCAAACCATTAATGACAACTCTGGATTCTGCCCTTTTCAAATCATTTGACTAATATCACCTAGACCAAGTCTCTTCATCTTTTCCACAATAACAGCAAGAATGCTTTTACTATATGTTTGTTAAAACTTAAATCATCTATATATCTACAACATTTTCCAGATCTACTAGTTAATCAGAAAAAAAAAAGTATAATTAGGTTAGTGTGGCATGAACAGTCCATGTAATCATCATTTCTTGGTCTTAATGTTCAAAAATCAACCCTTAAATAATATAGGACTTTGCAGTACATGTGCTGAAATTGGAATGAATCAGAAATGATAAATATGAAGAATTCAGAGAAACATGTAAAGATATCAGAGCTAGGGAAAAAAACACACAATGAGTACAATATTACAAAAGGAGAGAGCGGTAAAATGAAACAGCATTATAAAATTGTAATGACCATGCTTCATCCTGGAGAAAAGTTCAGAGAATGTATTTCCTTCCCTTCATTGTACAAGTGAAGAAAGTTTGTGTGTATATTATGTTGCATATGCAAGTGACTCATGTATTAGTTTTACTGAACCATTTTCTCCCCTTCTCTGTTTTAAGTTTTGATATAAGGGAAGACTTACTCAGTAAAAGCGAGGGATAAATTTGGAAATAAATGTGAAGTTAATAATGCATTTGTTAATATTCTGTTTCCAATTCTAGATATTTTCCAAGAAATGAGTTCATGTTCATTGAGCATGCAGTTTGCCAAGTCCACAATTCCTTTTCCAGAATATTTTTTTTGCTTTTGCCATTCTATAGTTTGTAGCATCTTTTTTATTCTTCATGATTTTTCATGATTCAAGAAGAGCGTTTTAGTAATCATACTTGCTAGTTCATTTCCTGGAATGTCTGGCCTTGACATGATCGACTTGAATTTACTGTCTCTTCTAATTAAGAATATTTAGTTTCTTCTCCTTGTTAGTCATTTTTTTTTTTTTTCATTTAAAAGCTCCAACGAAGACTTCGGATCTGTCTTCTTTTTGAAGTCCATTTTTACATCCATTGGCTTTGAAGGCTGCTGAAGCACATGCTATGGAGTTGAACTGGAGTGGGGAATCTGAGGCCTTAAGGCCACATGTGACCTTCTAGGTCTTCGGATGAGGCCTTTTGACTGAGTCCAAGTTTTACAGAACAGATCCTTTTATTAAGAGTATATATTCTGTGAAGTTTGGATTGAGTCAAAGGACCGCACTAGAGGACCTAGTGGGCCACATGTGGCCTCAAGGCCAAAGGTTACCCACCCCTGGCTTCGAGTGTCGTCAAACATTGAAGACTCCAAGGTTATCTACTACATCCCTGGTCACTGCCATCTTTCTTGGCTTATGTCTTGCCATTGGACACCAGTGACTCTTGAAGACAGAATGAAGCTGGTGACTTTGTGCAACTCTGCCTCGCTTGAATCCAATTCATGTGCAAGTCATCACCTTGTGATGTCAGTCCTTTTTGAAATGAAATATGAACAACATAGTATCATAAAGTTATTGTGAGGCTTACATGAGATGATGTCTGTGAAGCACTTCGCCAGTTTCAAAGCACTATATCAGTGACAGCTATCATTATTCTTTGCCCCTTCCATCTTCTCTCTCCTTTGTTTTTCACTCCTTGTCATTCCTGTATTGTATCTGAGATCCTAAAATCCAAATCTGTTTCTTAAAGCCCATCTTCTTAATCACTGTTCACTTTCCAAGTGTTTCTTACTTGCCCATGATTCATCGGCACCAGTGGCAAAAACACCACCAGTTCATTGTCTTGGCCAGGACTTCATGATTTTCACAGTGATTTTTGGATTTCTCCTGGCAGTATCACTTATGCCTAGGTGAAATTCATGTCCCATCTCACCATTCTCCTATACTTTATGATCTCCAGAAACTCATCATTCTTATCCATTTTCAGTGCTTCCTGCCCCTAGGGTTTGGAGAGGGTGGAAGGGTGGACATTAGAGAACTCCTTCCAGATCTTCCACTATTGAAAGAAGATACTTGGGGCATTCACCTCATAATTTCCCACCCAGATGCTCTCCTGGAGTTCAGAATTTCCAGAAACTTGTCGTCCTTTAAGAAGAAACAACCATGTAAGTCATACCTCCTCGGATCATTTCTCACCCTGGCTGTAGGATTTCACCATGCCCCTGTACCCATGTATTTGCTTTTCAACTTCTTTTTATGTTCTTCCCCCATTAGACTGTGACCTCCTTGAGGACAAGGACTGTACTACCATTTTCGTTGTATCCCCAGCATTTATTGATTCAATTTATTGATTCAAAGTAGGTAGTAGTCCTTAACTTTAACAATTCTTGGGAGGCTCTTTTGTCACCTCCTAAATGTCACCTCTGGAAATACAGCAATCTCATTTGTCGTTAGGTACCCTCTCAATAGGAAGTTACCTACTGCAGCTCACTCTTTTTCCAAAACTTCTTATTTCTGTTTGGTGGATTTTTCCCAGATTAAACTCTAGATTTTCTGTACTCTCTCTGCAGAATTCTTAATCCTAGAAGCTCACTTTAGTCCTGGAATTCACACACTGGAAGCATGTTCCACCCCTTTAGCCTCTTCTGTTTGGATTATTTCTCTTAGAACAGGGTTGGGGAAACTTCATTTAAGTAGGGTACCGGGCCAACCTGTCTTTATTCTTTCGCAGGCTGCATACAACTTTCTTGATTTTATCCCCCGATTCTTGTCAGCTTGTTTTCATGTTTTGTCTTCCCTTATTAGTATGTAAGCTCTTTGAAGACGAGAGCTGTATTTCCTTTTGCTTGTATTTGTATTTCCAGGGCTTAGTACAGTGCTTGATCCATAGGGAACATGTAAATGCCTGTTGAGTGTTGACTAAGGATACCACCATCCTTCTAGTCACCCAGGTTTCCCAGTTCTGCTGTTATTCTTGTCTCCTCTTACACCACTTATTCTATCAGTTGCCTGATCTTAGCATTTCTACTTCCTTACCATCTTCACGTCTGTCCCCTTCTCTCTCTATACAGCTTCTGCCTTAGTTCAGGCCATGATTCCATCTAACCTAAACTATTTGAAATAGCCTCCTAATTGCTCTTCTGTCTTAAGTCTTTCCCCATTCCAGTCCATTTGCCAAAGTAATTTTCCTCAAGTGCAGGTATTATATTATGTATTTAACTTAATAAATTCTAGAGTTTCCTTTTTGCTGTCAGGATTCAATATGAACTCTTTTGTTTGGAATTTAAAATTCTTCAGAGCTTGGTTCACCCTTCATGCCATTTCTCAAAAACAGTATCACTGTCTTCTGAGTTTGTGTCTCCGAGGAGCTCTAAATGGTCAAGTTTTCATTGTTGTTTGTTCATTTTTCCTTTCTGTTTCTTGACTGAACTTTATGTTGAACTTGGGTTTTGCTCCAAGGTTGGAGAGAGGCACTGTCCTAACTTAAGGCTTTTTTGTGCTGTCATTTTCATAGCTAGTTTTGGGCTATGCAAGTTTTTGATTCTTCCAAGGTGATGTTATTTGGAGAGTGGTATGGTCACTGTTCTTCTGGTCTGCCCTCTGGCCTGTACCTAGGAAGGGTCCCTGCTCCCCTGTAGCCACAAGTGCGGAGCTTCTTTTGGCCCCGAAACTGTGATCAGGTTATCATTTTTCACAATTTCCAGGTCAACTGTGCTTCTAATGAGATGTTTCTTGTATTTTTTAGACTTGTTTTATTTTTTTTTCTTGATATCTCATGGAGTCATTAGTTTCCACTTGCCCAATTCTGATTTTTAAGGAATTATTTTCTGCAATGAGCTTTTGTACATCTTTTTCCCATTTGCCTAATTCTACATTTTAAGGAATATTCCTCTCTGTATTGAAATTGTAACTCAGACTCTTGCTCTCTTATGACCCAACCATAAGTGCTCCCCTCTGCCTTAGAACTGCAACCTGGAACTACTTATGGGCAGTAGAGTTGCCAATCAGGGACTTGAAGGAAAATTTCAGAGAGAAATCTTTAAATGCTTTTTAATACTGGTCTTTAATTCTCTCTCAGAAACAATAACAGCTGCAGAAAGAAGTAAAATTACCACAAGGCTTCAAACTGAAAAAAAAAAAAAAGGCGGGGGGGAGGGAGAGGGAGATCAATGAGATGAACTCAAAAGAGAGGTTTATACTAGATGGTCCCTGTAAGGACCAGAATTCTCCTGACTGGAGAACCCTGTACCTTCCCCATTACCATGGAGTGTTTTCCACAAAGGAAGCCAAGTATCTCCAGATTGATTATAGGTAATAGTTTAATCAATCATTACGAATACTTACAAACCCCGAACAATCTTTGGTCTCAGGAAGCAACCAGAGAGTTCAGTAGATCCCTGCTGAAGAACCCCCAAAATCCCCATGGTAATTATAGAAAACAAAGGGAGGAGGAGCTTTGGAGTATGTCACTACTGATTGGTGGATATTTTTGACTTTCTGCTTAGTAATTGAGTTTGGGAGTTAAGCCAATGTTATGCCCAAACATAAGTTTGTGTATTCATCATGTCCTGGTTACATATATATATCACAGACTCTCCAGTGTACCATGCTGATTCAGGTCTAGAAAAAGGATGAATTTTGTTGTGAATAATTTTGATTTTACAGTGAATATCAGATACTTAGGTTAAATAGAAAATGTTGATGTTTTAGAACTATGAAACCCTCTTTTGAAAGTCATAATGTCTTTTAGAGAGCACATTGATGTTTAGAACTGAAATTCAGCAGATTCTGACAGTGCATTTATGGATTATGTTTCATAGCATTTAGTACTTTGATTTTCTTAAATGAATTTCTGATTTATGAGTAACTGTCCCATATTCCAAATATAAGCTCTGCAAGTTGCTCTCCTCATCCCTCCCCACCTCCATACCCTGTTTCCCATCTGGTTTTTATAAACCCCACATGTGGCTTATAATTCTATTCTTCACATTTCACTTCCCAAAGATTTTTTTTTCCACAAAGTTAGACTCAGTATTCGGTTTGTGGATGTTGCTACTGCAAAGGCAGCTCAGTGTCTAATGGAATCAATAAAACCTGGTTTCAGATCTTACCTGTAACATTTATTATGAGCATGGATAACTTAGTTAACCTTTGACCTTCAGTTTTCTGTTCTGTGAAATGAAGATAACATCTGTAATAACTACTTCAGAGTTGTGACGTTTGACTGAGTTTTTCTGTGGTAAGTTTCTGTGGTTATTTTTCATTATATGTTTAAAAGTATTTTTTTCCCTTTCTAAAGGATTAATTTTAGACCTTTTTATTTGTTTGTTTATTTATTTATTTTTAGATTTTGATATTCATTTCCACAAAATTTTGAGTTCCAGTTTTTCTCCCCATCTCTCACCTCCCCTACCCCATAATACCTTGCATTCTGATTACTCCTTCTGTACCTTCTCTTCTATCACACCCCTCTCTTCCCTGTTCCCCTTTTCTTTTCTTGTAGGGTAAGATAAATTTCTATACCCCTTTTACTAACTGTATTTCTTATTTCCCAGTTATATGCAGTAATAATTCTCAACATTCGTTTCTGATACTTTGAATTCCAGCTTCTCTCCCTCCCTACCCATCCCCACCAAGAAGGCTAGCAATTCAGTATAGGCTACATATTTGTTATTTTGCAAAAGACTTCCATAATAGACATGTGGTGTGAGACTAACTCCATCCTACTCTGTCCCCCCCCCTTTTTTTCTATTCTCTCATTTGACCTTGTCCCTTCCCAAAAGTGTTTCCTTCTAGTTACTCCCTTCTCCCATTTGCCCTCCTTCTATCATCCCCTCTCATCCCTCTTGTCCCCTTTTCCCTACTTTCCTGTAGTAGTAAGATAGATTTTCATACCAAATTGGGTGAACATGTTATTCCCTCCTTAAGCCATATGTGAAGAGAGTAAGCTTCACTTTTCCCCTCTCACCTCCTCCCTTTTCTCCATTTTCTTATCTCTTTTATGGGTGATAACCTGCCCTATTCCATTTCTCCCTTTCTCTTTCCAGTATTTTCCTCTCTCATCCCTTAATTTTATTTTATTATATATATCATCTCTTCTGATTCAACTCAATTTGTACTGTGTATGTGTGTGTGTGTGTGTGTATGTGTGTATGTGTATAATCCCTCCGCCTACCCAAATACTGAGAAGAGTCTCAAGAGTTACAAATATTATCTTTCCATATAGGAATGTAAGCAGTTCAGATTTAGAAAGTCCTTTATAATTTCTCTTTCCTGTTTACCTTTTCATTCTTCTCTTGATTCTTATGTTTGAAAGTCAAATTTTCTATTCAGTTCTGGTCTTTTCATCATGAGTGCTTGAAAGTCCTCTATATCATTGAATGACCATTTATTCCCTTGAAGTATTATACTCAGTTTTGCTGGGTAGGTGATTCTTGGTTTTAATCCCAGTTCCTTTGACTTCTGGAATATCCTATTCCAAGCCCTTTGATCCCTTTATGTAGAAGCTGCCAGATCCTGTGTTATACTGATTGTATTTTCACAATGCTCGAATTGTTTCTTTCTAGCTGTTTATAGTATTTTCTTCTTAACCTGGGAACTCTGAAATTTGACCACAATATTCCTAGGATTTTCTCTCTTCGGGTCTCTTTCAGGAGGTGATCACTGGATTCTTTCAGTATTTATTTTGGCCTCTGGTTTTAGAATGTCAGGGCAGTTTTCTTTCATAATTTCATGAAAGATAATATCTAGGCTCTTTTTTTGATCATGGCTTTCAGGTAGTCCCATAATTTTTAAATTTT
This sequence comes from Bettongia penicillata ogilbyi, assembly GCA_023548195.1. Taxonomy (NCBI): domain Eukaryota; kingdom Metazoa; phylum Chordata; class Mammalia; order Diprotodontia; family Potoroidae; genus Bettongia; species Bettongia penicillata. Next base: position 821,559 of record JAJHZJ010000579.1, on the reverse strand, counting down.
CTCTCCTGGATCTGTTTTCCAGGTCAGTTGTTTTACCAATGAGATGTTTCACGTTATCTTCTATTTTTTCAATCTTTTGGTTTTGTTTTCTAACTTCTTGGTTTATCTCATAGTCATTAGCTTCTGTGAACTCCACTCTCTCTTTTAAAGAACTATTTTGTTCAGTGAGCTTTTGAACCTTCTTTTCCATTTGACTCATTCTGTTTTTTAAAGCCTCCTTCTCCTCATTGGCTTTTTGGACCTCTTTTTCCAGCTGAGTTATTTTTAAAGGTGTTATTTTCCTCAGCATTTTTTTGGTTTTTCTTTAGCAAGCTGCTGATTCACTTTTCAAGCTCTACTATGGCCTGGGCCCATTTCATATTCATTTTGGAGGGACTGAAGGCAGAGGCCTTGACTTCCTCTGACACTACCTGTTCACCAAGAAAGTAACCTTCTGTGGTCTTATTTTTTTCCCTTTTTGGGGCATTTTCCCAGTCAGTTACTTGACTTCTGAATCCTTCGTCAAGAGGAGAGTCCTAGTGTTCCTCCTACCCCCAGTACTGTGCTCAAGGCTGAGATTCAGATCAGTTGCTCAATTCCCCCAGAGGCTTTAAGTTGAGCTGCTTGGACATTGGACCCAGGCTGTTTCTGTGGCCACCGTAGCCACCAGCTGCCAGCTGCTGCTGCTGCCTCTGCTGGGGGGGAACCCCCGCTCCCTTGTCACCCAGCTGGGAAAGTGCTGCCACACTGACCTTTGGAGCTTTCTTTGTTGCTTGTGCCTTGAGGGATTTGGGACCCTCCCTGCTGGGAATTCTGCCCCAGAGGTCTGTTCAGGTCCTGTTCCTCCCAGTGCTGCACGGGTAGGGCTAGTCTCCACTTAGCTCAGCGTCCCATGAGATGGATCTTTCCTGTCAGCCTTCCAGGTTACCTTTGGCTGGAAACCTCTTTCACTCTGTTGTTCTGTGACTTCTGCTGCTCTAGAATTTGTTGAGTGTCATTTTTTATAGGTATTGTGTGGGTGGTGGGGGATGCGCTAGAGTATATACATCTTTCTACTCTGCTATCTTGGTTCCGCTCCAATTTTAAACCTTCTTAGAGGTGGCCAGTATTTTGTCTAGTAGTACTTTTGATTTCAAAATTGCTATATACTAGATGTTAATTATTCTTCATATCACCCAGAGAAGCATATATGTATTGAAATTCTCATTTTTCCTTTGGAAGATCTTAAATTAGTGCTTTATTCACTATTTCACTAACCTCCAAAAAATCTGGGTTTTTTTTTTCCCTTGCTGAAAATGCATTACATTATTCCTTTTTTATAAATTATTCTAAATAAAGTAAAATAAATGTTCTTTTCTTTAACCATATATTTTTAATAGTATTTTTCCCCAATTAATATGTCAAAACAATTTTTAGCTTCCATTTTTATGAGGTTTTGAGTTCCAGTTTTTTTCTTTTTTCTTTTCTCAGTCTTTTCTTTTTCTTCATACAGTATCATGCAAAATATATATCCATATTAATCACAGTTGTGAAAGAAGAAACAGATTAACAAGAAAGAAATAGAAACAAAAAGAACAAAGTGAAAAAAGTATGCTTCAATCGGCATTCAGAGTCCATCAGTTCTTTAACTAGATGTGGAAAACATTTTCCTTCCTGACCTTTGTACTTGATTAAAGAATCATTGTGTTGCAGAGAAAAACTGAGTCATTCATAGTTGATCATCTCACAGTGTTGTTGATACTGTGTACAATATTTTTCTGGTTCTGCTCATTTTACTCTGAGTCAGTTTGTACAAGTTTTTCCAGTTTTCCTGAAATCTGTTCTTATTTGTATAATTGTATAATTTCTTACACTGATTTCTTATTGCACAGTAGTATTCCATTACATTAATATACCACAGCTTGTTTAGCCATTCCTCAGTTGATGGGCATCCCCTCAATTTCCAATATTTTGCCACCATGAAAAGACTGCTATAAAATATTTTTACACAAGTATGCTCGTTTCCTTTTTTCTCTTTGGGATACAGAGTTAGTAGTAGTATTGCTGGATCAAAGGGTATGCACAGTTTGGTTGCCTTTTGGGCACAGTTCCACATTGCTCTTCAGAATGGTTGGATCAGTTCATAACTCTAGTAACAGTAGCATTTATGTCCCAGTTTTCCCCCATTCTCAACAATATTTATCATTTTCTATCTATATTTTCTTTGAGACTTTCTGAGAGTGGCACACTGCTTTTATTGCCTCTGTACAGAGAGCCTTGTAGGCTACATATTCTTGCCATTCTTTGATTGAGTTGAGAAGGTGCTCGTGTTACCCTTTTTTTTTTTAATATAAATTTATTTATTTAACTTTTTACATTCATTTTCACAAAATTTTGGGTTCCAAATTTTCTCCCCATTTCTCCCCTCCCCCTACCCCAATACACCGAGCATTCTAATTTTCCCTATCGCCAATCTGCCCTCTCTTCCATCATCTCTCCCTTCTCTTCTTCCCATCTTCTCTTTTGTCCTGTAGGGCCAGATGACTTTCTATCCCCTGTTAACTGTATTTCTTATTTCCTAGTAGCAACAACAATACTCAACAGTTGTTCCTAAAACTTTGAGTTCCAACTTCTCCCCACCCATTCCCTTTGGGAAGGTAGGCAATTCAATATAGGCCATACCTGTGTAGTTTTGCAAATGACTTCGATAACAGTCGTGTTGTGTAAGACTAACTGTATATCCCTCCATCCTATTCTGCCCCCCCATTGTTTCTGTTCTGCTTTTGATCCTGTCCCTCCCCGACAGTTGACTTCAAATTGCTCCCTTCTCCCATTGCCCTCCCTTCCATCATCCCCCACCACCCTGCTTATCTCCTTCTCCCCCACTTTCCTGTACTGTAAGATAGGTTTTCATACCAAAAAGAGTATGCATTTTATTCCTTCCTTTAGTCGAATGTGATGAGGGTAAACTTCATGTTTTTTCTCAGCTCTCTTTTTCTCTCCACTAAAAAGTCTCCTGCTTGCCTCTTGAATGAGATATAATTTAACCCATTCCATTTCACCCTCTCTCCTCCCACTACACTTCTCTCTCACCATTTACCTTAATTTCTTTTAAGATATGGCCCCATCCTATTCAATTCACTCTGTGCTCTCTGTCTCTGTGTGCACGTGCATGTGTGTATGTGTGTGTGTGTGCATGTGTGTGTGTGTACATCTGTGTGTGGTCCCACCAACTACCCAGATACCGAAAAGTTTTAAGAGTTACAAATATTGTCTTTTCATGTAGGAATGTAAACAGTTCACTTTTGGTAAGTCCCTTATGACTTCTCTTTACTGTTTACTTTTTCATGCTTCTTCTCATTCTTGTGTTTGAAAGTCAGATTTTCTTTTCAGCTCTGGTCTTTTCATCAAGAATGCTTGAAAGTCCTCTGTTTCATTGAAAGACCATTTTTTCCCCTGAAGTATTATACTCAGTTTTGCTGGGTAGGTGATTCTTGGTTTGAGTCCTAGTTCCTTTGACTTCTGGAATATCCTGTTCCACACCCTTCAATCCCTTATGTAGAAGCTGCTAGATCTTGTGTTATCCTGATTGTATTTCCACAATACTGGAATTGTTTCTTTCTAGCTGCTTGCAATATTTTCTCCTTAACCTGGGAATTCTGGAATTTGGCCACAGTGTTCCTAGGAGTTTCTCTTTTTGGATCTCTTTCAGGTGGTGATCGGTGGATTCCTTCAATACTTATTTTGCCCTCTGGTTCTAGAATCTCAGAGCAGTTTTCCTTGATAATTTCATGAAAGATGATGTCTAGGCTCTTTTTTTGATCATGGCTTTCAGGTAGTCCCATAATTTTTAAATTGTCTCTCCTGGATCTATTTTCCAGGTCAATTGTTTTTCCCATGAGATATTTCACATTCTCTTCCATTTTTTCATTCTTTTGGTTTTGTTTTATGATTTCTTGGTTTCTCAGAAAGTTATTAGACTCCATGTGTTCCATTCTAATTTTGAGAGAACTATTTTCTTCAGTGAGCTTTTGAACCTCCTTTTCCATTTGGCTAATTCTGCTTTTGAAAGCATTCTTCTCCTCATTGGCTTTTTGAACTTCTTTTGCCGATTGAGTGAGCCTATTTTTCAAGGTGTTATTTTCTTCAGCATTTTTTTGGGTCTCCTTTAGCAAGGTATTGACCCGTTTTTCATGCTTTTCTTGCATCTCCCTCATTTCTCTTCCCAGTTTTTCCTCCACCTGTCTAACTTGATTTTCAAAATCCTTTTTGAGCTCTTCCATGGCCTGAGCCCCCCAGACATCCACCTTGGATGTCTGGGATACAGAGGCCCCGACCTCCCCGTCTTTCCCTGATGGCAAGCATTGTACTTCCTCATCAGAAATGAAAGGAGGAAGGAACATCTCTTCCCCAAGAAATTAGCTCTCTATGGTCTTATTTTGCTTCCTTTTTCTGGGCATTTTCCCAGCCAGTTACTTGACTTCTGAGATTCCTCTCCACCCCCGCCTCACCTCTAGATCCACCCAGCTAGTGCTTGGGGTCTGAGATTCACATGCTGCTTCCCAGCCTCAGGGCTTTCTGTGGTGGGAGGGGCTGCTATTCAATGTGACCTTAAGTTCTGGTGCTTGGGTGGGGGCAGGGCTGCCTCCCAGGCTCAGTTCCCTCAGGGGGGTTTATGCAGAGACCTTCGGTAATGGTCCTGAGCCCCTGCCTGCTCCGAGAGCCCCGGACTGCTGCTGCCTCTGCCACTCCCTCTGCCTCTGCCTCCCGAGGGGGCCCGAGCCAGGGAGACACCCTGCTCCCCTCTCAGCCAGCCCAGAAGTCTCTCTCACTGACCTGGAGCCCCAGCCTATGGGTGGAGGGATCTTCTCGGCCACTGGAGGTTTCGTCGCTGAAGCCTGCTCGGATCTGCTACTCTGGGGCCGCAGGGCCAGGGCAGTGCGGGTGGCGGGGGGGCTCCGCTGTCCGGAACACGACGGACCCCTGGGGACGGCTTTCCGGGGCTCTCTGGAACGGAAATCTCTTCCACTGTGTTTCTGCGCGGCTTGCAGTGCTCCAGAATTTGTGGGGAGTTCTTTTTACAGGAAATTTATGGGCTGTGGATTCGGAGCTAGCATACGTGAGTCCTTCTACTCCGCCATCTTGGTTCCTCCCCCTGCTCATGTTACTCTTAGCAGATACTGGCTTTGTGGTGTGAACCCTTTTTTGTTGTCTTCAGATAGCTTCTGCTTCACTTTTCCTGTAGTTCTGGGGTGGTTAAAAGTTACTCTCATTACTTATTGGAATTATTATTTTTTTGGTCATTATTTTGTTCAGTTTGAACTTCAGGATTTCGCCAGATTTGTGAGAATTGGGTGATTTTTCTCCCCCTGACCCTCTACCCGTTCCATCTCTGGGCTAACCCTAAATCCTTCTAGCAGCCAAGCTCTATTTAACCTACTTATCAGTGGACATGAAATTCGGGATGGTTTCCTCAGAACATCTGTGTGTAAGCAAAAACTTATTTAACAATTATGTCCCCTCAAAGTGGAACAGTAGCCTTGGGAAAGGGTAGTAAGTTCTCCTTTAGTGGAGCTGGATGAGCAACTTGTCAGATATTGTAGAGTAAATTTTTACTCAGGTTGGACTAGCTAACCAAATCTAAGATTTTGTGTTAATTTTTATATGAAGTATGAATAATAGGAATGAGTCAGAAGTAATTTGTCCTATATACTATTATTTAGGGATGTTTTTGACTGAGAAAGTACCTGTAGGGAATAATTTTATCTGCTATATTCTTAATTTTCAAATGAATAAACTTTTCCATCAGTTTGATTACTTAGGATGTCCATATAATACAGAAACATTTTTTGTTTGAGATGGATAGAATTAGGAGACTAAATTGTATTAATGTTAATATAATATGGATTCTTAATTAATAAAATAATAAGTAATATACATAAAATAGTAAAAAAAACCAAACCCTTTTCTTTTAAACAGATATTTATTGATAGAGATCCAGCAGCATTTGCACCAATTTTAAACTTTCTTCGAACTAAAGAACTTGACTTGCGGTAAGAAACACATCTGTTTTTCATTAAATTTCATTGTTTATGTGTCCAGAAATTTTTGGACCTATTTGATAAAAAAGGCAGGGAGGACTTAGGTTACACAGTTTTGTGTTTTATCCATGGAGTACTACTGGGTGTTACTACTTTGGCCTGTTTAATTATTTTCCCCTTCTCCCTTGTCTTAGATAGTTATCCTGGAGCACCTTTATTGCTTTTGGTTTCTGGTTTATTTTAATTCCTAAAGATTAATGCTCAGTAAGGGATATTCTAATCCTTTTTGATATGTAATTTTATATTATAAAACTGAAATACAGCTAAAATTCTATTTTGCTCAAAGATAATTTAAACTATCCAGTAACTTGGTCATTCATTTGTATGTGTACTACTTTATGAATTCTGACTTTTCTTTGTATGTTTTCCATATTATCAGGGTAGAATAACACTGTTTACTTTAACCTTCTACAGTTTTGGCTTCTCTGAAATTCACCTGTAGGTGAATCAATTTATCGGTCCCTGCTTCCTGATTTCCTAAGACCTGCTGTCCTATTTCATTCAGACCTGGTCATGTACTCATGTAAATTTTCAGAATCACTCATATGGAGTGAGATTATAGTGCATTGCTCATGGTAGGCACTTGATAAACATTTGCTTAATTACCTAATATTGCAGAGTTAGCAATACAGTTAATAAAAACTTTTACTCCATAATTCATCTTTTACATCTTAGTTGGCTATGTCATTCCTTATCTAGATATCTTGTTTCCAAAGATATTGATGTTTGTCCTCAGTTAAATACTTATATTTCTTTTATTATTAGTTTGTGAGAGTTCTAGGCCCATTAGAAAAGGATGACTTTTGCACTGCTAGAACTACATACGCTCAGAAATTAACAGGTGGTGTGATTATTCACCTTGGGCCTGTGGATGCTGTATCACAGGTTAACACACAAGTAATACTGACTACACCAAGTGTAAGACAGGTAAACACAGGGGAGGGCTGCTAGCAGGTGTTCCAGCACAGGTTCACTCTTGATCTGGGCAGACTGGAAGACAGGAACAGTCGTAATAAGGGGTTTGATAAGCTTACCTTATTCTAGTCTAGTCTGTTCAAGAAAGTTGCTTATAATGGGAGCACCAACACCTACAACTTCCCTAATCGCTCTTTCTGCAGGGGCAGATGAGAATAGGAGCACAACTCCTAGCATCCCCTAAGCCTTCATGGGGAGTGATCAAGGCATACACAGCTTTCTTGTTCATTCACAGGCATACACAGCTTTCTTGTTCATTCACATTCCCCTCTAAGCCTCAGTGGGAGCTGATTGATGCAAACACATATACACATTCCCCTTGTAAATTCCTTTTCCCCAGTTACTTACCAGTGCCCATTTGATATATAGGGAAACGGACAAAGAAGGCATTTTGCCAACATTAAGCTCACAGGTTTATTTTAGCAATATTGCCATTCAGTGCAAGCATGATAAATACTACTTTATGTTATCCCCATATCTCACTGTCCAGTAGAAATTGTTTACAACCATGACCCTGGGAGATTATATCTGGGATCTTAAGAAGTATAATCTAAAAAGAATAACAAAATCTTCCTTACTTACAGAAGCCCTTGTACTTCTGATTTAATTATTTAGTTCCTTTTAAGTGATTCTTTTAATAGTGGATCTTTACATATAGTTTTCCAAATTACAAAGGATGAAGTTGTTTGAGAAATGATAGCTCTTCTGATATCTTTTGGATCGGGATTCCTTATTATACAAATCATTTTCTTTTTTCCTCTAAAGTGGAAAACAAAATATTGATAGTAAAGGGAATTTATTTTTATTATTTCTTTATAGGGGAGTGAGTATTAATGTTCTCAGACATGAAGCTGAATTTTATGGAATTACTCCTTTAGGTATGTTCCCCCATTAAATAAACTATGCAGTTGTAATTTGATCCATGGTTTTATGCTTTGTATTTCATATTTTGTATAAACCTTAACTTTCATTGGAAAAGTCAATGCTTGTTTTTAAAAATTTCTTCAAAGTAGTAAGAAATTTTTGGCACAGCTATATTCACTGCATCCAGTTTTCTTCTTTTTCCTTACTCTTTTGCTGACTAGAAAATAAAAATGAAGTACTATTTTTCTTCTTTGCTTTTACTTACTCTTGACAGTTTGCTTATAACACTTCTAGTAAGAAGACTTCTCTTATGTGAAGAATTGGAGCGTTCCTCATGTGGCAGTGTCCTTTTTCATGGCTACTTGCCTCCACCAGGTATTGTTCCTTTAGCTTTGACTTTGATTTGTCCATACTTCTGTCAGTAAAGGTATATGAAAATAAGGTAACCAGTTTGAAATTCTGTTGTGGAGAAAATGAGTTCAGAGAAGTTAAGTGACTAGCTCAGGGTCCCCCACACAGTGGGAGAGCCAGAACCTAGAATCCAAACCTGAGACACTTCTAGGCCTCTTAGGAAATCTATACTATACCTTCCACTTGGATCTTAGAATAGGAACAGTTAGTTTACAAGAGAGCTAGCTTTGAACTTATATTAACATTCCTCGAGTTGATCATTTGAGCTAACATCATTTATAACAATTTGAACAATGTTTAACTGGTTCCTTGGGATTTTTATTTATTTTTAATAATCTCTGTTTCCATTTAGTATATTTTGATCACCAGCTGCTTCATTTTCCTACATTTTCCTGTCCTTGGAGGTTGACAGTATTTTATCTTTAATTGCTTTTGATAGTAATAAAACTATTTGTGACTAACAGCGTTGATATTAATATTTATGTTTCTCAGAGTAAAATGTATATTTTACTAAATTAAAAATACTTTTCCTAGTGTTAGAAATTTTTTGTTCTGAGTCACTTCACTCGTTAAATAAAATTCACACCTATCCTTTTCCTTTTTCCTTTTTTTTTAAAAATAGGTATTCCTAGTCGCAAAATAAACAATACTCCGGGACCCTCTGCTGATTCTAGAATCGGACAGAATTCTTCAGAAGGTCAGTCAACCCGGGGAAATGGTGGCCAGCCCGTTCTCTCTAGAACTGGAGAAGAGGCAGTTAGACTGGGTGAGCAGTCATTTCTAATGGTGGGGAAATGGATTAGGGATGCTTTCTTGAGTGTAGCTACTGTTGCAGACAGTTTCAAATATATTAGAATAGATTTAAGACAAAACTACCTTTTTTTATTGACTACTGACAAAACACTTCATTATTCTATCTATTTTTGTGCTATGTTATTATATTCTATAACCCTTGAAAAACTTTGTCTCTTTGTCCTCTATAATAGATACAATAAAACTTGGTTAGAGCATCTCATTTAACTTGGAATCCCTTTTGTATTCTTTTAAAATGGTATTTGTAATATTTTTATCTCTGGAATCTTTAAAATATAAAAAGTATTTTGAGGTGGTTGTCAAGAAGAATGGCTACTGTTTGAATTTTTAAAACAATTCTGTTTCAGAAATTATTGTCATTTGGAAGGGCAGTGTATATGATTCTGTGTTTTCCTTTTTGCTTTCTTTATCAGATGTGTCTCTCTGAATTAAATTCTGTTGGTGTTTTTCTGTTTTTGTCTCCCTATTTTCACTTTGTTTTTCCCCAGGCTTTCCTTTCCCCCTTTTCTAATTGTACTAGAATGCATACTCATTTTTTTTTTAATATGGTTGCAGGATTTCCTGTAGACCCACGAAAGGTGCTGATAGTAGCTGGTCATCACAACTGGATTGTAGCTGCATATGCACATTTTGCTGTTTGTTACAGGTATGATATAAATTACATTGACATAATTTTTTCAGTAGATAAATTTCACTAAATTGGAGGAATATATTCCCTTAGCCTCTGTTCATGTGTTCCCTATTTATCTTTGTGTTTTGTGATAAATGGAGCATAAATTTTCTTTCTGTTCTCTGATTTAACTTATTTTACTCCTTCAGTTTTACAGTAGATACAAATGAAAACCCATTTATGCCTTCCCATCCTACATAACTATTGTATATCCCTGCACTCTCCCAGGTCCTCCACTCAGTCACAAAGTTCATCAAACATGCTGTCAGCTAACCATGAATTTTCTTGACTTCATGAGGATGCAAATGGTAAATGAGGCTGTGATCCCCCTCATTCTTACCAATCTGCCTTGTCTTTTAGTCATATATTTCTTTCATAACATCCTTTAGACAACTTCTGTGAAAATCTTTGTAATGTGTTACATTTTGCTTGCTCTCATCACATATCATTTCCATTTGGGTGATCTTCAGCTTTAGTGATTCAGAGTTTGTAGTATTCCCTGATTCAGACAAGTAACTTTACTAAAAGAATAGCGGTATTGTAAAGGGCTTTCACTACAGGGAGAAGGTTGGGGTGATGGAAAGAAATTGGCAGTTTCCCATACATACAGTCCTTTATTAGTTAGTTCTGGAACCTTAGTGATGGAAAATTCTATAGGTTATACATCGGCTTCATAGCATAGTCTGGTCAGTAGGTATTCTGCATTTCTGTAGATTTTTTTCTGTGAGAATGGTGAGGCCAAGCTCTTTTGAGTGCCTCTTGGTCTTATTTATCACTCCCTATAATCAATTAACAAGCTTTTACAATGTTGTTGTAGGTGATGGGGATACAAACTCATCCTAAAATTGTGTTATCTACCCTCGAGGAGTTTACATTCTATGTCGGGAAACAACAGGAAACAAACATCAATATATTAAAGTAGATACAAAATGGATACAAGATGTGAACTGCAGGCACCAGTAGTTGAAGAGATCAGGGAGTCTTATGCAGGAAGGCTTTGAGTTGTTCTCCGAAGGAAACTGTATTCTGAGAGGCAGATATGAGGAAGGAATGCATTTTAGGCATGGGGAGAGCTTATGCAAAGGCATGGAAACTAAAGAGAGAATGTTTTATGGGAGGAACAGAAAGGTATGTGAAGGGTAGAAAGATATAATTATGCTGGAAAGGTTAGGCGAGCCCAGTTGTAAAGGGATTTGAGTGCTAAATAGAGAAATTTGCAAAATTCTGGAAACAGTAGGACATCATTGGAGTTTATTGAGCAAGAGAGTGATTTTAGGAAATTCACTCTGATTTTAGGAAAATCACTCTGGAAGTTCATAGGATCATAGATCGAAAGCAGGAAGTGATTTTCCTAAAGCACGTTCTGACTTTGTCAGTCTCTTGCTCAGTCAACTCCAAAAGGTGATGAGGGACTGAACCAAGATGCTGCTTGTGTGAAGTAGAGAAGAGGATGAATGTTAGAAGATCTTTTGGTAGTGACAGCTAACGTTTACATAGCACTTGCTGTGTGCCAGGCACTGTGCTGAGTGCTTTACAGTTATCTCATTTGATCCTCACAACAACCCTGGGAAGTAGGTGCTGATGAGAAAACTGAGAGAAACAAGAGTTAAGTGACTTGCCCAGGATCACATAGCTAGTAAGTGTCTGGGCTGGATTTGAACTTAGGGCTTCCTTATCATTAGGCCCAGGGCTCTATCCAGTGTACCACCTAGCTTCCTACTGTACTCCCTACCTGCCTTGTTTTAAGCATAACACTGACAGAACTTGACAGCTGATTTCATTTGTTGGCTTAAGGAAAGAAGTTGAGGATGACTTGAAGCCCAGATGGATGGTGATCCCCTTGACAGAAATAGGAAAGTTAAGAAGAGAAAAAAATTCTCTTTAAATATGTTGAGTGTGAGATGCCTAAATAGAGGTATTCTGAATATTCCCCAGGTTGGTGATTTGAGGCTGGAGCTCAGAAGTGAGACAAAGGCTAGAGGGTTTATAGACTGCATTGAAGTAATGTTAAATCTGTGAGAGCCAAGGATCACAGAGGAGGGGAGTATAGAGAGGACACATCTAGGACCACTAGGGCAGCCTTGTGCCACGGGCAGCACAGTGTCATTTGCAAACAGGAGAAAGTAAGTCTCATTTCCACTCGGCCTCTTTGGTGGATATCTTCTCCGTGAATTGATGAACATCTTTGCCTCATTTTATTGTTCAGAGTTATTGAACAACCTTATATCCACTGTTATATCTTTCAGGGAATCTGGTATAATTTTGACATATGTATGAGAAATGTGTGGGAAGAGAACCTTTAAGGTAATATTTTACCATACTTGGTAAAATAACTTTTTTATAGTAAAAAAATTAAAAAAAAGCAAGCTCAGTCAAATTTTTTTTTTTTTAATTCAGTCAGTTGTGTTAAAGATGTGGTCTGTTCACTATCACTTGTTAAGGTGTTTTTGTTCCTTTCTGATGGCCTGAGTGTATATTATTCTCATAAATTTTTTTGTGAATGGGAAGGTAGTTATATAGGGTAGGAGTTTTTGATATCCCCTTTTATGGGGAGGGGATACTCATAGAGTTTTAGGTTTTTGTCATATTTTTGATCATTTGCTCCTTTAAATATGTTGAAAATTGATCCCTCAAACCCTTTATAATTGTTATGCCTACAGCATAAACTTACTTCCTATATGCCTGGCCCAGTGCAAATCTTTTCCCTATTTTTGTTTTGTTTTCTTTCAATCCAGTTTTTACTTCCTCTGTAAATTCTTCTAGTTTTGTGATGTTAGAATCAAAATATAATATATATCCAGTGTGAGTGGTGAAAAAGGTTTGAAAAGATCTGCATATGTTTTTAAAACAATGATTTGTAGTCTTCCTTGTTTCATCCTTAAATGCACTTGGGAAGACTTTATATCGTTGGGTTTATCACCAAGTTTTCTTGAAACTTATTTTTCTTTTTATTGTTCCTTGCTATTTTATGAGGTGATATTCTTAATCGTTTTCCACCATTCTTTTTTTTAATAAAGTTTTTATAAATGAGTTTATATTCTAAATTGAAATTAACCGAGGCTGCCATCTTTCTTTGTCTTGACAAAGACATTAAAATATTTTCCGATAGAGGTAGTTTTTAACTTTTCTTTCCCTTCATTATGACAATCAATTTATTTAAGCTTCTGTATTAAATTATTAAATAGGTCCGGCTAGAGTTTTACTTTTTACGTTCCATCTTTTTCTCATTTTCCTTCTAGTTTTGTATTAATTTTAATGTTTACTCTGACATGGTGGGTGATGATGACTCATATAAGTAATGAATAATTCCTTGTTTGTTAAAATTTCATCAATTTCACATTCAAAAGCACTTTCTTATTCTTTTCTAAAGGAAAGTAACATGATATTTATAGTACACAGTTGATTCAGAAATGACTCTCACATTGGTAACAAGTTGCTTATTGTCAGTCTTGAATAATTTTCATTTTTATGATGCTTTTTGGTGTTCATGATGTTCAACCTCTTTTTCATTTCTTGAAGAAAGTTTTGAAGTCATGCTTCTGGTTTAGTGTACAAATTGTTGACCTTTCTGATTCCTTACCTCTAGATCATATGTTCCAATATGCATTTTCTCTTTCTTCATACTCCTTTGCATTGAAGTTACCAGTTAGCAATATACATTTATTTAATTTGGAGAATATTGTTGTTCTTATATCATTTTACCTCTTAATCTGTAACATATAGTGGTACCTGAGCTGTAACTGTTTTTATTATGGCCTCTTTGGAAATACAGATCATGAAAATGGCAATAGGAAAAGAGCAATTGTTCCACGAAATGCTTCTTACAGTTTTTGTATACACAATAAAACCATGCCCACCAACTTCTTTATTTTCCTCTCTTAAAGAAAATTTGTAAGTCATCTCTTATCTTTAGCTATAATGTCCACCAGGAAAACCATTCATCACTAATCACCATTATTTTGAGCTCTAACATAATTTTGTCTTTTAGCTTAATTTATAACAATAATTTCAAGTTTGACAAAATTCCTTTTTTTTCTAGTAGTGTTCCTGCTTTTGTTGGTCATTAAATAGAATTCTCACATTTAGAGTACCAAACGCTAACTTAAGTTTCTCTTCCTAGTATGTATAATGTTGTATATGCATTCCAGATATAAAATTTCTTGATAGTTCTCTTCAGTTCTGTTTGATCCATCTATAACTATGTCATTGAAAATTAGTGTGTTGAACTATGGGAGTAAGAATTATTACTGTATGCTCATGTTTTTTTCCATCCAGAATGATTTAGACCTGTATATATGACCTAGATTATATAGTTTTGAATTTATTAGTTTTGACTCTTAAGATATCGAATTAATTTTAAGGTTTAGGAGTGACTGGCACAGGACAAGAAAGCAACCTGGGTAGTGAATTTTGAGTTCCATGTAAATAGCATGTGTTACATATGACATAAAGGGATTTTTCTTAATGGTTATTTAGTTTTTATCATTTCCACCTTTGCTGGGAAGCATATGCATAAAATTTATTGGGGTTTAACACATAGGAGGTACATACTTAATAATTAATTGAATTGTTTGAATTTAAAAGAGGCATACACTATATACAGTTGGTTTATGACCATTGGGATTTGCGGTTTATGAACATACTGTGATTGCTCTGAAATTGTCATTTTAATTTTTATTAAAATATTAACTTGGCAGTGCAGTATCCTGTGTGTTAGAACTTTAAAGTTAAACAAAATGCTAGTTTTGATTGTAGATCTGTTTTTTTTTTTCTTCCTTGCTGGCAAAATGAAGAATATAACCATTTTTCACCAGAGAATTCAAAGTTTCATTTTTATTGACAGTCATTTCATATTTGTTTAGAATCATTCATAAAACCATTTCTGACATTTTTATGTTAGTAATAATTAAATTCAAATTTTTCCTTTGGAGAAAGTTTTGTGGGTTGTGTTTGTTTTTGTGGAGTATGGAAAGGGTACTTTGATTTGTTTCATTATTTGAAACAAAGCATTCCTCTAGAATTACATTTTGGAAAATATCTCCCATTCTAGAACTTCAGGGCAATTATCCTTAATAATTTCTTGTAATATTGTATCTAGACTCTTTTTTTAAAACCATAACTTTCAAGTAGTTCAACAGTTCTTATATTGTCCCTCCTTGATTAATTCTCTAGATCAGTTTTTCTAGAGATGTTTCACATTTCCTTCTATTTTTTTCATTCTTTGAATTTAATTCTTGATGTCTTACAACATCACAGCTTGCCCTTTCCCAGTTCTAATTTTTAAGGCTTTTTTTCTAGGCTTTTAAAATTTTTTTATATTTATTCATTTTAAACAAATACAAAAAGGCAAAAAAACCCAAACTATTTCCATGTACACAGTACAACATAAAAAGAGTATTAACATGAATTTCCATTTCCAATTGTTTACTTTTTTGAAAAACTATGTAATAAACACTATATATAACTATTCTAAACATACTTCTGTTTATCAATTCTTTCTCTGGATGTGGACAGCATCTTTATAGGTCATTTGTAGTTGTTTTGGGTATTTATAATACTCAAAATGACTTTGTCTTTCAAAATTGTTCTTAGAAAAGTATAGTTGTTAACTGTATACAACATTCTCTGGTTACTGCTCATTTCATTCTTCATTATTTCATTCAAGTCTTTCCAAAATTAACCAGTTTTTGGTTAATCCCAAGAGGGAAAGGTTAAAGTCCCCCAATATTATAATATTACTATTCCCACATGTGATTCATTTAACTTTTCCTTTAAAAATTTAGATTATATGGCATTGGTGAATGTAGGTTTTGTATTGATATTTCTTCTTTTTCTATAGTACCTTTTATCATAATGTAGTTTCCCTGTTTATCTCTTTTAATTAAATCTAGTTTAGCTTTAACTTTGTCAGAAATCACTATTTCAGCCCCTGCTTTTTTTGATTCAGCTGAATCATAAATTCTATTCCAGCCCTTTACTTTTAATTCTTTCTGTATTTTCTGTTTTTTTTTTTTTTATAAACAACATATTGTTGGATTTTGATTTTCAGTCCATTCTGTTGTTTCTGTTTTGTGGGTGAATTCATCCTATTCACATTCAAAGTTATAATTACTAGTTGTGTATTTTCCTCCATCCTATTTTTTCCTACTATTATCCTTCTCACCCTCTCTTTTTACCCAGTCCCTCCTCATACATCTAGTTTGCTTTTAACCACTGCTTCCCTTACCCACACCCTTTTAGAGAATCCCTTCATTACCTTTCCCTTACCCTCATATAAGAGTCAGTTCATTAAATATCTTGGGTTTTTAAGTTATTCTTGTTACAAACCCAGATCCTTTGCTCTTCAAAATATAATGTTCCAAGCCCTTGAGTCTTTGAGTGTAGAAGCTGCTAGCTCTTATGTTGTCCTGACCGTAGCTCCACAGTATTGAGATGGTTTTTGTCTTCATACTTGCAGTATTTTCTCTTTACCCTAGCAGCTTCAGAATTTGTCTGTGATGCTCCTGTAAGTTTTCATTTTCAGATCATTTGGAGGTGGTGATTGATAGGTTTTTTTCTATGTGTATTTTTATCCTCTCATTCTAGCACTTCAGGGCACTTTTCCATAATAATTTCTTGTAATATTAGACTCTAAAAATAAACTCTTTTTAAAAAAATTATAACTTTAAAGTAATTCAACAATTCTTATGTTATCTGTCCTTGATCTATTCTCTATTTTCTAAATGAGATGTTTCACATTCTCTTCTATGTTTTCATTCTTCTCAGTTTATTTCTTGGTGTCTTATGACATCATGTTTGCCCTTTCCCAATTCGAGTTTTTAAGGAGTCATTTTCTTCCTTAAGTTTTTGGATCTCTTTTTCCAGTTGATTGGTGTTTCATAATTTTCTTGGATTTTTTTTAAATTTTTTTTTTCCTAATTTTCCCTCAAACTCTCTTATTTGATTTTTAAAGTCCTTTTGAAGTTCTTCCAAGAACTCTTTTTGGGGTTATGATATTTGACATTTTCTTTTAATAAGATTGACTTTTTTAACATCACTATCTTCTGAGTATGAACCCAGATCTTTTCTGTCCCTGAAGTAGCTATCTATAGTTCTTTCTCCTTTGATTACTCATTATTATTATTAATTTTTTTTTTTAGCAGCTCATAGTCATGTTCTAATCCTGAGCTATAGAGGATGCTGCTTCAGGCTTCAAATTTTTCTTACTGTTGTTTTCTGAGCTTGGGCACTCCTCTCTGCCACAGAGCCATGGCCCCCAGTCATGCTCTTCCCCAAGTGCTCTTGTTCTCTGTGACTGCAAACTTCAGTTCTCCCCTCTGCCCTGAAACAGAAACCAGGGGCTCTGCTCTCTCACAAGTGCCTATAGGCAGCAAAATCCCTGCTCCTCTGCTACCACGGTTCTCTCTTCTCCTTGCCCATAACTATAGTCCTGACCCCATCTGATAAGCACAGCTGTTGCTGGCTTCCTAAAACAGCGGAGGATCCTTAAATCTTCCTCTGCTCTGCTGTTCAACCTTTACACTCAAGTGAGGTGAAAGTTCCACTGACCCACCTGCCCCCAGGGCTTTTTGTTTGTTGATTCAGTGGAGTCTGCCTTGAGGTATTTGCACTTCAAAGGGTCCCTGAGGGTCTAGTCTTTCCTGAGGTTTTCTCAAGTTTTCGTCTGAGGACAAATACATTTATTTCTAGCTCTGCATTCACTTTGAGGCAGTATTTTGTCTTGTTTGTGGGAGAAATTTGGAAAGCCCAGCATTTCCTGTCTTATTTCATCATCTTCCCAGAATCCTCTCCAGCATAGAGATTTAAGGTTTGAATAACTTTTTCCTAATTATTTCATTTGCGACTCTCAACCCTGTGAGGTAGGAACTATAATAGTATTATTATCATCCTGATTTTACTAGTGAGAAACTGAAGTACAAAGCATTTAAGTGATAGTCACATGTTTTCAGATGCAGGACTTGAACCCATATTTTCAAGTCCACCGTGTTGATAAGGGACCCTTGACCTCTAATAATTTCAGCTGTGCCAAGGGAGCATTTTGATGGTGATGAAATATAGAACTCTGTTTTTGTTTGTTCACCTTCGTCATCCCATTAGCCTTATTTCTCTTCTGCCTCCTGCATAAAGAATGAATAAGTCAAGTTTACTGCCAAGGCTAGCAAACACACTTAATACGGCCAATGTAATTTTTTGGTTTGTCACTGCTGGACATTTCTTTAGCTTTAGTAGATCAAAAAAAGCCTTTCATACACCTGGAAATGAAGAACTGAACCTCTTTTCCCCCCTTCCCCCCAAATTTTTGATTGAAATAAAATTTGAGTTCTCAGTCAACAAGTATAAGTGGGCTGATTATCAGAGCATTCTATTTTAGGTTGGAAAGAAGAGAGCAGAAAAACACCAGAAGGAGAATTAGTTTAGGAGAAATACTTTTTTGATTTTTGAATTTTGCAAGCCTTATATCTGAAAAAAAAAATTACAAAATATACTTTTTTTTAAATTTCAGACTTTTAACAATATAACATTGTCCTTTTTATTCATTTCAGGTTTAAATAAACATATACCTTTAATATTTGTTTTCAGTTGAAATTTACCTAAATAAAATTCATTGAAATCATTGCAAGATAAAAGGGGTATGTCTTCTGATAAGCCATATCACAAAATCCATAAAACCCTTTAGTTTCAATCCAGTCTTTTCTATTCCTAGTAGGTGGATAGTAAACTTAGCTAATGCTATCTCTAATCTCAGAGTATTGTTGAATGTCACTGACTTCTTTTTCTGGCATAGTGACTTCACTGGAGTGTAGAGAGACAGAACTCTGTATTGCATATCATTCTCTCTACATATACATCATATACAAGGGAGGTTAGCTTCTTTCTATTCAGTAGGATCAGGGTAGAAATTGCAGAAAGGCAGTATGGAGAATAACTTCCTAACAATCAGCCGACCTAAAGTAAAAAGACTGGGCTGCCTCAGAAATGTTATGTTCCTCTGTCTCTGAAGGTCAGATAGAGCCTGGATGACCTGTTGTTGTTGATATTCTAGAGGGGACTTACAGTTGGGTGGATGGATGGAACCTCTGAGGTTCTGAGATGCTATAATGAAATAATACTCTATATAAATGGTAAATCTGGATTAATGCATGATTTTTCCATTAAAAACTGAACTCAAACTATATTACTAGATGACTTATTTGCTATGATGTCCAGTATCATGTTTGTATTGTCCATTGTGTAATTTGACATTATACACATATACATTTGTTTTGTTGCTTGCATTTAAATCCATTTCTCTGTTAAATTACTATAATAAAATTTATTTTTAAAAAATCTACTCTTTGTGCATTCTTCCAAACACAAGTATTTTTTTCTTCATGTTTACATTTATAAAATCATGGCAGATAATATGCTCACCTTATTATACCTTAAATAACTTCATTTTAATTTTTTCCAACTTCATCTATGCATTCCTTGTTTCATTCTCTAGTTGGGAACAGTAGAAACAACAATCCCAGCTCTCCCTCTAATTCTTCGTGTGTTTGGGGCAAATCGCTCGACTGCTTTGGACATCTTTGTTGCCGCCTTCACAGTTAGGCACTTGGATTGGGGACTTCTGAGGTCTCCTTCCAGTTAGAAGCAAATACTTATCTATAAATTGGGCAGTTTCTCCTTTATCAACACAGGAGAACTGTCTAGTGGAATAAGTTGGAAACTGTAGGCTATGCAGTATAAAGATAGGTTTTCAGTGTTCTAGTACTACTCATAGGGAAAAGTAAGAATTCTGGTAAAGTAGAACTTCATTAATTTTGAGAAAGCTAATTTTAAATGGCAGTTTTATTGTTTTCATGTATCCTAAACATTTTAAACAAGGTTAACAGTGTTACCTATTAGACATTATTAGTCAGTCTGTTTTAATGAATATAATTGGCAAAGAATGTGTATGTATGTCTATGAATGAATGAATATTTCTTTGTAATTTTACTTTTATCTTTTGCTTTAGCAACCCTTTTTTCTATAGTACTTGTGAAGATAAAGTTCAATCCACCCCTCCTCTCAGTTATAAATCAGTTGGGACCAAACATGTAATGTTTTACTAAAAAAATTAAGCCAGGTACTTATCCTTTGGAAACTGATAAATTAAGATAGTAAAGGAAAGCATTATAAAGAGGCTACAGTTATGTATTTTATATGAATTAAATGTTGGTCTTTAAAAATTTAAGCATAAATTAGAACTCTGATAAAGCTTCGGTATTACAGTGAATAACTCCATAATGGTTTGGTTTAAATATTCAGAAGCCAGGATTTAAAAACTGAAATGCTATCCTTTACTTAAGCAGTTGTGTTTAGATATTGTAACTTCTATGCCACACCAGATTGTTTCCTTTTCCTGAGACTGATTAATAGAGGATCATAGTATCTGTAATACCAGAGCACGATAGGGTCAGTTGTAAGGTTCAGTACTAATTCCCCATATTATAGTTTTTGTCAGTATAAGCCTAACTGTGTTAATCATCATTTTGTCTGAAGAGGCAGTGATCATAAGTAGGATTTTTGTTCTTATTTTGTATTTAACATTTCAGGCAACATGATTATATTGAAGAAATAAGAGCTTTATTTTTTTAAGACAATCTTCAGAATACATCTAGAGCATTTTGAAACATAGGTCAAAATCTAAATTTTGTGTTATCATATGATAAATTCTAGTTGAAAAAAAATAATTGGTTAAGATCGTAAATTGGTAAAATTACAACAATGTTGTTTATAAAATTGAACCTAAGCCCAGTTTATATTGGTTCTTTTTCTTTCCCACAGAATCAAAGAATCTTCTGGATGGCAGCAGGTATTTACAAGTCCTTATTTGGACTGGACTATTGAGCGAGTGGCTTTGAATGCAAAAGTGGTTGGAGGTCCACATGGAGACAAAGATAAGATGGTGGCGGTTGCCTCAGATAGTAGTATTATTCTGTGGAGCATTCAAGATGGAGGCAGTGGTAGTGAAATAGGTAAGAAAAACATGTTTGCAATTTAGTAATGGAGATTCTTTGGAAATATTAGTACAGTGACTTATCTCAGTTTTTATAAAGGTTATAAGCATAGGAATTAATAGTTATGTAACTGCTTCCCTTTGTTTTAAAAAATATTTATTTCCCTTTATTTATTTATTTCCCTTTATTTAAAAAAATAAAGGTTAAACCAATATCTCTGTGACAAATAATGAGAGATATTGTTCATGTTCTGTAAAATTTTGCCATGATTGCGCTATAGTTACTAATTTTTAAGGGAAACGGTAATTTTGATAGTTAAAATTTTTTTATACATTGAAAACTAAACAAAAGGAAGCAAGTCTTGCATTTGCAAATGTGATCATTCACTAAATAAAGCTTGTCTGGTTATAACACATGAAGGAGATTTTATGACTTGCTTTGTTTGCAAAGACTGACATGGTACCTCTGCCGTGGGATAGTCCAATAGTAATTTGTTCATACCCTGTAAAAGAAACCATTTGTTGTTACAAACACTCTTCAGAACCTGACAACACCATCTAGAGAAAATTGCAAAGGTTGGCATATCCATGATAGAGCTATCCCAGAGGCTGAACTCCCTTCAATATTACTTATATAAGACACTGCTGTTGGATTGCTGCTATAAGCAGTATTTTACTGAGAGGGCCCCTTAAGACAAGAACCTGTCATTACTTATACCGTTGTTGTCCCTGTGGATGGCTATCAAGATCGTTGAGCCTAAGAAGGAGTGACACTTTAAATTCCTTGAGACCGTTCAGACTGTCTTCCTTGATTTCCCAGAACCTCGTCCTTCTCTGGAGTAATCAATTCTAGTTGTTTCTTGGTTTTTATTATTGCCTTTTCATATGACCCATGTTGCTGAATGTAGTCAGTTTCACATGCCCTGAAAAATTGTTTGGCATCATAATTAAAGTACTAGTTTGTTAAAAATAAAACAAACAAAAAAACCCCAGCAAACTGATTACAAGATTAAAATGTTATCTCTCTCGGCTTTATTATAGAAATTTTATTTCTTAATGAGTATTGGGTTATCTGATTTCACAGAGTTTTGTTTATCTTTATTTGTTGTTTTATAAATTATAAAACATTGCTATTTTTATTGGTATTGTTTATGCTCGGTACAAGTTGTTTTCCTGATAAGATGGCTATTTTTAGTATTGGTAAGAATTTTCAGGATATACATTTAGGGGTGGATAAGTGGCTCAGTGGATAAAGCCAGGCATAGAGTTAGGAAGACTAGAGTTCAAATTCAGCATCAAACACTTGATGTGTTATCCTGAGCAAGTCACTTAAACTCCTCAACTATAAAATGGGCATAATGATAGCACCTACCCCACCCCTCCCGCTGCAGAATTGTTGTGAAGATCAATTAAAATAATAATTGTAAAACACTTAGCAAAGTGCCTGGCACATAATAAATGTTAGCTCTCATTATTAATATATTTATTATTATTAGCTGTGTCTCTTATTTAGACTTGTATAAATCTACTCACAGAACATTACACCTAAATAGGAAGGTTTATAAGCACTTTTTCCACACGTAAGCATTTTTAAAGAGTCCATTGTGTACTCAGGACCATGTAGGAAATAAAAATAAGAAGACATGGTCTGAAATATATACCTTACATTTTTAAACTGGACTAGGGAATGAGATATTTCAACAGATTGCCCACATAAATGACAGTTCAGATATCTAAATACTAATAACTTTAAGGGCCTAAACTTAGAATTATGACACCTAGTGAAGTTCCTTCATTTTTGTAAATGAGAAAACTTGAGGATTAGAGAGCTAAAGTCTTGGCTATGGTCACATATCTAGTTTGTGCCAGAGCTTGGGATAGAACTTGGGAGTATTGATATGTGGACTTGATATCCCTTTGTTGAGTTCAAAATAAGCATCCCATTTTAAAAACATTTTTATTGGTTTAAAAATAAAGGCAGAATAACTTTGAGTCTGAGATACTCATTACAATAATTACTAGAAATAAAATTTTATAAAAGTGAAGTAAATATTTTTCTTTTTAATATTAAACCATTTCCCTACCAGCATTTGATTGGCGGTTGTTCTCATGAGATTTTTTTTTCCCTTTTTTTTTAAAGGAGTATTCAGTCTTGGAGTTCCTGTAGATGCTCTCTTCTTCATTGGTAACCAGTTGGTGGCCACAAGTCATACAGGGAAAGTGGGAGTGTGGAATGCTGTAACTCAGCACTGGCAGGTTAGTTTAAATTAATGTAAAGTATATTAGAAGAGTGAAAGGGGATGTGAGAACATGACAAAGATTTACATGACAATGCCTACACTTTAAAGGCAGCATAATATAATGCAAAAAAGTACTGGATTAAGAAAGCGTCAGAGAACCCAAGCTCAAGTCTTGGTTTCAGTACTTACCACTTGTGATCTTGGGTAAGTTATTTAGTACCAGCCTCAGTTTCCTCATCTATAAAATGATGAACTTGGACTCCGTGACCCCTAAGGTCCCTTTCAGCTCTAAATCTGTAACTTAGGTTTCTGACATGTTAGTCCTTGTAGAAAATCAGATCTGATTTGTGTTAAATATTAGCGGAAATGAGTAATTTCTATTTTGATAGCAGCTAGAAACATCTTAACTCTATCTAAACGTGAAAAAAAATTGTTCTTGTGAGTAATAAGACAATGGAAAAATAGGTTCTAAAAGGACTTTTTTTCTAGTGTTTTACTTAGTAGCTTTTTTCAGAATTGCTAATAAAATTTCCCCCCATATGAGGTCCTGAAAACCCCATACCAACTTCCTGAGGAGAGATGATACTTATACTTTAGCAATACACTCATGTATAAATTGATAGTTTTTTGTTTTTGTTTTTTTAGAATATATATGACTTGGGAAAACATATCTGACAACAAGAATAGATATGTTCCTACATTTCAGACAAGATCTTGGGAAAGAGTTGGGCATTCATGCAGGAAACAGTTTTGTAACCCAGCCAGATTAATATCTTTCTGGCACAATGCAGAGATATAGTGTGTAATGAAATTTAAGAGTCTGCTTTGCAAATCTCAAGAGGCAGAGCTGACCTAAGGCTGATTCTTCTGACTGTCACAACACTGGCTCAGTAGGTTCTGATTTGGCCCTTCAGCAATAATCTTTTTCATGGATAACATGGAGACAGTAGAAAAAGACAGCCATTGCACTACAATTCTTTAGATGGATAATAAAGATTGACCTAATGTATTTGCATCAAATAAAACACTAAGCAAAGAGACACTATAGGCATGCTTTCTCAAATCATATCAAAAGCAAGAAGTCCTTTATTAAGTTTTATTTGATAAAGTAATATTTAAAAAACTTAAATGTTGATTTTTTGGGAAAGATTGTTTTCTTTCTTACTTGTTTCTCCAGCTTTTTTGTATGCTTTCAAGGAAGGTCTCACAAAAGCAGATGAAAATAGAATTATTCAATTTGCCAGCTGCGTTATCCTCATTAAACTGCTTGAAATGTATGAGCCATTTACTAAACTTCATGGCTAAAGAATCACTTTTATGAAATTTCTATCGTAATAACACACATTATATTTCCTGATTGATTTAAAGCATAAATTTGTTATTTAATTGATAATACGTACCAAATTAATATAATAAAAGTTCATAAAGATAAAAACAGAAACCCAATTTAGTAGGTTAAATATTTGTGGTTTATTAGATATCTGATTTATTTTCTAAACAGTTTCCAGAGTTACCATGTCTATAGCATAGGATCATCTTATTTTTCATAAGGTATTTTAAAAATATTATCAGAGTGGTTCAGTTTACACTATTTAGCAATTAAATAATAATAGATGACGTTATTAACATAGGACCTAAAGGTTTGCAAAGTGCTTTGCATTCATTATCTTACATGGATTTATTCTTTTTAACCATTTGAATTATCTTATTGGTATTATTATCATCCCCATTGTATATATGAGAAAATTATAACTTTCAGGTGAGATTTAGCTATGTCTGATTCCATGTTTAGTACTCTTTGCACTGTAACACACAACAAATATTTTTAAGTCCTTTCCAGGTGCAAATCATTGGAATAAATCTAATTCCCTTAGTTTTATAGTTAGTTATATAGATAGTCAAACTTACATAGGCAGTGATGTCACCATATGGGGTAAACTGAATATGGAACTTTTATTGTTCACAATTGAATTGATTGACCTTGCAGACTTTATATCTTTAGAAATACAGCATTTAACCATAAATCTTTAAGCAGGTACCTGGCCAATATTATCAGCCTACTTTGAAAGGGGCTTCATAAAATACATTAAAGTTGACGTTAAAAGTGTATCTGGTGAGCCAGTTAAGCACAGAGAAGAGGGAAAAAAACCAACAAAATCTTTCCCACAAATTTCAGTGTATTTTAAAAACAGAATTTCAGACATAGGCAATAAATGATTGGAATTTTTTTTAGTGAAGCTTAATTCATTCATGAGAAAGTTAAATGTTCTGTAAATCAGTAGAACAGTCAAGAAGTACTTGTTTCAAGTAATAGGTGATCATTTTCAACCATTTCTCTTTGCTAACATAATAAATTAGTATTAAATCAGCATTTTTCAAATAATGTAAATGATAGAAGTAGGAGCTTTAACAGTTCTTGGAAAATATTAGGTGAGTTAAGTCAAATTTTAAGTTCAAGAATCTGCTCCTATAACAAAGATACTTGTTGTGCAGGCTTGACAATTTTGCTTAATAGATTTCTACCTTGCTTTATTAGCCTTTTGTGGCATGTTATTAGCTTTTCCAAAGTATGTCTTGAAGCTTCTTTTCTTTAGCTGAAGATAGTCTTCATCATGAGCATACCTTCTTGAATAACTTGTCTTCAGCTTCTGCATCCTCCACAATGTGGGCTATCAAAGGAAGTAATTTTCTTAATCAGTATATGGGGTATATATCAGTGAATGGGCATTTTCATAAATTTAAGAACTTCAGAAGCAAAAAAAGGTAAATTACAGTTGTACCTAACATCTCATAATTTCTCTGCATTAGGTTCAAGATGTTGTTCCTATTACTAGCTATGATACTGCTGGATCATTCCTGCTGTTGGGTTGTAACAATGGATCCATATATTACATAGGTAGGTGTGTAATCATACTTAAAAAAAGATAGTTTTAGATAACATTTTAACGCATGAAAACAAATTTCGTTATCCCTCTTTTTGTTTACTTCATTTAAAATGTTTTCTTTTTTGTAGATATGCAGAAATTTCCTTTGAGAATGAAAGACAATGACCTTCTTGTAACTGAACTTTATCATGATCCTTCCAATGATGCTATTACTGCTCTGAGTGTCTACCTCACACCTAAAACAAGTTAGTACATGGTAGAATACTTGTAATTTCTTGAAGTTCATGTTGGATACTTAAAGAATGTATTTTATTCACTAGTATAGATTTACTACTAGACAAGATTAAGTTGTTTGCTTTGTTGGGAACCAAGTATTAAGAATTTTAAATTACATTGATATTTATACAGAAGTAAAGCATAATGTTAATCTGCCTGTGACCTAGGAAATCAGAAATATTATTGGTTATGGATCCAACTTTAAAAATTGCATTAGGGAGTAAGTGAAAGTCTAAATTTTAACACTGTTAAGTTGGAGTTATGGAAAGGGACAGATTATGTGGAAATTTATATCCTCTAATATTTATGAACTTTTTTCATTGATATTGAATTATTGGAAAAGTGTTTCAGTTTATTAAGGATCCTATAGAGTAAGGTAGAAGAAAATCAGTTAAAGCATTTGATGTTTATCTGTAATAAAAGAAATATTAGTAAATGGCTGTTAGTGTGCCCCTAGGGAATCTTCACAGTAGGTTTAAAGTCTACTAATCAGGTAATATGTTTTATTAAATTCATTAGAAAAATTATAATTTTCAAATATCAAACGAGCAAATATCTCAGTGTTTGCTCTCAAAATGTCTATAGACACAAATTAGACTAAGGCTTAGATTTTTCATTGACCTAGAATGAGAGTTAATTTTATAATAACACTTTTGATATATAGCTACAATCTGATATGAGGTTCAGGCAAGGTAGGTGAAGGAATGAATTAAAGATGTGAAAACAAAATGTTAGTGTTGCCTTGTGGGAGTAAGCAAAGGATATTAAATATCTGGAAGTCAGAAAGAGAGGCATTTTCACTTAGTAAGAAAAGGGTCATAAAAGCTGAGGGGTCTCAGATGTCATCTAGTTCAACCACTTCATTTTATAGATATGAAAACTGAGTTCCAGAGAGTGAATCATTATTTTGCACTAGTTCTGCTATAAGAGTGATTTGAGAAAAGAAAGGATAAAGAAGTTTTAACATTGCAGAGTTCAGAAATGATACCATGTTATATATTTTGTAAACTGCACCAAATTGAAAATGAAGCACATGTAACAAAGTATGTTATGTTTTGAAATTTTGTTTTTCAATGAGAAAAAAATCAGTTTTTTCTCCTTTGCATGGTATTTCTACTTTAGGGATTTAGTCATTTGCCATGTGTTTATTCTTCTTGCCTAGCTTCAGAGTTTAAAATTGGTTTTAAGACAGTGTTAGTATACCTCCACTTTAGTGCCCCACCCATCCACAATGTATCTAGGCTGAACTAGGGCCTGATTTTTGTCAAATCTTGAAAGTTGTATTAGGTTAACTAGGAATGTGGCCAAATCAGGTAATTTCTCCTCTTATTACAGTGGTAGACTGTGACACTATCTTTATTGATATGATTCAGTTGTCTTTCTTTAGGTGTCAGTGGTAATTGGATTGAGATTGCCTATGGTACAAGTTCTGGAGCAGTAAGAGTAATTGTACAACACCCAGAAACTGTTGGCTCAGGCCCTCAACTTTTCCAGACATTCACAGTTCACCGAAGTCCTGTTACAAAGATCATGCTCTCAGAGAAACACCTTGTATCAGGTACAGTGACTTTTTAAATATTTAACATGCTTTTCTACTTTGTTTAAAGATTTTTCTGTATATGATTTCCATGTTTTGAGGAGATTATATATAGAAAAATAAAGAGTTTTTGTGTATATAAAGGGAAAGGATTCTAAAAGAAACAGTAGATTCATTAATCATTTCTAGATTCTCTGGAAATTTAGTCCAATTCTGATGCTACTGTAGTACATCTAAATTTAGTATCCATGTTATACTTTAACTGCTGCCTGTTATCTCTTCAACCCCCTACCTCCAATTTCTATTGTTATTGTTAATACAGAATAGAAATGCTGATGACTTATATGAATTTACTGAAGCTTTTCTTTGCTGATTTCCTGGGGTTTTCTAAGTATTCCATCAAAATTTGTTTTCCATTTGTCTATGTCTTTATCTTCTAACCTTTTTTTATCTTCATTGATATCTGTATCTTGTCTCAGCATTCCAGTTATTTATAGAAACATGCCAAATAATTGTGGACCTTTCCTTAATTTTGAAAAAATTGATGCAATTATATATTATGTTTAATACCTTTTCTTTTTTCCTTTTTTCAATAGTCTGTGCTGATAATAATCATGTACGGACATGGACAGTGACACGATTCCGAGGAATGATTTCCACACAACCAGGTTCTACTCCTTTAGCATCTTTCAAGATACTGTCTTTGGAAGAGACAGAGAGTCATGGTAGTTACTCTTCTGGAAATGATATAGGTGAGTAAAAGCTTTTTAAAATATATGTTAAACAGGTGAGAAAAATGTAAAAGAGACTGTTGACTTTGGGGAAAAAAGTATACCATCAATGAATATCAGAATTGGAAGAGGCTTCAGAAGCCATGGAAGTGAGCCCCTTTTTGAAAAGCACCCCTCTCTACAATATCCCACCAAGTAATCATTCTTCCCTTGAAGGCATCTGCTGAGGGGGAAACCACTGCTTTCTGGAGGAGACCATTCCACTTTGTAATAGCTCAAAATGTTATGAAACAGTTCCTTAAATTTCACCCAAATCTGCTTCTTTGCAAATTTTTCCCTTAATTATATCTTCTGAGGCCAAGCAGAACAGATCTAATACTGCTTTCAAGTGACAGACCTGCAATCAGATAGTTGAATAGCATTTAAGTGCCTGTTATGTGTCAGGCATTTTGCTGAGCATTGGACAAAGGACAGCAGATATACAGTCCATGTTCTCAAGGAGCCCACAATCTAATGGGGGAGACATGCAACAGTTATGTACAAACAAAATGTACACAGGGGAATTTTGAGAAAGTCTCAGAGGGAAGACACTAAGCTCAAGGAAGACTAGGAAAAGATTTTTGTAGTAGGTGGAATTTTAGCTGAGACTTGAAGGAAGCCAGGAAGACTAAAAGGTGAAGGTGAGGGAGAGATTCAGTCATGGGGGACAGGGAAAATACTCAGAATCTAGAGAGTGAGTGTCTTGTGAAAGGGACATCCAGTGTTACTGGGCCATAGAGCATATAGGAGAGTGAAGACGAGGGAAAGGCAGGAAGGGGTCAGATCAAAACTACATACTCTAGAGATCTACCACCCTCACCTTCCCCAGTAGCTGAGATTACAGGCATGTACCATCTCACATTTTTTTCCCCAGAAAAATATCAAGTTTGCTAGCTTTTAAGTATCAGATTTCTTTTTGAATATTGTGACATTTGCCATTATCTATTTCTGTGGTACCTCTTCCATTTTCTGTGATATTAAAATATCACTGTGAGAGGCTCAACAATCTTATTTGCCATTTACCTTTGCCTTGATGATTTGAATTTAGGGAGTAGCTAGAGATTCTTTTATTATGTATTATCTAGAGCATTAGCTCCTCCTTAGCAATTTTTGTTGTACCGTTTGTATGCTAAAGATATTCTCCTTGTCAAAGAAAATGAAAAAGGAGTGAAATAGTTTGTTCTACCCTCTTTATTTTGTCTATTATCTTCTCATCCTTTTCATGTAGTAGTGTCTTATCCCTTTTTTGATCCTCCTCTACTATTGTAAAGAAAAATAAGAATTCCATTTTGTGTTTAAATATGCCTAATAGCTTTTTAATATTATTGTATCACACTTTCTATTCTGTTACCTGTCATTATCCTTTAAACATCTCTGATTATTTTTCCTGTAGGTCCATATCTCGCTCTTTAGCAACTTTCCTTGTCTATCCTCGCTGAATTTTCTCTTTATGCTTTCAGAATTTTATTTCTGAGAACTTTCTATCCCTCCTTGGATAACTCTCCTGAAATTTTCACCACTATGACCCTTAACTATCGTAAAAAAAATAAAACAGAAACCTTAATCTTAGGTATGTATTGGACTGTATGCTCAGCTTTCCTCTTTAACACAAATTCTAAGATAGAATATTCATTTCCATCCTTTCTATCCAACTAATCATTTTCATCCCATTAGTAAGAAATATAAGAAGAAATATAAATATAAGAAGAAATATAAGTATAAAAGTATAAAAGTTGCCTTTGCTTGCGACTAAGGCAAGTTAGAACCTTGAAGAGCTATTCCCAGAAGAATTGAGGTGCTATGTAACTATTGTCGTGTGCGTCAGTTTTTATGGTCTGTTTCCAAAATGAATGCCTAGTATCCTAATTTCTTTCACTTTTCTGTTCAAGTAATCTATATTACACTCCAGCGGCAGTATTAGTTCTTTTTCTGCCTACATTGTCCTCTATCCAAATCAGTCCCACCATACTTTACCTGTTATGGCTCCTCATTTTTCTCATTTGACTTTGTCTTTTTACTTTTCAATATCTGCTCCCTCTCCCCTTTAACTATATTGTTCCTTTTGAATACGTGCATCATTTAGAAGTCTGTTTTAGTCATGAGCCTCATCCCATCAGATCTCAGTGGGACCTAGGAGGTCAGATTTGCCTCATTGCATTCGAGCTTTACTTTTATCATTCCCCATTTTTTGTGAGTTTTTGAGTGATGTGACTTACGAATTTTGGGGTATTTACATCTGTTCATCCTCTTTTCCCTTCCTTTTCAGTTTAAATTCCCTTTGAGTAGATTTGCCTAATTGTTCTGGTGTTGTGGGCTAAGCCTTACTCAGGCCAGTTCAAGTTCTGTTCTTACCTGAAGTTCCCAGTTTTTGTCCTCATTATCTCTCTCAATCTCTTCTCTCATAGCCATTCTTTCAGTAGAATTCAGCACACTTTCCTGAGGGACCTGTTGGTCTGAAGCCATACTTTCTATCTTCCTAGCCTATTTCTACCCTTTTCAAGTCGGTCTTTAAGGTGAATGCCCCTTTGTCTTCAAAGCACAATCCTTAAATACCAAAAGCCCCATCATATTTGTCTTTTAATTGCTGAATGCTCAAAGAAAATTGGCTTTCTTTTTTCTTATTCTGGTGATTCAGCTTTTCCAAAACTATTATTTAAAGCCTGGCAATCAATACTAGGCTTTTGCTAGTATTTGCTTTTTATTATGTCTGTCAGGTTCCTTAAGCACCAATCAGGATAATCCTTCAGAAACAATAGGAGTCTCCTTATCCTATTCAGAGTATTCACCATATGTTAATGTATACATACATAAACTTATAAATATACGTGTGTATGTGTATATATTGTGTGACTTTGTATGTTTATAGGTGTGTGTGTGTGTGTATAATTTTATTATATATATATATATTGCATTGTAGTTTGCAGTAGCCTATGTGTCAACCTGCTTCAGATCCCCCCAACTCTAATTCATCTTCTATTCAGCTACCAAATAGACTTTCCTAAAGTGCAGGTCTAACCATATTATCCCCTGAACTCCCCCATGACCTCCAATATCAGATACCAGAAATCCTCTCTTTGATGTTCAAAGCCCATCATAATTTATCTCCAGCCTACCTTTCCAGTTTTCTTATACCTTATACCCCAGCACATATTTTTTGATCAGGTGACACTGGCCTCTTTTGCTGTTCCATGAGCAAGACACTCTAGGCTTTAGGCATTTTCTCTGAGTGTTTCCCATGCCTGGAATGCTCTTCCTCTGCCTACTGGCTTCCCCACAATTCCCACTAAAATCCGAGTTTTTATCACTACTTAATTGCAGTACCTTCCTTTTTAGTGATTTCCTATCTTTCCTGTACACAGCTTTTTTGTACATATTTGTTTGTTGTATCCCCCATTCGATTGTGAGCTCCCTAAGGGTAGGGACTAATTTTTTGCCTCTTTTTATATCCTTAGTGCCTGGCAAATACATAGCACTTAATTAATGTTTATTGACTAACAGACTGACTCTAACAGGGACACAGCAGCAGAATATTAGAGTCTCATATCTATCCATCCAATTATCAGAATCTCCATTCCTCTGCCAGCTCTTTTCTTGACTTTTTTGGACTTCAAATGTCTCTACTTTTGTTTTAACCATGAGCTTCTCTAAGCACTTAGGACCTCCTCTCTCTGAAACATTATACAATTACTTCATCCTTGGAATATCCCTCTGTAAAACTCACCCACACTCTCTCTTGGAAAATATTTCCTGAAGCCTTCGTTTAGTGAAGGGGCCAAGTCTGGCCTGCCTTCATTCCATTTCCAGCCCTTTTTCTGACCTTCTAGACTTCAAAGTCATGCCTCTCATCCAGGTACCTTCTTCTTCCACCCCCGTTTTCCAGTTCCCTTTGATTTATTGTCTTTTGCCATTAGAATGTAAGCTTCTCCAGGGCAGGGACTCTCTTTTGCTTGTGTTTGAATCTCTAATACTTAGTATATAGTGTCTCGCATGTAATAAGAGCTTAAAAAGTGCCAATGACTAAACATTTAATAAGTACTTTCTGGAACTATGGCAACTGCTAGGGATATAAAAAGAAGTGAAAGATAAAATTCTTTCCTCCTTCCCTCCCTTTTTTCCTTCCTTCCTACCTTTTCCTCCTTTCTCTCTTCCTTTTCTTCTCCCCTCCTTTTCTCCCTTTCCTCCATGTAACTCATAAGAGTTTTAGGAAGCAAATTTTAAATTAGTAACATAGTCTAGTTTTAAATAACGCTCCTACCTCAAATTGTGACCTTCATTTCAAACAATGAAATTGTAATCAAGCTAAGCATTTTTAAATTTGGCATAACTTCCTTTTCCATTGGTAATTTAATTAATCTAGTGAAAAAAAAATGTAAGAAGTCAGGCTCATCTATTTTTATGTACTAAAATTCTTTGTATAGCCATTGGTAGTATGAGCCATTTGAAGACAGTGTAGCGTGTCTCTGTTGTTACTCTGATACCTGATTTTAGCAGGTATATATTAAGTTCCTGTGATTGTCTCTCTATACTCACACATTTCACAGTAACAGTTACATTGTTTTCCCCAAGGACCCATTTATAAGAATCTGCTCTGTATATGCAGTCGTGCCTCACCATACTTAAGAAGAGTTCTATAGGACCTATTGGCTAACTAATGTAGCTTTGTGATCATTTTTTATATGTGTAGAAATTACAGCAAAGATAGAAGATAAGAAAGAATACATCAGAATTGATTTGCATGAGATTTTTGGATTTATGTCTTTCAAAATATACTTCTGAGGTTAAAGTTTCGAAATAATCTCAGAAAATTAAACCTACAATTACTTTAAGTAATTCATTCCAGTTTAAAAGATTTATTAATTGCCTACTGTGTGCAAGGCACTACATGAAATTTCTGAGAATTATGATTCTATAAGTTTCTTCACATAGAAAGAAATAATAAAAGTAAACATAGCCAATCATGTCAGTTTGTAATGATTACTCTTAAATTCCCCCTTTTTAAACTGCCTCAGAATCTAAGGTAGCAGAATGCTTAGAAATAACCATTTGATTCTTTCAGAAATGAGAGTAGATCTCAAGTCAGTATGAAGTGCTTCTTTTCTGAAGCTTATATTGTTTAGACTACAGGATTCTGTTTCTGTTTACTTGAAATTTTCTTGATTTGGGGGAGTGGGAAACAGGTGAGGCAAAGGATGTATGTATGTATGTATTACCCCTCATAGTAATCTCAGTGCATTTCATAAAGAAGTGAATATTAAAATGTCATTTTTAGCTTTTTATCAGAAAATTATAATTCATTCTTTATTACTAATGAATTAGATGTGATTCTTAGTTTAAGGATTTAGATTATTTACTACCATGTTTTCTTTTTTTTAAATGTGAAATGTACTGTGATACATCCCTTAATGTTCAGTACACAATTCTAGCAATTGAATAATAGAGCATGATCTCAGTTAAGTATCAGAATGCTAAAGGAATGAAGTGTTTTTATTAATCAGATTTTCTGCTTAGTTCAGGTTCAACCTTACAACCCTTTTTGTTTCTATTTGCTTTAACCCCCACCCTACTTTTTAACAGTATAGCAAATAGGATTGAATCTTTCTTTTATAACTGAAAATGTATTCCAGAGCCTTAATTCTTTGCAACAATGATTAATACACAGTATTGTAGATGTAGAAGGAACAGGACTACTTCTTTATTTTTTTAAGTAATCCCAGGATTTTCCATAAAGATTTTGTTTAGTTTACTAAACTGCTGACATAGGCTTGTTCTCTTAAGATTTAGGTCTTCAAAAATTATAATACAATAGAAAAGGTTTGGTTTTAGAATGGATTCTGGCTAATCATGGTTGCATTAAAGCTTTACGATCATTTGATTGTCTTGGAATTTTTAAAAGTTGGCGTGGTTCTTAGGGAGTTTTTTCAGAGTGTTCAGACATTATCTGTTTTAGAAAAAAGGAAAGAAAGAAAGAGAGTGGTGTAAAGGAAAGAATTCTGTCCTGAGATTTGGAAACCCATTGTTAAAGGGCTAGCTTTCCCACTGAAATAAGAGCATCTTCTGTAAAGTCATAATCTTGGCCTATCCAGGACTTTTTTTTTTAGCATCTGTGATGCAATAGCAACATTACAAAAGGTAGTTCTTCATCTTTAGTAGACATTGATTGGAAGTCAATTTTCTGACACAATTATGTATGTTGTTAGGTAAACTATATCATATAAATTCTTAGATGCTTAGGTTCTCTGTTGGGGAAGGGGAAAAAGAGGAGAAAATATTCCTTAGAAGGTAATATATATATACACCTTGACTATTAGAAGTATTTGTAATTGAATAATAGATAGATATATTAGACTGAGAAACAGCCTGAAAACAAGGAAGAACTAAGTTCATGTCTTACCCCTGACCCATCCTAAACTCTGTGACTCTGGGAATTCACTTAACTTTTCAGTGTTCTAAACAACTCTTTAAGAGTATAAATACCAGAGAAGATGCCAGCGTATATTAGCAGAGGGAGTTTCCTCACAGAGATTTCCCAGTATAGTAAAAAACTGAATAAGAACCATGCCAGCTTTTAAAAATTCCGTTTATCAATGATTATAAAGCTGCATTACAACTATGATTAGCCAGAACCTAGTCAATAAAATTACAGGTAGTGTTTCTATATAAGTGAAATACTTAATCAGTAGATTGTATGATTTTGGGGAAAATGCCTTTTTTTCCCCAGTACTAAAGATTATTGCAAATTAAGATAAATTTCACCTTGTTCTAATTTACTCTTTGGGCATATTTCCATTTTCTTTTTATCATTTTATAGGACCTTTTGGAGAGAGAGATGATCAACAAGTGTTTATCCAAAAAGTCGTTCCTATCACGAACAAACTCTTTGTAAGGCTGTCATCCACTGGAAAAAGGTAACTTTCTAAAGTAAGAAATTGGATATCCAGAAACAGTCTTTATCTTTTTTGAGACATCCAATACAATTTTAAAAAAATTATTAACATATTTTTTGTGTTATCTTCACTTCTCAGTATATCTCTTTCTCCCCCACTATGAAGAGCTGTCCTTATTTTAAAAAATAGAAAAGAGGATATGAAAGGTAATTTAGCAAAATTAACCAACACTAAGGTGTACGTGATAGTATGTGCACCATGCCATATAATTTTCCAATTATGCAAAGAAATAATGAAGATGTATTCTCACCTTTCTTCTT
This sequence comes from Bettongia penicillata ogilbyi, assembly GCA_023548195.1. Taxonomy (NCBI): domain Eukaryota; kingdom Metazoa; phylum Chordata; class Mammalia; order Diprotodontia; family Potoroidae; genus Bettongia; species Bettongia penicillata. The sequence continues at coordinate 785,874 of JAJHZJ010000579.1, read as the reverse complement.
CGTGGTCAGGGATGGTGGTTGTAATTACATAACTATCAGCTTCAGTTTTTTTTTTTTTATTCTCTCCTTTCACATTTTTGTAGTCGTTGAGTGTATTGTTTTCCTAATTCTGTTTATTTCACTTTATCTCATTTTATGTAAGTTCCTATCCTTTTCTGTAGACATAATATTCATTGTTTGGCCTAATATGGCAATGTTCTGTTACATACAGGTACTTCAGTGTTTTAGCCATTCCATAGTTAACCAGAACCTATTTTTCCCCATACAAGTGTTATAAGAGAAGAACTCTGCTAGGTATTTTTTACCTCTGCAAGTTTATGTCTGCTAGTGGGATATATTTGGGTCAAGGAGTAATGAGTGATTTGTTACTTTTTTCATATAATTCTGAATAACTTCTATAACGTTTGGACGATTTCACAGTTCTACAGAGAATATATTTGTGATTCCCTCTACAGCTATTTCAGAATTTACTGTTTCCATTTTTTGTTGTCTTTGCCTGTTTGCTGGGTATGAGGTAGAATCTCAATTGTTTTAATTTGCATTTCTTTTATTATCAGTGATTTGAAACAATATTTTCATATAGCCAGTAATAGCTTTAAATTATTCTTTTGAGAATTCTTTATTAATTTTCTTTAGGGTTTCCCTTAGGGTTTTACATATTTTGGCTGATTATTTTATCTCTTGAATAGCTGACATTTCACAGAGATAGATGATGACAAAAGCGTTACTTTTCATGTAAGCAAACTGTATTTTACCTTTTGTGAAAGCCTCTATGCTTTGTTTCATCACAGATGTGGTGGTGAAGTGTAGTACATTTGGTTTGTCCTCTAATTTTTGTTTTATCCTGTGATGTTAAAAAAATCCACCAACTCATTTGGGCTTACGCCAAGCTGTTTTCTAGTTTTACCAGCACTTTTTGTCCAACAGGGAGTTCTCCTGCAGGTAATTTGTGTTCTTGGGTATATCAAACATTGTATTTTTTTAGTGTAGTTGTTTCTGATTTTTGCCTATTAGGTTGATCCAGTAGTTTTTGATGGTTAAATAAAGTAAAATAATTTTGATGCCTTATTCCCTTGTTTCCCACTTTTTTGCATTATTTCTCTTGAGAGAAGAAATTTTGTTCTACCAATAATAAATGTTATTTTGTCTAGCTTTATAGAAGTATCCCCCTGTTAGTTTGACTGGTCTAGCACTATATATGTAAATTATTTGGATAGTATTATAATTTTTATTACATTGGTGATGCCCAGCCACGAACATTGCACATTACTCCCACTCCACACACTTTGTGAACAGCCAAATTGGCCCACTTGCTTGTTTCCAGTATGACAAAACTACTTCTCCCATCTCCATGCTTTTCCCTGACACTATCTCATGCCAGGAATTCCTATCTTCCTCTCTCTTGCCTCTTGAAATGCCTGGTTCCCTTCAAAATTCAATCTCCCCATTATCATTCTCTTTTTTACTTATATAAATCATTAGTGTGTCGTGGTATAGTGGTTCCCAGATATTTTATGCATTTTATAGTTCTTTTGAATAGGACTTATATTTTTAATATGCTCTTTTGTATTTTTATGTCAAGTTGCTACTATATATCAGCTATTGTATTGGGGCTAGAGATAAAAAGAAAATAGCAAAATATTCTCTGCCCTCAAGCAGTTTACATTCTAATAGGAAGAAAGTAAACATATACAAATAATACTGCAGTGACCATTTGGGCTGTACCCCTCCCCCTTTCCAATTTTCACTTACAAGTAGGTTTCTCCCCATTGGGGTATAACCATTCCAGACTCTTAGGCATTCTGTGGTCCTCGTTTTTAAAACTATTTTACATGAAAGCTAACCATGTCAGCGATATGTTTACCTTTCATTGTATAGCCAGAGGAAGCACAGTTTTTATTTAATAGCATGGTGTAATAAGAGGATTTATATTGGAGCATTCCCCTTATAACCTAAGATATACATTCCTACCAATCAGTGCACCATCAATAGAATGCAAACAAGAAGAGCAGCAGATCTCTAGAGTTCCAGAATCTTTTGTGTCTTCTCTTGATATTATCACTCTGCTCCTTGCCCGTTGTGGTGTCTCTGGACTTGGGGGCACATGGTTCTGTTGCTTAACTATTTTCTCTATTGACCCAGCTAAAGTTTGTTTTTTAAGTTTGTTATTTTTTAGAAAGAAATCAAATTTTTACCTTAAAACCAGCAGGAGCTGCTGCTCTAGCACTCCCTGGGTTCCATTCCCTCATTTTTAAACTTGCATTGAAACTGTCTGCAACTAGGGCTCATTCATTGTCTCTCAGTCCTCAGCTGTCAGTCCCTAATTCTTTTGCAAGCAGACAACTCATAATCTCATGTCCTTCACACAAGATAACTTGGGGGTGAGGGGAGAGGATGAAGGTACTCATAGATAGGTGAACTAAGAAAGGACTTTTAAATGAGGTAGTGATTGGAGTTGTTTCTTGAAGGAAACCAGGGATTTCAAGATGTTGGGGTGAGGAAGTTACGCATCCCAGGCTTGAGAGAGCACCAGGACAGATCATAGAGACAGAATGTGGCCTGTTGGAAACAGCAGAGGGGACCAGTTTGGCTGGATCGTAAAGTGCATGGATGGGGGAGAGTGTGCAGTAAGGCAGGAACAATGGGATAGGACAAGTTGTGAAGAGGTTTAATGCTGTAAAGAGAAGTCGATGGCACAATAGAAAAATCTCTGAACTTAGTCATGTGACCTGAGTTAAAATCCTGCCTCTGTTTACTGCTTCTGTGGTCAGTGACTTAACCTGAGTTTTCTAATGTATAAAATGAGAGGATCGAACTAGATGGTTTATAATGTCTCTTCAGGATGAATCTTTGGTTCAATTATCTAGTAAGTGTATATTTGATTGTAGAATTAATAGGGAACTACTGGAAGTTGAGTTAAGGTGACTGATATTGCCAGATCTGGAACTTAGGACAGTTAGTTTGACAGCAGTGTAGAAGATAGGTTTGGGGTGGGGAGAGATGAATCATGGAGAACCAAAAAAGAGACTGTCAGAGTAGTCAAAGAGAGAGGTAATGAGATAATTTTGACTGTATTAAATTGAAAAGTTTTTGCACAAACAAAGCCAATGCAACCAAGATTAGTAGCGAAGCAGAAAACTGGGAAAGAATTTTTGCAACTAGTGTTTCTGATAAAGGCCTCATTTCTAAAATATATAGAGAAAATATGAGTCAAAATTACAAGAATACAAGTCATTCCCCAATTGATAAATGGTCAAAGGATATGAATAGGCAGTTTTCAGAGGAAGAAATTAAAGCTATCTGTAGTCATATGAAAAAATGCTCCAAATTACTGTTGATTGGAGAGATGTAAATCAAAACAACTCTGAGGTATCGCATCACTCCTATCAGCTTGGCTAACATGACAAAACAGGAAGATGATAAATGTTGGAGAAGATGTGGGAGAGTTGGAACACTGATTCATTGTTGGTGGAGCTGTGAGCTGATCCAACCGTTCTGGAGAGCAATTTGGAACTATGTCCAAAGGGCTACAAAAATGTGCATACCCTTTGACCCAGCAATACCACTTCTAGGACTGTATCCCCAAGAGATCATAAAAATGGGAAAGGGTCCCACATATACAAAAATATTTATAGAACTCTCTTTGTGGTGGCCAAAAACTGGAAATCAGGGGGATGCCCATCAGTTGGGGAATGACTGAATAAATTATGGTATATGAATGTAATGGAATACTATTGTGCTGTAAGAAATGATGAACATGAATACTTCAGAGAGGCCTGGAAGGACTTATAAGTGATACTGAGTGAAGTGAACAGCATCAGGAGAACATTATACATAGTAACAGCCACAGTGTATGAGGACTATTTCTAATAGACTTAGCCCTTCACAGCAATGCAAGGACCTAAACCATTTCCAATGGACTCTTGAGGCAAAATGCCTTCCACATCTAGAGAAAGAATTATGGAATTGGATCACAGAATGAAGCAGACCAATTTCTCTTGTGTTTTGTTTTGTTGTGTGGTTTCTCCCATTCATTTTAATTCTTTGCAATATGACTAAGGTGAAAATGTATTTAATAAGAATGTATGTATAGAAACTATATAAGATCGCATGCCTTCTTGGGGAGGGAGTGAAGAGAGAGGAGTTAAGGAAGGGGAAGGGGGAGGAAAAAAACCTAAGATATATGGAAGTGATTGTAGGAAACTGAAAACAAATAATTTTTTTTAAAAGTGAGAGGTAATGAGAACTTGAACTACAGCAGAATATAGAAACTTAATCTCACTTTTTGTTGTTGATCTTAAGTATCAAGTCATTTTTGTCTCTGCTTTGTCTTTGTCTTCAATTTGTTTCTCTACTATCACTACCGTTTCTAAAACTTATCAAATAATAATGTGGAAAGAAAGAAAGCTTCCTTGTTTAACTCCTTTATTCTTCAGGAAAGCTACTAGTGTTTGCCTGTTGCATATACTGGTAGTTTTTGGGTTTAGATATATAACTTTTTATCATATTAAATGACCTCTGACTATGTTTTGTGGGTGTTTTATTTTAGCATAAATAAGTATTATACTTTTTTCCAAAGGCTTTTTAAAAATCTATTGATGTAATAGTGGTTTCAAATTTTTAAAAAAATTTTAATATAATTATAACAGTTGTTTTTTAGAATGGAATCATCCTTACAATATAAGGATAACCAGTTTGATCATAGTGAAATTTTTAAAAGTATATTGCAGTAGTCTTTTGGCGAGAATTTTGTTTATGATTTTGAATCAGTATTCATTACTGATACTGTTTAATAGTTGTCTTCTGTTGCTTTATCCTTCCCTAATTTGGTCATTTGACTCTTCTTTCAAAAGGAATTCAATAGTGTTTTCCCTCTCAGGTTTTGAGAATAATTTATATAATACCAGTGCCAAATCCTACTGTTTTTTTTTCCTTTTGGTTGTTGCTATATAGCTAATTCAATTTAATCTTTAAAAATTGGGTCATTGATATCTATTTTTTGTTCTTTTCACTTGATTATTTTATATTTTCTAAAATCTCAGTTTTGCTGTTAGATTTTTTTAACTGATCTTTTATCTTAGATTTTTTTAAACTTTCTAAATTTTTAGGTTGCATATTTTGTTGATTATTTTCTGTTTTGTTATACGTTCTAAGTGATATCATTGTTATTGATATTGTTACTGATATTAATAATTACATATTTTCATGATTTTTTTTGTCCTATTTATTTTTAGGTTGTTATCGGTAAATATCAGCGTATTTTGCTTTACTTTTTGCTCATGTTTACTTTATTGTCATTTTATTATGTTAAGGTTACCAAAGGATTCATTTAATTTTCTTTTCATTTATTTGTAATTTTTCTATGACACACATAATCTTTTTCCCCTTCAAAGACCCTTTATAATGCTGAAAAATATGTATGTTCTTTAATGTTCCCATTCACAAAACATGTTCATAGTCTTCCAGTTATTTATTTTCCAATAATTTGTTCAGTTCTATATTGTAATTCCTACTATAAAGGTGTTATGATGTTCATATTTTGATAGTTCATTTAACTTTTCTTTTATGAAATTAGATACTGTGCAATTTCAGTGAGTCATCAAGCATTTTAAGTGCCTGCTATGTGATAGGTATTGTAGTAAGTACTGAGAATACAAAGAAAGTTAAAATATAGTCCCCAACTTTCAAGGAGCTTAAAGTCTAATTGAGGAGAGAATGATTTTGGTTTATATGTTTAGTATTTATATTGTTTTGTTGTCTCTGGTTCCTTTAACCATGATATAGTTTTTCTGTTTATCTCTATTGACATTGTGATTTGTCTGATAATATGAGTTACCCTAGTTTTTTTTTTTAATTTGCTACATCATTTACGCCCTGTCATGGCTTACCAAAGTCCAATATTTAATTGCTCCTACCATTATCTTTTATAGCTACTTTTTGCATGCTACTGAACAGAACTGGAGAAAAAAATTACATAATTGTGTTGATTGGGTTCACTAAAATTTATATTACATAATCTCAACTGTATTCTCACCAGAGCAAGGTAAATCTTCCTACAACTCCCTTAATAGTTTTACTGTAGATCAATCAAATCTTGTCTCTCTTCAAGCCTCTGGTAGAACTTCTCACTGTCTTTCCAGTAAAGGACTTCCCCTCTTCTGAATAATAAGAATAAAATTCATTCTAATAATTTGAAATTTTCTGTCAGCATGTAATGATAATGCAGTAGATTTCTGCAATATGAAAATCTCCTTTATTTCCTGTAATATGCCAAAAGTTTTTCCTTCCCTCTGTCATCTCTTATAATTTTTTTATCATTTAAACAAGTAGCTGCAAATAAAATTGCTATTATTAGTCTTTCAGAAAATAGTGATTTTGTTATTAAAACTATTTAATGTTACTAGTTTTCAATAGAAATTCAATGATTTTCTCATCTTTTATTTGTAGTCTAGTTAACTTAATCTTGTAATGAATAAAACTTCATTAGATAATCAATCTTTCTTATATTTCTTATTGCCTTTCTTAAAAGGCAATCATAAGCTACTGTTAAAGGAATTAATCGAAAATATACAGTTTCCAAGAATGCAAGTTCACCCTTTTGACACCTTATTTTTTTAACAAAATAGCATTGGGAGCTTATAATGTAGTTGGAGGATAAATTGTTATCCCACTAAATATAAATCGTTAAGATTGAATATTTTTTGCTTTTTCAGTGAAGCTGCCAGATGTTCATTGAAATTGATGTCACATTAGGACATATTCTAACAAAGCAATAATTCATACAACTTTGATCTGTTTCTCCTCCCTATTCACTTTCTGTAAATACAAATGACAGTACTATGTTATAATCAACCAGTCCCTCCGTATGGTAACACAAGTTACAAAATTTACATTTGTGTTACTTTGAGAGTGTCTGTGTTCATGAAATTAACAAGTAGAGGTACATATGTAATCCTTTGGAGAAATTAGTGCAAAGGGAAAATGAGCGCTATCATGAAACAGGTTTGATAATAGATAAAAAAAAATCAAGAGTGAGTTTGCAAAGGTTTTTATTAAAAAGGAAAACAAATGCAGATAGACATAAAATGACTTTGGTACAGTAGGCAGGTGATGTGGTGAGTGGATAGAGTGCCAAGCCTGGAGTCAGGAAGACTAATCTTCCTTAGTTCAAATCTGACTTGAGACACTTAATAGCTGTGTGACCCTGATCAGGTCATTTAATCCTGTTTGCCTCATGTTCCTCATCTCTGAAGTGAACTGATGGAGAAAATGGCAAATCACTCCAGTATTTTTGCCAGGAAAACTCCAAATGGTGTCACAAAAAGTCAAAAACAATTTGTACAATAACAGTAGAATAAACTTGAGTCGTGGAATTACAAATACTCAAAAGGTAAAATCTGTCAGTTATAGTTTCCATATTCTGTATAGTCAATTTAAAAGCCACAAAGCAATATAACCTAATCCTAACTGTGACCTATTGAAATGCAAACTCCTTGAGAAAAAAATAGACTTAATTTTTTTTCCTGTGTCTTCATCTTGTATATAGTAGATTCTTAATAGAAGCACTTAATTGGAAGAGACTTAAGAAACCAACAGCTTCAATATGTACCTGAACAAGAGATTTAGCAAAGAGGAAACCCATTATCCCCTTCAGGCAACCCGTGTGGTTTTTGAGAAGCTCCAATTGTTAGGATATCATTTCTCAAATGTAGTCACAATCTGACTGAAGTGTTTACCCATTGCTTCTGGTTCTGGCCTTAGGAATTATGTAGGGCAAGTCTAATTATTCTTCCCCATAACAGATCTTCAAAATATATGAAAACAGCTATTGTCTCCCCTGCCTTCTCTTTGTCAGAATGAACATCCCCAGTTACATTTTAAAAATGATTTTACTTTATAATATTGTTCTTATTCTGATTCTGCTAACTTCATTTCATATCAGTTCATATAAGTCTTCCCTGGTTTCTCTGAAATGCCATCTCTGCCAGTCTGATGTGTATAAGAGAAAATCTGAGTTTTATTTTGCAGTTCACTAAATTATTAGTGATTTGGAGCATACTTTCCATATTGCTTTTGATTGCTTGCATTTTTTTCATTGAGAATTGCATATTTATATCTTTTGACCATTTCTCTACTGAAGAATGACTTTTATTTTTATATATTTGAATCTGTTCTATATACAACAGAGCCTTTTTATCAGAGAAGCTTTCTGTAAATAGCTCCCCATTTAACTGTAAATTATTTTCCTTCTAAATTTAATTACCTTGATATTTAATAAAAGTTGTCCATTTTTTCATCTGTGACACTCTCTATCCCTTTTCCCAGTATGAATTCTTTCCCCATCCAAAGCTTTGACAGGTATTTTTTTCCCTACACCTCTTGTTTATGAGGTGACTTTTTATGTCTAGGTCATGGAATTTACTATAGTAAGAAATGTGAAATCTCGTGCCAACTCTACTTACTACCAGAATGTTTTCTATTTTTCCCAACAATTTTTGGAGAACAGTGAGTGTTATTAGTATCTGGGTTTTTATTTTGTTTTTTGGACACTATTCGTTTGTTGCTAAGTGCTGTGTACCTAATCTGTTCCATTGATTTTGATTGCCATTTTTTTAACTAGTTTGATGCTTGCTGCTTCATGGTACTTTTTGATATCTTATACTTGTAGGCCCCTTCCCACCTTTTTTCATTGTTTCCTTTGAGAATTTTGATTTTTACCCCCTCTTCACATGAATATTGTTACTTTTTGTAGCTCTCTGTAATAGTCCTTTAGTAGTTTGATTGACATGACATTAAGTTAATCAGTTTAGTGATGTCATTTTATTATATTGGCATGCCCCAATGATGGGAAATTAATTGTGAAATGATCTATTTATGGTATTCCGAATTTTGCTTAGTATTTTTGCACCAAAATTGTAGCAAAATTAGCAAAAATTGTCTATAGATTTAGTGTAATTTTTATTTCTACCTGATTTTATAATCACCACCATGTTTGCCTCCCAAAATGTATTGGACAATGTTCCATCTTTCTATATGTTTATGGATAATCTTTGTAATGAGTTTCTTTGTTCTTAGAAAATTTAAAAGAATTATTCTGTAATTTCACTTGGGCCAGGTGGTGTTCCTTTTCTTTCTTTCTGCAGGATAATTTTAATGATATGTCTTTTATTATTTTTGTGATTAAATGAAGAACTCACCAGTGCGGGGGAGGTAGGCCTTAACAGCAGGATGTTCCAAGGTGAGACAGCACAGTTTTGAACTCCCTAGAATGAAGACTAGGGCCTGTAGGAGATTACAGCTGTAAGTCAGCAGTGGAATAGGACAAGCAAGTTAATGCTCTTAGGCTGTGTTGAAGAGTCTTCACAGTACTGATCCTCATACAAGACACTCCCTCTCCTAAGTTGTTTTTATTGACTGTCACCCAGGCATGAAAATCTGTCCTTCTTGGCTGCAAGTTCCAGTTAAAACCTTACCCTTTAAAAAAACACGTTTTCTGATCCCCCTTAAAGCTAGTCCCTTCCCTCTGTTCATTGTTTATGGTTGTGTATGACTCTTGGTGACCCCGTTTGGGGTTTTCTTGGCAGAGACATTAAAGTGATTTACCATTTCCTTCTTCAGCTCATTTTAGACGAGAAACTGAGGCAAACAGGGTTAAGTGATTTGCCTAGGGTCACACAGCTAGTAAGTATCTGAGGCCAGATTTAAACTCAAGAAGATGAGTCTTCTCAACTCCAGTCTTGGCTCTCTCTCCATTGTGCCACCTAGCTGCCCATCTGCTGATTATCTTCAGTTTAGCCTATGTATGTTGTTTGCATGTTTTCTCCCTCATTAGTCTCTGAACTTCTTGAAAGCAAGGGAGGCTTTTCTTTGTATCCCAAACACTTAGCATGCTGCCAAGTGCTTTATAAGTTAATGTTATTAGTCAGCCATTAAATCAGGAACCAATGATCAGACACCTTGCTCTGAAGGCACTTACAGTCTAATGGGGAAAACAGTATATACATATATTGGTATGGCAAAACGGACAAATTGGATTCAAGATAACCACAGAGAGAAGGAAATACCAACGGGAAGGGACCTCTTCATACCTTGTTCAGAAAGTGGCACTTCCTTTCTGAAGGAAGCCAGGAATTCAAGTGATTCCAGAAAACAAATGATGAAGAGTATTCCAGGCATGGAGAATACCCCAGTGTAAAATGTGTTGACCTGTGTGGGGAGTAATACGTAATAAAGCAAGGAAGGACAGGATGGGAAGAGTTTTGAATGCAAAGAAATTTGTAGTGGGTTTGAAGAGTCAGTAGGAGACCATTAGAGTTTACTGAGTTACTGTCAGATCTGTGCTTTAGGAAAAATCATTTTGGTAGCTCTGTAGAAGATGGATTGGTTTAGGGAGAGGCTTGAGTTATAGAGACTAATTAGGAGGATATTACAATAGTCGAGAGGTGGAAAGTTCTTCAGTTAAGATACTGACTTTGTGAGTAGAAAAAAGGTAAAAATTGGCAACTGATATGGTTCTACCATGGTACTGCTATTCTATTCAGTAAGCTGCAGTGATTCCCTTTTACCTCTAGGATCAAACACAAAATCAATCTTTGGTCAAATTCAGAGCCCAGCCCTTCATAACCTACCCTTCTATTCTTGTCTTCTTGTACCTTTCTCCCTGCCATGTATTCTTTGATCTGTTGACACTGGCCTCTTTGCTGTTTCACAAACAAGACCTTCCATCTCTCAGATCCAAGAATTTATTCTAGCTTGTCCCCTGTGCCTGGAATGCTCTCCTACTTCTACTTTGTCTTCTGATTTCTGTTAAGTCCCAATTAAATTACAGGAAGCCTTTCCCAGCCCCTCTTAATTCTAGTAATAGTTTTTACAGTTCTTGTACTTGGTTCATATTATTACTTTTCTTTTGAGTTCATCTCAAGATGAGATCATCTTGAGAGATCATCTGTTGCAGTGATATTGCAATGGGAATTTCTGCTTCATAATGTGTGTTGGAAAAAAAGGTTTTCTATAAATATGACACCTTGCCTAAATTATTTATTTATATATATATGAAATTTTCTTTCAGAATATGTGAGATCCAAGCTGTTGATTGTACCACTATTTCATCATTTACTGTGAGAGAATGTGAAGGATCCAGTAGGATGGGCTCTAGACCACGACGTTATTTATTCACTGGACATGCAAATGGTAGCATTCAAATGTGGGATTTAACAACTGCCATGGATATAGTTAATAAAAGTGAAGATAAGGGTAGGTTGCCATATGGAAACAATTCATTTGTATGAGGTACTAGGAAAAGGATTACTAATGAATTTTTGTTTTCCTAAGATGTAGGGGGTCCAACCGAAGAGGAACTACTTAAATTACTGGATCAATGTGACCTGAGCACATCTCGATGTGCTACTCCTAATATCAGCCCAGCAACTTCGGTAGTTCAGCATAGCCGCCTGCGTGAGTCAAATTCTAGGTAGGTCATATGTATGAAAAAATGCAGATTAAATGCTTTTTAGACAAAGGAATTGAAATGTTGAATTTTCATACCTTTTATAGGAAATAATATAAGTGTATTTTTAAAGGATTTCACACTTTATGATTTTCTTAATTTAGTATGCATATTTTAGAGACAACTAGATTTTCCCATCTGGCTTCTCCTCTAAATTGTTGCCCTGTTTGATACATTTTTAAGAAGTCATTCTCTATTCTGCCGTAGAACTTGGGCAAAAAATAAAAATTTGTCAGTATTTAAGAATGTTAGGGGTAGGAATAAGAGATTCACCTTATTATTATCATCTTCCTGAATTGTTCCAGTGAAGTATTTATTAATGGAAAAATAAACTCTAGCTTGCGTTTTCTCTTGTAGCAGAACTGTATTTACCATTTATAAAGTCATACAGTTTTCATTAAATCTTTTAAACTATGTATTGAGAAAATTGAGAAATTTGGAAAACTGTTCATTCATCAGATAAATACAGAGTACTGCACAAAGCACTGGAGGAAATTCAGACTGTAGATAAGACATCCTCAAGAACTTTCCCATCAAATAGATGTGAACTCCAGTTTTATGATGACTTCAAAGAATGTTTTTCCCAGATATTTCACATTTTTGAAATAGATTGGCTTAACAATGAATGACACTATACATGTGTAATTGGTGACGAATATATGTGCCTAAAGTCACAGGCATAATCTTGAAATATACAGGAGATTTTTTTGTTTTAAATCTGTTTCAGCCTTCAACTTCAGCATCATGAAACCATCCATGAAGCAGCTACTTATGGGTCTGTGAGGCCTTATAGAGAAAGTCCTTTGTTAGCAAGAGCTAGGAGGACTGAGAGCTTTCACAGTTACAAAGACTTCCAAACTTTTAATTTGAACAAAAATTCAGTGGAAAAAGTCCCTGAAAATAGTCTCTGCCCAGTACAGGGAGAAATGAAGTGGGCAGCAGGGGAGTGCAATATGTCTGAAAAAAAGTCTCCAGGAACGGAAGCAAAAACTTCTAGAGAATTAGATGGTGGACTTGAAGCTCAGAAAATAGGTGAAGGTTGGGCAGAAACCAAGAAAAGAGGATCTGAGGATGAAATTGAGAGCAAAGTAGAGATGAAGAAGAAAGGTGGATTTGAAGGGGGAGGGTTTCTTGGAAGAAAGAAAGTTCCTCACCTGGCATCATCACCAAGCACTTCAGATGGAGGGACGGACTCACCTGGTACAGCATCACCGTCACCTACAAAGACCACCCCATCCCCACGGCATAAGAAAAGTGATTCTTCTGGTCAGGATCACAGCTTATGAGCAAACACTAGCCAGTGTGGACAGTTATGTTGTTGACTGTTGATGAAAGTTAATTTAACTGGATTTCAATGCTGTTAATTTTTACACTAAAACTTTACAACTTTACAATGGGTTTCATTTCAGTATCTTTTTAAGAGAAGGGATTAACTGGAGCAAGGTGGTTGTTAACCATGTTTTTCATTAACAACACAATAAACGGACATTTTAAAAGCTAGAGTCCAATTTTATGTATGTCATTGTGTGGAAACCAAATTCAATATTGAAGAGAAAGAACAGTGGCATGCTAAGATAGCATGAATGCTCCCATGAGGAGCAGAGGTTGACAGACTGACCTTCTAGTGAATTTACCACTAATTTGTATTGAATTTGGGGCATGTCACAGTTTTTTGGTGACCCTTGTTTCCTAATCTGTCCAATGTTTGAAAAGTACTTTGAGATCCTTATTTGAAAGGTGCTATGTATGTGAAAAATATAACAATAATACTCTAATTATTAAACACTTGTAATATCAAATAATACAGCCCAGCATGTGGAACTTCTTTTAAAGGGATATTTGTGTCTTGGTGGTGGGAGTCATTTTTTGATTCTTCTTTTTGGACCTTTATTTGTATTACAAATAATGAATACTCAAAGCCCACATAAAGGCTCGCTCTTTAGAGCTGTGTTTATGATTTACAGTGATTTGGAGTTACTTCTAGGCATTGTTTCTCTTCAGGTTTGATGAAACATGAAAACTAACTCAAGGGAAATTTTTTTGTATCCATGTGAGAAAGCTCTACTTTTTTTCTGTTTTGTTTATAAAGTCACCATGGCTATTTTCTCTCCAAATCTAATAAAGTTAAGAGACCTTTACCTTGGTTACTTTATTAGTTTATGACACTGTGATTCTGAATAAATGTTATTTCACATATATTTGTCCTTATATTAAAAAGTACAAAGAAGGGTAATTTATAGTGATTTCTCCATTTTCCTCAACATGATTTCAGGAATTTACAAATACGGTGACTGTAAATTTAAAAGCTATGAGGCATTTGTTTCAGGATGCTGTGCTTATTAAAATTCCAGTATAGTTGATGTGTGAAGTACAAATAAATTCTTTGAAGGTTGCCATGTTGTCTGTGTTTTCCCCTGAGTTTTTGAATATCAAGTTAAATGAAAGTGATCAGCACAACCACTTCTTAGTTACTTAAGAGCTGATTTTTCTGGTTCATTGTCTTTACTACTTGTCTTCTTCCTCCCTTAAATTTTCTCTTAGCACATCTTTCATACTCAGGACATGAGGTAAGCATAAATTTATTTTCATACTACAAATTCAGTCATAAGGCTGAAATTATTAATGGACATATCAAGTATTAATCTGAATGCCTAAGATAGAAAAGTAAAGACAGCTATTGCCCTAAGGACTTAAGTTCTATGGTGTGTGAGGAGGGAAATAAGCTGTGGGTGCCCAAGAAGAAGCACTTTGGTCCTGATGCTATAGGAAATGGTATCCTAGAGAAGTAGATTGACACATCTCTTGCAGGAATATTGTTATAATTGATTTGATCATGATTCTTGAACTAGGGGCAGGGGTATGCTCATAAATAGCTGCGTGACTGGGACTTACCTGAAATGAATTCAGCTAGCCATCAATCCTTGCTCCCCATAGTTAAGAGAAAGAAAGCATAGGCTCTTGGTATTAATGTAGAAGAAAAAAGAGAAGATCCAAGCTATGCCTGTGGTGTGGGGACATCATGATCAGAAAGTCCCAAGGTTGAGAATACAGGAAACTTCTTCAAAAGGAACTTTGCTCTTCCATGCATTGATTGGGTTACCTTATTTGTAAAAATAATATTTATCCTATGTAGTTATATTTTTTTTCCATTATAATCTAGGAAGCATTATGATGGGGTTCTATTGTCTTTTTAGGAAAGTAGGAGAGCAATAAAAATTGTGCCTGTGGAAAACTGAGTAACTTGATCAACAAGACAAGAGAACTAGACATTTTGACCAATCCTTATAATCTTTCCAAAATAGAAATTTTTACCAGAAATAAAGCAGTTTCATCTATTTCAATGGTCTAGGTTACCAATAACCCAAAAAAAGCAAAATTCATGAACTACTGCTTAATTCAGGTTAAGTCACCATCTGCTCCTCCATGACACTCCAGGTAGCAAGAATATACAAGCAGATTTAGCCTACTGACTTGCAACAGAATGCAGCTCCACACCTTGCCACCCTCTGTCTTCCTAGTGCCACAGAGATCCAAACTGCTAAAATTTAATGAGACTGCAAAATCCAGTCTCCAATGTCGACTAAGCCTAAGGTAAAGGGACCAGCATCCAACTCAAGCCAGTCCTGTCCCATCAGAAATCATGTGGAGCAAAGAAATAAGCTGATTTACTGTAAATTGCCCAGTAGGGAAAGAGGTTAAGGTACTTTGGGATCCAGCCCCTAGGAAAACCACCATCAGAGGGTAGAGAGTTAGAAAGTGAGTAGTAGGGGAGAAAAAAAATTAAAAAATATATATATTTCTAAAGATTTCAGAGAGGAGAAAATTCAGAAGATCTTGAGCATAAGCAGATAATCCAACAGTAAATACATTAACAGATGATTATCCTCCAGACTTAGTATACAAGTTAAGTAAATTTTGTAGACCTAATAAACACATCTAGGAGTAAATAACTGGAAAACAAAGGAAAGTGATTCAACACTTGTTGAGACAAAGAAGGGCTCTACAGATTTTTAAGAGTATGAAGCCACAGCATGCTTCTGAGTGGTTTAAAAGAAAAATATAAATGAGAGTAGAATTTACGCTCCACCAGCAGAAATAATAGGCAGAAAAGAAAACCTTGAATCCACAGTGGCAAATCTCACCCCCCAAAAAGAGAATAACTGTTTTGGAATGCAAATACACTGAAATAAGGGACAATCTGGAAGAAAAGAAGTATTTAAAAAAAATCACGCTCCTCATCTAATCAAAACATTGATCTTTAAGACAGATAGGGTGAATAGAAACAATTTAAGGATTATAAGTCTCACAGAAGAACATGACCAATCAAAAAATCTGAACACCATAACACAAGAAGTAAAACAACGGAACTGAACATAGAAAATGAAGTACTAATCAAAAGCTGCACACTCTTAAGACACACAATGGTTAAATTTTATAATTCCTTTGAGAAACAACAGATTCTGAGGGCAGAATGATGGCCTTCAAATACAAAAGAAAATTAAAATGACTATTCCTTGACCTCCAGAAATACACAGAAGGGGATACAGTAATGTGTTCCAAAGACCAAAGGTGAAAATATGAGTTTAACTATATGAAATAAGGTAGATGTTTAGTAGTATAAACATACACTAAAACAGACAGAAAACTGTACCCAAAGAGATTATTTACTTTTCAAACATGTTAAGACAGCAGAAATGAAGAAAGGTAAGCTAATATAGCAACCAAGGACAACAACGAAACAGACGATAACAACAGAGAACATTCAGAGACAGGAGTGAAAGCGGAAGTAATTGCAATAGAAGTGATGATGGACAAAACCGTTGAAACACCGTGGACTAAAGCTCACAACAAACTGTATGTAGGTAAATTGATTTTTTTTTTTGTGGTACTAAATTACAAAATGGGGGGTTGCTTAAAAAGAAAGAAATGAGGAAGAAAATAGAAGGGAATGTGATGTACACTAATCAAGTCACATGCTAGCAATAAAGGTAAAATAATTACTGTAGTCCCCCAAAAGAGACCCTACAGGGGAATGTGCAAGGCAGCAAAAGGAAGGGTTTTAAAAGGGGGAGGAACCTTGTTACAGGGGTGGAAGAGGATCATAGATGAATGCTCTTCTGGATGGAGAGAGATAGTCCCTAAAATAACATGAGGACCTTACAATAGGTATTATTTGTAGGGATTTGCTGTTTTAGAGACCACTATCCTGCCTCAGGAGAAGGGAAAACAGCTCCTGGTGGGCAGCTGACCATGGGAGAGGGGGAAAATCAACCCAGAAAAGAGATATTGAAACAAATGGGGGAAAAGTAACTAAAGGGAGGGTAAAGGTTAATAACTGTATAATCAAGGAAACTGAAAGAATTATACCATGGGACAGAATCCTCTCACCTACAGAATTTTTTTTTCTAAGAAAACAAAAGGGACAGGCTTCAGGAGGCAATAACAATAACAGAAACTTTTTATAAAGGAGACCTCAAAATTTTAATTTCATGAGGAATACAAAGAATATAAGACTAAATAAGGAATAAACATAAGGGCCATGCATTAAAGAATCAATCATGCATTAAAGAAAGGGAAGATAAATGATGAGAGAAAAAGAAATCTTTTCTAGAAAAAGGTCCAAAGGATGAAATTTTAAAATAGCTGACAAAATAATGAAGAGAAAAGGATAAAAAGGGAAGAATTAAATCAAGCAAGGAGAAAAGGTAAAAAGAAAAATTCCAAAGGAAAAGGAATAACAAACAGAAGGGGAAAACTTTAGCCTGAGGGGAAAGAGCTGATGGGAAAAGTCACCCTAAGAATAAACTAAAATACCTGGAGAGTATTCAGTCAATAAACATTTTTAACCCTACTAAGTACCAGACACTGTGCTAAATTATAGGGAGGCAACATGTAAACAAATAGATACAAACAAGCTATTCACAGAATGAAGAAGTAATTAAGACACTAGAATTAAGAAGCTTAAAATAAAAGATTAGTTTTGAGGTAGGACTTAAAGGAAGCTGAGGAAGTCATTAGGCAGGGCACAGGGAGAATGTCACTGACTTTGGAAACATCCAGAGAAAACGCCTGAAGCTGAGAGATGGAGTGTCCTGTCAGGAGGCCAGTGTTTTTAGATCAAAGAGTATGTGGTATGCATTAATGTATTAGAAGATTGGAAAAAAATGAAAAGAAGGATATGAAAAGGGTTTTGAGTGCCAAATTATTTCGTATCTAATCCTGAAGATTACTAGGGAACCACTGGAAATTGAATGTAGGGTGAGTGTCACATGAATAGAAGATGGATTGGAGTGGGGAGAGACTTGAAGCAGGTGGACCCACCAGCATTTTATTGCAGTAGTGTAGTCCAGTCGTGAGGTTATGGAGGCCTATACTGGAATGGATACTGTGTCAGAGGAGAGGTGAACATTTGAGAGATGTTGCAATGGTGAAATTGACAGGACTTGGCACCAGATTGGATATGGAAGGTAAGAAAACATGAGGCAAGAATAACTTTTAGGTTGTGATTCTGAGGAACTGGGGAGGTGGGGTAGTTTAGGGGGAAAGCTAATAAGCTCTATTTTGGACATGTTTTGTTTAAGATGTCTACTGGACATCCAGTTCAAGATAATCAGAAAGGTAGTTAAAAATGTGAGATTGGAGAAAATGTGAGAAAATGGAGATTGGACACTTTTGTGGCCAGAGGGCACCTGGATGGGAAGAGAAGGAAAAATCAGGTGTGAGTGGTACCCTGAAACCCTAAAAAGAAGGGAGTATCAGGGTACAGAAAGTTATCAACAGTGTGAAAGCTGAAGAGAGATCACTGACAATGAGGAGCAGGGTACTGTATTTGGCAAATAAAAGATTATTAGCAGTTTCAGCAAAATAAGGTCAGAATCTGGGTGGTTAGGGGGTTAAGGAGAGAGTAGGAGGAGAGAAAGTGGAGGTACTGTACATGGCCTTTTTGAACAGTTTAGCCACAAAGAGCAGAATAAAATACAGAATGACAGTGGGAATGGAAAGATCAAGTGAAATTTTTTTTTCAGGATGAGGGATACATACATCAGTTTGTAAGCCATAGGGAATGAGATTGAAAATACCTGGAGGAAATAATGGGGATAGTGGGGAAATTTGCTACAAGAGATGGGCGGGATGGGATTACCTAAGTAATTATAGGAGTTAGCTTTGATAAGGAGAAAGATTTCATTTTCTGAGACAGGTGAATGAAAAGATAGTGCTAGAAGGCATCAATGCCTTGAGTACCTTGTTTACAATGGAATAGAAAATACCATAACTTGAAAAAAAAATATAGGGACAAATGAAAGAAGATATAGTCTTAACTCTCACACATTCAGATGAGTAGAGTATCAGTAAAATGAAAAAATAACAAATTTGGTAAGAAAAGAATACTTAAATCTACTTTAAAAAGAGACATATACAAAATAAAAATGAAGTTATGGAAAAAAGTTATGCATCAAATGAATCCAGAAAAACAGGAGTCACAGTTACACTATCAGGCAAAGCAAAAACATTAAAAAAAAACAAAAAAAAAAAAAACAGAATAGATTAACAAGGACACTATGCTAAAAGGAACAAGAGACTACAAAGTAATAACTATCAGATTTAAATGTTCCAGTTTTTGTATTCAATTGGTAAACATCTGAGCAATAAGAATACTTAGTAATACAATAGTGGCAGAAGATTCATGCTAAGTTTTGTATACATCTAATAAAATCAAAAATACAGACCTGAACAAGATATTAGAGAAGCTAGAATTTAAAGACTTAGACTGTCCTCTAAATGAAACGTGAAAGAATATATTTCTCAGTGCCACATGGTACTTTTGCAAAAATTAGGTCTTGTATTAGGGTACAAAAACATTAAAAGGCAAAAGTGATAAATATATCAACAGATTATTAAAATTAGTAATTACAAATGACATCTAAATGGAGAATTAATAAAATCTTAAATAATGAGTGGGTTGTAGACATATTATAGGAACATGTGTTTGTCCTTCGTTGCCGAAGAAGACTATGCCATCAGAGAAATGATAACATGACTTGCATTTCACTTTGTTTTGAGTGAGAGAGGGCTGTGCAGGTCACCAGCCTCACTTCTCCAGAGCCATCTGAATCTGACGAGGTTGAGGGGTGCTCGGGGACCCCAAAATAACCGACAGTCCGGATCATGCTCGAATGAATTTGACGCAAGCCTTCTTAAAGCCAAAGAAAATAAAGTTTATTAAAGATTCTCCAAATTGGGTTGCCTCTTAAGGAGCCTAAACATTTGTGATGCTTGTATGCACAAGCGGGTCAGATAGAATCTCAGCTAGAGTCTGAGCTGGATTGCATCTGAGAGCCTTCATGGAGCGAGATGGAACTTAAATACAGAAAAGACTATAGGAGGGATTGGTGTGTGTGTTGGGGTGGGGAGGAGGTCTGGTAGTCTAGAGAGATGGTGAAAGGGCACTAGGGAGGGTCCTGAGAAGAAATTTTAAAAGGGAATCCCAGGAGAATCAAAGACTGGAAACAGCTGGAGGCAGTCAAGAGATATCAGATTAGGGGGCGCCTAGATGGGAAGCAGGTGGGGTAATCAAGAAGTTACAAACAATGGCCACAGATTTGAGTTTGAAAAGCCAGGTTGAGTGAGGAGATTCCAGGGGAGCTGAAGGAAGTTCCCAGAGTCTGAACCCCATCAAATCCAGTGACCAGATATTCATCAGGATGACTGGAGATGACCCAGGATAAGGCAATAGGGGTTAAGTGACTTGCCCACGGTAACACAGTGAGTGTCAAGTGTCTGAGGCGATATTTGAACTCAGATCCTCCTGACTCCTGCACTATCCACTGCACCACGTAGCTGCCCCAATAGGAACAATATTTGGTGAAAGGAAATGATAATGATGAAATAATGCACCAGCATTGCTGGGATGTAGCTAATACAGTCCTCCAGGAAAAAAACTTATTCCCTATAAACATAGAGTAATAAAATAGAAAAAGGATTAATGAACTGAACATGCATTAAAGAAAAAATTAGAAAGCCAATAGATGAAACTAAAATCAGAACAAAAGATAAGTTAATAAAAGAGAAGAAATAGTAAAAACAAAAATATGACAGATAAAACTAAAAGTTGGTTCTTTGAAAAGACTGATAAAGTTGACAGACATTTAGCTGATCTGATTAGAAAGATGGAAAGTCATCTCAATAAAATAGCAAATAAGGAAAGTGAAGTTATAGCAAATCAGAAGAAAAAATACTCAGAATCTGTTAGGCATAGTTATGTATTAAATTTGAGAATAGGAAAGAAGTAGAGGAATACTTTAAAAATATATGAAATATCCAAACTATGAGAAGAACACATCGTAAATAACCCAGTCTCAGAAACAGAAATAGAACCTAACTCTAAAGGAATTTTCAAAAGACAAAGGGGGAGGAAACCCTCCTGATCCAAATGTATTCATGGGAGAACTCTATCAAACTTTTCAAAATCAGTGCCCATACTGCACAAATTCTCATAAATTAAGAAACTATTCTAATCCTTTTATGAAACAAATGTAGTCATAATACATAAGCCAGGAAAGGATGGAACACATAATATCAGTTCAAAAATTTTAGACAAAAGTCCTGTCAAATAATAACATTTTATCCAAGAAAGCATTCATTATGACCAATTTTGATTTATACCAGGTATGCAGTGATTGTTCACCATTAGGAAAGTAATCAGTTGAATTAATCATACAAAAACATCCCCAAGCCACATGATTATCCTAACAGATGCAGAAAAACAAGCCTCTGACAAAATACAGCACACATTTATGCTAGAAACCCTACAAAGTATAAGGATGGAAAGACCCTTTTGTATTAAAAGCATGTATCCAAAACCAAAAACAAGCATCATGTGATGAGGATATACTAAAAACCTGTCCAATGAATACAGATAGAAAACAAGGATGTCCTCTACACAATATTATTTGACATAATTTTGAATATGCTTGCAATAGTAATAAGTGAGAAAGAAAAATATAAAGATAGGGATAGGTAAAGAGTATATAAAGCTACTTGTATCTGCTGGTGAGACAATGAAAAATCCCAGAGAATAAGGAAAGATACTAATTGAGACAATACCTAAAGTAACACTGTAGGCTACAAAATGAGCCCTCAAAAAATTAACTGCATTTTTACCCTATAACAGTAACAAAATTGAAGTAATAATAGAAAGGGAAATCTTATTTGAAATAACTACAAAAATGCATAAAATATCTGGAGAGGTCCATGTATAAAAGCACACAAAAGACTTGTACAGATTCAATTTTAAAATGCTCCTTAATGAAATAACTTAAATAGCTGGAGTACTGTTTAATGTTCTGACTGGGCCATATTAATATAATGAAAATGGTAATATTGCCAAATATAATTTATACTTTCTATGCTATCCCATTCAGATTACCAGAGGGATATTTTACAGAACTTGATAAAATAATAAAACTCATTTGGGAAAAAAAATGTAGAACAACAGGAGAAATGATAAAAAGAAGTAAGCACATCCAGAACTTCAACTCTTATTATAAAGCAGCAGACATCAAAAACCTTCATGTTTGTTGAAAATTAACAAGATAGATCAGTGGAGTAAAGGAGAATCAGAAACAATAGAACTCAATAAACCTAGTGTTCATTACGCAGAGAAAAAAAAACAATTGCTTAGGAAATGACTCTGTGATTAAAAAAAACTGGAAAATGAATGCAGTTTGGCAGAAATTAGGCTTAGGCCAACTCTTTGCATTATATTCTACAATGTATACATGGATGTCTGACCTTAATTTTAAAGCTTTTACTATTAAAGTAGAAGAAAAACATATAACCTCTCACAGCAATGGGTAGGGGATGTTAACCTCAAACCAAACCAAACCACCAAGGTAATAGTAAAAGATGAAATAGTTAACTTTAATTAAATGAAAGAGGAAAAGATTTTGCACAGACAAAATTAATGCACTTAGGATAAGAAAAGAAGTCAAGTGGAAAAAAAATAATTTATGGATCAAATTTCCCTGATAAGGGTTAGATATAGCAGAAAACAGTTCTCATATATACTGCAAAATATTCACAACCACATGAAAATATTCCAGTTAAAATAAACACATCATATTTGCCCTGAGATTTCACTTCACACTTTGTAAATTGACAATAATGAAAAAATGTCAATAATTAATGTTGGAGGAATTGTTTGGATGATAAGCACACATGCATTGCTGGTGGAGCTTTGAAATGGCACAACTAATTTGGAAAGTAATTTAGAATTTTATAGTAAAGTGACTAAAATGTCCATGCCATTTGACTCAAGGATACCATTACTTGAAGAAAGCTATTAAGAAGAAAGTCCTTGTGTTCACCAAAATATTTATAGGCAGCCTTTTTGTGATAGCAAAGAATTGTAAACAAAATATTTGCCTACTTATTGACTGGAGAAGGGCTAAATAAACTGTGGTGTATGAATGTAATGGAATTTTTCTGTACTTTTCATCATTTTTACACTTATTTCAAAGTTTGTATGAAAGGATAAAAATCACAAATTTTAGACCTTGAACATCACATAGTATCCACTCAAAATTGTGTAATTAAATTTCCACTAGATGAAGAGGGTAGTGTTTTACTTTGAAGGAACAGGAGCTAATTAGATGGTATAAAGGAAAGAATTCCTCAAATCAATTAAAAGTCATTTCCTCAGTAGGTAAGAGAAGTGCATCTGAGGTCTATCCTCATTCTGTTAGGTTAACATCTATTTTGAACAAAAGCATTTCTGTTTTTCTGATTTTTGAAGATAATGGAGCTGTGATTCAAAACTGAGCAAAATGTTTTAAGTGTTAACAAACAACATGCCTCTTTTCTGTATTTCTGTGTGGTGTCAATTTGTTACTATTTAAGAAAGTAAAATAAACTGATCTACTGAGTTATTATGCCATCCTATACATAAACTGAGGCCAGGACAACCTTCTTTTTGCACGGTTGGTAGATAGTACCCTTTGTCATTCCATATTGCATTTTGACACATTTTTAATGGACTGTCCTACTATTTATTAAAGAAATCATTTGTAAATGAAGATAACAAATTATTTCCATATTTGTTGGCAACATTGCACAATTTAAATCTAGGGTTTTTTTTAATCAGACTATTAGTAGAATATCTTGTTTTTCATTATGCCATCTTTGTACTGGAAATAAATGTTTAGCCAGGAATGATAGTACATACCTAATGGTCCTTACCACCGGGAATGCTGAGAGTGGTGATTGCTTGAGTTTGGGAATTTTGAGCTACAGTGAGAGTAAAGGTGATTGTTGTCTTCACTTTGGTCCAGTACCTACCTATATGGTGAGTTTCCAAGAGTAGAGACCCTTCAAGGTACCAAAGTAAGGACAGAGCAGATTAGGTAGGAAACAGAGCAGATCAAGACTTCCATGCTGTTAGGCAGTGAGGTCAGGTCTGAACTCTCAAACCAGATGAAATAAGCGATACCTATCTTCAGAAAGAAAAGAAACTTCTAATAATTCATATGCTATATAGGGGATTGTGGCATAGCAGAAAGACCAGCTTAAAATCAGGATGGTCTGAAATCAAGTCATATAGTTCCATTTGTATATATGATGTAAGCAATATAGTAATAATGAAGTTGTATTCAAAGAAGGTAAAATTTTCCATTGATACTGAGAACTATGATAACCATTCATATCAATCCATTTTATTTAATCAACTTTATTGAAGTTTGTGAAAAAAATACAAGTTATTTCATATACCTCATCCTATAAATTATAGAACTTAGTATTTTTAAGGTACTTTGAGACTAGAAGAGGGGAAAAGGAACTAGCATTTATTACATACCCACTATATTCTAGGCATTATGCCAAATACTTTACAGATATCCCATGTGATCTTCACAACAACGCTGGGAGATGCTATTATACCCATTTTACAGTTGGGCAAACTGAGGTAGACAAGTAACTTACCCAGGGTCTAACTAGTTTCTGAAGACAAATTTGAACTTGAGTCTTCCTGACTCCAGGTCTAGTACTCTATCCAATGTGCCTTCTAGCTGCATAAAAAGTAAAAGATACCACAAAACCCCCCTGTTCCCCAGGCTTACAACCTTGGTGTCATCCATGGCTTCTTCATGCTTGCCCCATAATAGCTGATCAGGTGCCAAATCCTGTTATTTCTGCCTTCACAACATTTCTCATATCGTCTCCTCACCACTCACACAACTGCCATACTGGCTTAAGCTTTTATCACCCCTCACCTAGACTATCTGCAGTAATTTCCCAGCTTCAGTTTCTTTCCCACTCTAATTCTCCACTACCTGGCCCCTAACTTTCTAGTCTTTTTATACCTCACACACTTAAGGACCCAGCTAGACTGGCATACTCATTTCTCACATAGAACATTCCCCTTCATGTCTCCATGCTTTTGCTCTTGTTACTCTCCATGCTTCTCTTCCATGCCTTTCTTTTCACTCATTCTTAAGACTCTGTGGCTTTCTTCAAGACTCAGCTCCGATACCACCTTCTGCAGGAGGTCTTCTGTAGTCTTCCAAACTAGAGTAGAGTTCTTCACCTGGGGTCTATGATCTTTGTTTAGAAGTATTTAAGTATCTGTGTTCTAATATTTAAAAGCAATATTTTAACTCTATTTTCCTTCAGCAGCTCTGCTTGGCTTCAACTCCAGGGAGTATCATTTGCGCCCCCCCCCTTAGCTGATTGCCTGAAATCTCACCTCCATGCAGATTGACTCAAGTTTTGACAACACCTCAGATCATCCCTTTCTGATTGAAGGACTGGAGGGGTGGAGCATTAAACTCCCAAAAACCTTTGTTTACTGAGGGATCACAACTTTTCAGGTAATTCCATTTTCCATCAGCACCTCTGTTTGGCTTTGATTCCATGGAACATCATGCCCTCCTGACCAGGTGCTCCCTGGTAGCCTCCTCTCCACCTCCTTTGCAGCTTCCTTTTTTGTGTTATTTTCTTCCAATTAGCTTGTAAGCCACCTCAAGGTGCTTCTTGGACCATCTCCAGTCAACCTGATGAATATCTGGTCACTAAATCCAGATGGCTCAGGAGGAGAAAGTGAGGCCGGTGACCTTGCACAGCCCTCCCTCACTCAAAACAAAGTCAAGTGCAAGTCATGTCATCATTTCTCCGATGTCATGGTCCTCTTCGAAAATGGAGGACAAACACACAACAACCTCAAGGGCAGGGACTGTTTCTTTTTAAAATTTGTGTCCCAGGCACTTAGCACAGTGCCTGTCACATGGGCACTTAGTGTTTATTGAACTGAATTGCATATAACTTCCTTTGTAATTGCATTTAGTTTTATGTATTTAAAAAAATATTCTGAAAGATGGTCTATAGGCTCCACCAGACTGCCAAAGGGATCATTGACACAAAAAAAGGTTAAGAATTTCTGTATTAAAGCCTTCTTTGACGAGAGTTGAGTTATTAAATGTTTAACAGCTGGATCTCCAAAAGGCACCACATTTTTCCTTCACTTTCTCATAACTAGATAATCAGTAAAATAATAAATCAAACCATGGTTTGTAGCACTTGACCACTTACAAGGTGCAGATGTTCACATTGAAAATGTAACAATGCTGTCATGATGGCCTCTAAGATTATTTTCCATCTACTTTGAATGTATCTTGTATGTTATGGTTGCTTAGTCATTTTCAGTCATTTCTGACTCTTTGTGACTCCATTTGGATTTTTCTTGTCCAAGATGACTAGAGTGATTTGCCATTTTCTTCTCTAGTATCTTGTATGTACTTATTATGAATTGTCTCTCCAATTAGAGTATGAGTTTCTGAGAGCAGGGATAGTTTTTACCTTTCTATATATCCTCACAGCTAAACACAGTGCCTCATATCTGTGCTTAATAAATGTTTAACTATTGACTGGAACAGAGTTAGAGAAAGTAGTCATCTGCATATGTCACAGGGTGATGAAGTGGAATAGGGCTTTGTGTTGAGTTGCCTTACACTTCTAGAACAGGAAAAGAGCCCCATAGGAGAGGGTGCTCCACACAGTTTTATATGTGCTGTGGTCAGTGGTCACATAGATCAGCTTTAACAGTGATTTTTTTTTTTGAGCCAAACAAAAATCTGTTTTGAAAGGTTCATCGGGAGAGTCTCTTCTTTATCCTTAGCCAAGGGAGTACATTCCTCACAATGCAAGAGGGAACTGAGTGAAATATAGGTATTATTACCACAATAATAGCAATAGTATTTGTTGCCCTTATTTTGAACTCATTTCAACTCAAGTCACAGCTGGGAAATAACCCAGGTCTTTCTAACTGCAAAGATAGCTCTCACCACTACGCCAAGCTCCTTGTCTTACATCTTGGGCTGTCATCAGGCTTTACAAGGAATTGAGCCTGATGCAAACAATAGTTTCAGGCTGTGTTTTGATATGTCTCTAGTTGGGAATGCTTATTGCATATCATGGTTGAAGAGTCAATCAGTATGTGGGGGTTTGAAAGTAAAAATCACAGAACAAGCATTTACCTATTATGAAGCTGCCTGCATTTTTCTGGGGGAGTGTGAGAGATAAGAAATGCTCCCATAAGAACTTTAACACCTGCAGCCTTTGCTCAGTGGCCTAGAATTGTGGCCATTTTCCTGGCTTGATTTTTGGAAGGTATCCAATTCTGAATATACACTCATTTAGTCCTGCAATATGACCATGAGAATTACACAGAGATGTCCAGACACTTTCTAGCAGACTTCGATCATTGAGACTTAGATTGAAGGTTTTCTTTTTTTCCCCCGACCCTGATCTTAAACACAAGTAGTGACGTCTCTCTCAGTCACTAAAACAAAAACTAGTTATCCTATTTTCCTAGAACAAAAGCTTTGTCACCAAGATAAAGAGCAGGTGATGGAAACCTTTAAGGACTGTGGAAAATAGTAACAGTCTGTTTTTGTAATTTAGGATAAGGGGTAAGACTTTCTCCCACAATGGCATTAAAGAGTAGATTGCAATGGTTTTCTAAGTGTTACTCATTGAAGCATATGGATGATCTTCTAGTTTTATGTACATACTATAATTTAAGTAATTATATTCATTTCAAAGCTAGAAGAGGGTTTGCACATATTTTTCTATTTAATTCTGCCTACAATGATCAAGCTGATGAAATATTACAAACAGATCTGTAGTTGCCATTTGAAATCTGCTAAATTGTAGATGTTAGCATACTCCAACATTCAGTACATTGTCAGATTTTTATGATAACTTCCCTAATTGCAGTCTCAACATTGTATGTTGATATACTATGAAATAGAAACATTGGTTACAGTTCAAGTAGAGGTGGTTCTGTTGAAACACTTCATTTTCTCTTTGAAGTGCATAAATTGGCCATTTAGTTTTCAGATTTTAAAAGGATTCTTAAAAGCAGAGATAGAGGCAGATATATTAGAAATTGTATGATGCCCTGTCAAAAAGCTCTATGAACCAAGTCTTTCCAAAAAAGGTTTTGCCCAAAACAGTGAAGCCCATACTTGGGCTGAGTGAAGCATGACTCCAATTTATGTGAGATTTTCCTAATACTGAAAGTGGTATATTCATACTATGGGAAAATTGGTAGGTTTTAGAAATCTTGACTAGTTCTTGGGGTTCCTGGTGCCCATATTTGGTCCAAAGGAACAAGAGTGAGATACATCATTGACAACTGGGAAAAACCCTGATAGTGTTATCTTAAGGGAAACTGTACTGCCTTTATTTACCTGGGTAACTTTGGGTCAGCTTCATTGGGAATGTCTTCATACCACCTTTTGACATAGATTCAAACTAAGCCACAGAAATAAGTTATTATTCTACTGCAGTTTCTCTGCTTCTATGACAAATCCAGACCAGTAAAAATATACATTACTCTGTCACTGAAAAAACACATAGACCTGAAATGGAGATGCATAGAAGGCATTGGCCTTCATTTCACTAACACGAGAGAAGGACTTACTTCTAGGCTGAGTCTAGCCAGGCTACCATCAACCAAATAATTCTCATCCCTTCCCAAAATACAAAAAAAAACCCCAAACCCAAATTATGTTAATGGAAATGAAGGACACACAGGAGTAGCTCCTCAGATTAAATAGTCATTGCTGAGCAACTCTAGGGTGTGGCACATTATAATTCAGTTCTATATCTTGAACATTTTCTCCATCTGTTACAGGTGAGTGTCAGTGAAAGTGGTGTGTTCTTTAGTCACGGAGCTGAAACCCTTGATAGCATTCATCAGATCTTCATCATCCACATACTAGGGGGGAAAAAAAGCACAACAGTTATGGGATAGTATATTAATTATTCTATGAAACTCATTAAAATCAATCAAGTATTTTTTTACAACTAGTAAGGGCAGGAATGATCAGAAACGGGAGTGTCATAGAGGATTTCAGATTTGGGCTAGAAGTTGAAGAATGGATAAGGTGTGAATAGGTACAGGGGAAAGTACTTCAGGAAAGAGAAATTGTACAGAGTAATGCTTGAAAGTGATGAGGGTCCACCTAAAGTATTTTTTGGGGGAAACTATGTGTAATTGCTTCCAAATTTTCAATAAAATGTTTGTAGAGATTTTCTGATATTTGGGGAACCTGAAAAATGAAAGAGATCTTAGTCGACATGAAAAAAAACCCAGAGGCCGACTGTGGTGGTGCATACCTGCAACCCCAGCTAGTGCGAAGGCTGAACTTGGCATGTCTCTTAGACTTTGGAATTCTGAGCTGGGGTGCACCATACCAATTGGGTGTCTATGCTAAGTTCAACATCTGAAAGGTAAGCTGCCAGGAACAGAGGATCAGAATGTTGCCTAAGGCAGGGTAGAACTTGCTGAGGCTAAAGATAGCACAGTTCAAAGCTCTTTCATCAACCAATAGTGGAATCATATCCATGAGTAGACCCCATTCTTTCAGGCCTGTGTGAGAGTAGAAGGCTGTCCTTAAAAAATTAAATTAAATTTTAAAAAATCATACTGTCCAGACTAGGAGTATTGATAGTTCCACTGTACTTTGTTCTGGTTAAACTACTTCTTAAGTATATTACTATCTGAATATCACATTGTAGGTGGGACATTAAAGGAATCAGGCTTATGTATGGCTTGCCTAGAAGAGAGTTACTCAGATGATGAAGGGACCATACCATATGACAGCTAATTGAGTAAGTGGAGATGTTGAGCATGGAGAAAAGATCTGTGAGTGGTATCATTGTCTTCAAGTATTTCAAGGGCTGCCCCATGGAAAAACGGGGCAGCTGGGTGATTCAGTGAATGGAACACTGGGCTTGAAGTAAGGAAGTCTCATCTTGGTGGCCTCAGACACTTCCTATCTATGTGACCCTGGGCAAGTCACTTTACCCTCTCTGCCTCAGTTTCCTCATCTGCAAAATGAGCTGGAGAAGGAAATGGCAAACCACTCCAGTATCTTTACAAAGAAAACCATCATGAAGAGTTGGACATGACTGAAAAAATGGCACAACAACATATGGAGGACTACTTATTCAGCTTGGTCCCCTATGGCATCAGTAAACATTAATTAAGCACCTACTGTGTGTCAGGCACTGTGCTAAACACTGAGCAAAGACATACCTCAAATTTTGCTCATTTGGGGAGGACCAGGATATTGCTTGGGTACCTTAAAAGTCTTAATAGGAGGTCTCACAAACATCTATAAGTAAGGAAAAGTTCTAGCAAACTATGTCTGAGCAGTAGCATTGAAAGATATGATAGATGTTTTTCCATGTCTAATGCTTACCAATTAACCTTTCTATTGAAACACAAGGATAAATGAGCTATTCAAAATACTTTTTTCCTTCAATTAGTAAATTCTCAGTTGTCTTCTCCCTTTCCCTTTCTGAACAAATTTGAAAAACATAACTGCTCAAATATAAAAACTGATTCATTATTCTAATTTGTTATAAATGGATAATAATATTGCCTTAAGTTTGTTGCAATAGACAAATGGGAGTCTTTTCAAAATGCTGTACACTACATGTATTTGTGCTTTACCAAGTGAATGATTTTAGTTAGGAAAACATGAAATAGAAGAACGTTGCATAAAAGGCCCACACCTTTTGTCACTGAGGCACTGGTTCTCAAGGGATGTGATGCCCTTTGATGCCAGATGAGACTCTAGGAAGCCACTAAGCAGCCCTCCATCTTTGAAAACCCAGATGTTGGTGCTTCACTCTCTGTTAGGTATGGTCAGATAGTTAAACCTGTCTGTTAATTTATGATATATATATATTGCTTATGTCAGATAGTTTGGAAGCTCTGTCTGTTGACTTTTGATTTCTCTCTATTTTCTCTGAAGTTCAGGTTTTCCCCTGAACTAACTGAATGATACTTGTTCTTGATTAAAGTGATTGTTAACCCCTCAAAAGTTGCCTTTCCTTTTATGAATGCAGATCTAAGAATTTGTGATAGCAGGACTCCCTGTGTATGTAGGGGTGCTTACTGATACACTTACTTAGAAAAGCCATAAGCTTACAGACAGATTGGTCTTCCTTGAGAATCCTCCCTGCATAAGAATGTCTCATCAAAGACCCAGGCCCAAGGTCTCTGAAAAGTAATAATTATTTTTAAAATGCATTTGGGCTTAACCTTAGCCTCTGACCTCCCCAATCCCTTTCTGGTACAGATTGAAAGGGAGGGAATGCTCTTAAGAACTATATGGGAAACTAGATTTCTTTTTTGCATAAGGAGAAACCAGAAACCCTCAACCATGGCTTACAGCTTTCTCCATAGACTTGTATTCCAGCAATTGGCAGTTATGCCAATGAAAGAAGCCCCAAACTCAAAACCAGAGAGCACACGAATCTGCCAGAACACATTCCAAGTGGAAGTGCTCGGGTCCCATTCGCAGCGCTGCTGTTACCTTGAAATCAAGAGTCAGCTAACTTCAAAATTCTGTTCCATTAATTTTTATGCATGATCTTTCTGGTGGACATATTAGGTTATTACTAAAGCACACTTAGAGAGTATTTTCTGCTAACTGGTGTGGAAGACCAATAGACCATCTGAATCTTCTCATTTCAAGAGATATTGTTCCCTCATCCCTTTTTAATGAAGATTTTCAAGTACAGACTAGATGACCAGTTGTGGGAGATGATGTAGAAGGTCTTCCTGTTCTAGGACAGTTTGAACCAGGTATCTAACAGTCTAGCAAAGTGGCTAGAGGACTGGACTTGGCTCTAGGTAAGTCACTTAAACCTTTCCTAATTTCAGTTTCCTCATATATCAAATAGGGATTAATACCTACCTACAGGATTATTGTGAGATTCAAATGAGATAACATGCAAAGTATTTTGCAAACCTTAAAGTGTCAGCTATAAATACTATTAAATTATTTCTAAAGTCTCCATATTCTGTGATTCTTAATATTCTTAAATTGCATGAAGACTGTTCTCTTATAAGAGCACAGATTTAGAACAAAAAGTGATCTTAGCTATAATTGATTCTACTGCTTCCCTCATTTTATGGAGCAGGGAAGTTAGATCCAGAGAGGTTAAGCGATTTGTCCAGGATCTCACAGACAATATGTGCTTGAGGTAGGGTCTGAACCCAAGTCTTCCCAATTGAGGCCAAAGTTTGTTGTAGGACACCAACCTGCCTTTCACCAAAAACAGACAAACAAAAAAATCCACAACACAGACAAACAGAAACATGATGACAAATAAATACTATTGGTATCAGATTGCTTAATTACAGATATCATGACAAGTTTACTATATGTAGTTCTGTAATGGACATTGTGGAAAGCAACAGTAAGAATGTTTTTCCACTAGTATTTTACACTCCATGAGAAGCAGCCAGGTACAGAGAATAGAATGCTATTTGTGCAATTATGATGACCTCATTTTGAATTATGCCTCTGATAAGTATTAACTGTGTGACCATGGTCATGTTCCTTAACATCACTAAGTTTTGGTTTCCTCATATGTAAACCGGGGATAATAGTAGCTGTTGTAACAAATAATATATATCCCCCAAATTTTAGCCTGGTTTTGTGCTGTTAAAGCTTGATACCTTTTTTTTTAAAGCTTTGATAGCTCAAAATTCTACTAAGACTTTTGGGACATGGCATAGGTAAAGTATCAACAAACATTTATGTTTGTTGTGCTTTATGTCAGTTATTACATAGGAAGAGGATAGAGGAATTGAGTCAGGTCAGGGCATCTCTTAGCTAGATAATCTAACAGCAGCAAAGGTATAATATTAGCAGTATAATAAAGATTTTTGGGAGAAAGAAGTGGTTTTTGGTGAAGAAACCAGGATTCAGAGCACATCTACCCCCAGAGGCTAAGGAACCATGACAGTAACTTGTGGATATATCATTGATTTAGCAATATTTCTAGACCCAAAGGATTCTTCTTAAATAGAAATCTCTCCTAAGTGTATTATTTCCTACACTTAGGTGCAAATGCCTCTCTAAGTGAGTGATTTTGTGGCTAATCAATATCCATATTGTGGTTTAGTTGTTTCAACCTTGTCCAACTCTTCATGACCTCATTTGGAGTTTTCTTGGCAAAGATACTGGAATAGTTTGCCACTTCCTTCTCTGGATCATTTTATAGGTTAAGAAACTGAGGCAAATAGGGTTAAGTGACTTGCCAGGATCATATAGGTAGTAAGTGTCTGGGGCTAGATTTGAATTCAAGAATATCAGTCTTCTTGACTCCAGGCCGGACGAGCTCTACTGCACCACCTACCTGCCTAATATCCATATTAGGAAAGGGGAAAAAAAGAGAACTCATACTCCATACTTATATATATGCAAATGGTATCTGTGGGTGGATACTCTTGACAGTATATTGAAGCATTGCTTGGCTGTAGATGGGAGATCTGAAAAATCTTCAATATGCCAGACTCCCTCACAGGGAAGAGACAGCACCAGAGATACTTTCCAATTTTATCTTTTTATATAAAAAGCTCCTACCTCTGATGTGTGTCAGCAAAGATTTCCCCAGTTTTCATCATTTGCCAGTGATTCTATGGACTGATTGGTGGGGAAGCAAAGCATTATACGTTAATTCCCTTCCTAGATCTATGTTGTGGGATCATTAAGCAATGTAATTGGTTGACAAAGGAGTGGAGGTTAACTTATAAAGGTGTTCTCAAAGAGATTGGGCTGCTCTCATGGCTTTGACTAGAGTATGAGAAATTTTTCCAGAATTCAGGGGCTCACTCTTTGTACCGGTGGTCATTAGCTCATAAAGGAACTCACTGAAAAAAAAAAGTGTTATTAAGCTTACTCCTATCCTTAGTTTCTGACTTAAGTCTTAACTGCTCTGAGTCAGTCTCCAAATGCTAAAATATGCTATATGTGTAGAAAACAGGTTAGTCTAGTAAGCAATGCCAATTTACATTCACAGAGGAAGGACCACACTTGCATAAAGCATAAATTGTAAATCATATGTACATAAAATAGAGATTTAAGATTTACGAAGCACTTTACAAATATGTCATTTTAGGGTCAACAACTCTGGGAGATAGGTACTTTTAGTATCACCATTTTACAGATGAGGAAAGAGGCAGATAGCAGTTAAGTAGCAGGGTCACACAGCTGGGAAGTATCCAAAGCTGGATATGAACTTGGTCTCTCTGATTCCAAGTCCAACACTCTATCTGCTGCACTCCCTAGCTACCTCTACCTTATGAGAAGGGTCATAGGCATCCATGGAACAAGCATTTTGGAATCAATTTTGGCAGTCCTCCTTTTGCTGTCCCTGCAATGAATACTTAACATTGCTCAGTTCATGTGAGCCTACAATGATAATGACACCTGATGGAAGTTAATGCTGTGTACCCATTGGAATGAAATTATTAAACATGGCCCATGGGGGCATTAACACCATTATCTGTTGTGACTTTCTAAAGATCTCTTGGAGATATACTATTTTTAACCCTTTAAGAGTTTTCTGACCAAGAAAGATGTTTCCTTTTTCCACAATATACAATACTAAAGGCCACTGGTAAGCAAAGTAAAACAGTCCATTTAATGTTTAACCCAAACCCCAACTCTGGCTAGACTCTAAAAAAAATTAGTGTTAGGGTTAAATGTTTGATTGTGAAAGAAGACCTATGCTACACAGTGAAAAAAAAGAATCCTTTAGATGATATATAGTCATCTTTTTTGGATGAAATATTAAGGCCTTATTGGTCCTTACTGAACAAAGTTATATCAACCTTTTTTTTTAAAAGGCATACTCAGTGAAACGAAGAATGTGAACGAATGAACAAACTTAGATTACAGATATTTAGCAGTTATTTTCCTGGGCTGTTTGGTGACTTAGCCCAGCCAAAAAAACCAACTTACCAATCCACTATCATGGCCCATGATGGTCTCCCATAGTGCATCATCAGTTAAGCCCTTCTTGTCCTGGATGTCCATGAGCTGACTAACACTGCGATGCAGAGAACCCTGGGAATAGGTACGACTGATCTGGCCTTGGCTTGGGATGCGGAGGACAGACATGCTTCTGTTGCTCCGGATACTCAAGGGAGTCCCTGTCCGGGGGATCTTTGTATCAGCCAATCCCTGGAAGAAAGTTTCAATTAGTGAAACCCTTAAAAAGAAAGCAGCCTCCCTGTACGCCAAGGATCATTTGTTGTTGTGTCTTGGAACCCTCCTAAAAAGCTTAGAAACTGTAATTCTACTTGCTGTCACTTTGCTTCCTACAGAGGTTAGATAACAAGCTAATGGCCACATTATAAGCCTGATAAAAGTGTCATTAAGACCCCAGAATACTCATTAAGGGAAACTCCAGCTATTGTTCCCCACAGAGACAAAGACTTGCTGCATTGCAGGTTTAACAAGGTGATCTCTTCATGTATGTCACCATTGCCAGTTCTCTCTCTGCTTAGAGCACCCTTTTCCTTGGGCTGCTAAAGTCTTAGTGGATGCCAAGGTTAACAGTGTTCTCCCATGTGCGGCGGCTGGGTGAGTTCAGCCCTTCCTTCAGTTGTTATGAGAGGAAAAAAAAGTCTTTCAGGTTCTAGGAGCTATGTGTAGAAGATGTTTCCTTTTCCATTTCCCTCTTCTATGACATAAGACTGAAATAATGGCAGATCAGGTTTTACTTCTAAATAGGCAAGGTCTCTGTAGAACTAGGAGCCAGAATGTGTCTTGGAAATCCAACTGGACACTTTTTCTGGGGTAAAATTCGTGGTTTGGACCCCTCCCCAGTCTGGCACTACCCTGCCTTTCCAATCTTCTTTCTTATTACTATTTCAATGACTTTGCTTTGTCCCCAAACTAGATCCCTCCTTGTCTTCCTCTTCACCTCAGTCCCTTACACAAGTACACAATCAGCACCTTCAAATCTCTGTCTCTGTTTACAACCAAGTTTTTAGTCAGGAAGAACTGAGCTCAAATCCAGCCTCAGGTACTTACTAGCTGTGCAACCCTGGGCAAGTCATTTAACCTCTGTCTCAGTTTCCTCATCTGCAAAATGGGGATAATAATAGTACCCACATCACAGGGCTGTCGTGAGGACCAACTGAACACCTAGCATGCTACCTGATGCTTAATAAATGCTTATTTCCTTCCTTTCTACAGCTATTATCCTGTTATTTCTATCTTTTCAATCCCTATGCATCCTTTAAAAACCCAAGTCAAACACCATTTCCTTCTGAGAAACCTTTCCTTATTATGTAGGTCCACAATCACACCTCCTCCCTCACTTCCCAGTAGCCCTCACATAGGCTTTGTTTCATGACTTCTTAATAACACTTATTATATCATACTGTCTATTATAGTGATCTGTGCTGATGTATTATCTTTCTAATTGACAACAATGTCCTTTAAGGTAGGTCTTTATTCTTTTCTAAACGGAATCCCCCCTCAGTGCCTAACTCAGGGATCTGTACACAGTAAGTATTTAATACCTTAGCTGTGTGTGGTGGCAGATTCCTCAGATTAGCTGTCAGAGAGTTTTAGCTACCCTTCACTGTGCAATTAACACACCATGCAAAAGAGTCATGCATACACACCATAGCCATTGAAAGGGCACAGCACACCGATACCTCAAAGTGCATTGTGTAGCTTTTGAGGGTGACATTGCTTGACACATCCGATATATCAGCCACCGAGTCAAACTGAGATGTAAAAATGTGGGAGGAAATCAGTGATAATAATCTGTTTAAAAAGGGGCAGGATTATATGCCTCACACTACCCCAACCCAACTTACCTCCCAGACTTTAATATTTCTCTAAAATTAATCTAAAAATACCCACGCAGGTCAACTGGAAGGTTTTTTGTGATGAAAAACACATGGCTACTGGAGACTACTTGGTTGGTCTTGAAGGTGAGTTTCACTTGCATTATTTGTTCAGAATTTCAGAGAATGATCATTCTAAATTCCAACCAGTAATTGTGCTCTGTGTAAAACCTGTACTTACAATTAGCTGTACCGTATGCTGTGTGACCTTGAAGCAGATAATAAAACATGAATGGCTCCCTCACTCTGGCACCTGTGAGTCTCTCTGCTCAAAATGTGCTTAAGCAGGGAGAAGGCAGGTGCTCCAAAGGTAGCTAACCTGATCCGGGACAGGGTCACCTGGGAAAGGGAAATAGGCGATCTTGTAAAGGGGTTAGGACAAAAGACTGACATCAGGGAATTTGAGCGAAGGCATGAAAGGTGTGTTCATTGGGGTGTTGGGGAAGAGCCTTTTTCTTATTAAAAAAAATGCATCATTTGGAGGAAACAGCTCAGGAGAGAAGACAAGCTTTAGATACAGTTATAGATGCTACAAGTTTGAGGACTGATTTCCCTCAAAACCGAAGGAAAATCAAATTTTGGTCAGTTGGATTGGTGGACAGAGCTCCCCTTTGCACCTCAGATCTTACCCTTTGCTTCAAGAAGAACCAGAATAGCACTGAGAGGAACAAAGACACTTAGGAGTTGGTTAACTTGGTCTATGGGTTCAATGAGCCATTAAGTTCTCATAACCTTTGACAAGCCTTTCCAAGTCAGAAGCTGACTAGCTCCCAGAGGAGCTTTCATTTTATGAAAGTCATTTTATTTTGTTTAAAGTGATTTTGAAAAGGAGTAGAGTGGTAGAAGGCAGATTTTGTCAATTGTTGTAATTATGTTGTACCCAAAATTGAGTGCCCACTACCCTGATTTGAACTCTAGTATCTTCTGGACTTATCTTAAAGCCCAGGTTTGTCACCTCCCTTCTCAAGAAGCTCAACAGATCCCTATTACCTATAGGATCATATACAAACTCTTTTTTTTAATTTAAAGCTTTAGCTTATCGTTTCAGATTCTCTGTACATTATTCCCCCTTACATCCTTACATGCTCTTCATTCCAGACAAGTAGCCTACATATTCTCCATACACAACATTCTCCTACCTCTGTGCCTTTGTGTAGGTTGTTCCTTTGTGCCCAGAATCCTCTCTCAATTCATTGCCACATCCTAGAACCCCAAGCTCTTTTTACAGAGCTGGAATCCCTAGATTGCTAAGGGGAGCTGAGGCTCAGATGCCACCCCTTATATGAAGCTTTTTGTGATTCCCCCTTAGTACTCTCTTTCACAAATAAATACCTTTATTCTTTTCTTTACTTTTCTGTGTATATATTGTTTTTCTTTAGAAGCATATAATTTCTTTGAAGGTGGAGACTTTCCTCTATGTTCAGCACTATGCCTTGCATATAGTACTTAATAAAATGGTTATTGAATTGAATTGAATTCCATGGTAAAACCCATCTTCCAATCAGCACTGATAGTGTTAGACATCTGGGCTACTTTCTGGCTATGGCTCCTGGAACATGACCTGGTCCCTGTCACTGCTTCCTTCATGCCACTTATCCCACCTTAGCTTAAGCCATTTAATACATTGTCAGTTGGGTGGAAAACTAAACTTTAGCATGAATTTCCCATCAAGTCATCCTGGTTGTGTCCCTGCTTGGTCCCAAAGGTGTCTCTCCTTTTATCTTTTAGTTGATCCCGTTCTCTATTTTGTGAAGTCCAGAGATCTCACTACAAGTCTTTGTCCTGTCTTGTCCAGGGATAGGTCTCTGTCACTCCTTCCCTACCATGTTCAAACCAGACCATCTCCACTGAGTCTATCACCATCATATCTCTTCTAAAATCAGGGACATCATTCCCTTAGGCATGACCTCTCCCTTTGTCTTGCCTGGGGCCAGGCCTTCATGTCACTTCCCCACAACCATTTTCAAATACACACTCTCCTCTTCTTTTTCCAATTCCTTTTATGTATTTTCTTTCCCTAATATAAATTTTTTGATGGTAGAAACTGTTTTGCTTATTTGTATTGTGTTTCTGGCACATTGTATGTATGTATGTATGATCTATCTTGATCTAGTTATCTATCTATTACAAGTCCAATTTCTGGGAGACTATCTCCATAACTGATAGACAATTATTTATATTTTCTGAAGACTATATTTTCAAAATGTATGAAACCAAACATACAGATTACTTCTACCAATGGAGGACTGAGGGTATATTGGAACATGCATTTCTGTATCTATGCAGTAGGTATGTGGGCATGCTTCCCAGATTCTGAGCTCCTGCTTCTCTTTGGCATCCATTCCTTTTTAGGTCTAGAAAGCTTTTCAGAAAAGCAGTCCTGTCAAAGGTGTTGCTTTAAATGACTAACGCCATCAGTTATATGTTTAGCTTATACATTGGCACAGAAGCAAAAGAAAATGAAAAAAAGTTACATATGTGGATTATATCTAGATCCTTGACAAGACCTTCTATACCATTTCTTAGGAAAAGGAAGGTCTTTCACTGACAAAAATGAAAGACATGGGGGTACATTGGTATCTAAGATGCTAAAAAAAAATATCCAGTGTTTGGTAGATCCTTTATGGAGGGTTAATGGGAAAATATAGATAAGAACTACACAAAATGAGAAGGCATAGAGAATGACCAGCTTTGGTGGAAAGCCAAGTCTTCAAAATTATGTTTCTATGAAAGTAGACATGTCCTTTCTAACATAAAGCATCATCTCATCTATACTATTTAATGTGGATATTGGAAACAAGCAAAGATAGGAGAAAATAAGACATATCACCATGTGACAGTATGAACTTTTGAATACATGTTGTTCCATGGAAGATTCCCAGACTGTGGGAGAAGCCATGATTTCAGTAGTGTGGATTCCACTGATCACTCCTCCATACCTCTTGCTACACGGTTCTTGTTCATGTTTTCCCACATATTCTGCATAAAGTTTGTACTCTAGTTGGATATTATTGAGATAAGGTTTAGTTGCTATTGACAATTAAGCTTAATCAAGTGGTTAGATCTCTCTGAAGATAAATGTGTTCTCAAAAAGCACACTATGAGTTGGACTATGGCCATGCAATGCAAAATTCTTCCTCATTTCTATTAATTGGACAAATGACCTCCATAAAAAAATAAAGTTCCATTTTCTCTCCTCAGACACCTACATCTTTTCTGTTTTCCTGAATCTCTGCCTTGTCACCAATCACCACAGGTACCATTTGAATCTCACACTACCCTCTCCCACTCCATTCCTGCCACTTGCCCCTCTCCCCAGGAAAAAACCCTGGATTTAAGGCACACATTGTTTTGACACTTGCTTTCACTGAAGAAACCTGTATGACTGAGTCTGGGCCTAAACTTGCCACTACTTATAGCATACACAAGGAAAGTAAGAAATGGGAGAAGACTCAACACATTGTTACTTATTCTTTTTCTGGGTCTCTAGGACTTGAACCTAAACTAGGATCCATTCTTTGATTTGTCCCATAGATTCATGCTTTTGTGTGCTGTTGTAACTCAGGAATGACAAGACCTAAAGCAATCTCATGTTCCAATGAATACACAGCTTGCTTCCTAAGTCCAAGTGTGCCCAATTCTGGGACAACAATGAACACCCCAAAGACTTAATTCCATTGTACTTCCATCTCAAGGGTCGAGGCATTTTAAACTATAGTCAGTCAATTATTTGGAGGTCAGAACAAATCCTTGAACATTTTGAAAGCTTCTGATTCCCGTTTGCTTCCACTCTTCCTCCATCCTTAGCCATACCAGTCACACCCTTGGTGGAGTTCTGTCCCTTAGACCCCCTAATGAACATATTTATGGATGCAATGTTCTTCTAAGAAACCTCATGACCCAGGCCAGATTGTAGGATAGAAAAATGTACAAGACCAAATCTCAACAGCACATACCATGTGGGTTTCACCTGGGGGATAGACACTCAGTGGAGACATCCTCTTCTGAAGTGGCACTAATGGAGGTCTCTCTCTGATATATGGCTCTTTGTGTATTTTTCTTTGTAGGATCAGAGATAGAAAGATAGCCAGGAGAATCAACCCCAGAGTTGCCATTAATATTATAAACCACAGCTCATTGTAGAACTCAGCATGCTTTCTCCCTGCTCCCATCTTCTCTCCGGGAGTTGTTAGTACCGGGCCTACAAAATCCAGAGAAGGAAAAGGGAAAACATTATTTCAAAATGCAATTTAGTGATCTATCGTCCTGTTATTCTATAGTAAATTAGAAAGAAGTTGAGAGCAGTTTTTCACGTTGTGCTTATTTGCACTTATGCTCAAGGTGGTATAATGGTTCAATATGTTAGTGGGCTATAATAAAAAGCTTACTGCACTCTAGAGACCATGCTT
This sequence comes from Bettongia penicillata ogilbyi, assembly GCA_023548195.1. Lineage (NCBI taxonomy): Eukaryota > Metazoa > Chordata > Mammalia > Diprotodontia > Potoroidae > Bettongia > Bettongia penicillata. The sequence goes on along the minus strand of JAJHZJ010000579.1, from coordinate 744,731 downwards.
ACAGTCCTGGCATTGCTGTCTGGGCTGGAAATCACCATAGCATTGGCATGTCCCAGGGAAAGGAAGGGAGGAGGGATGGAATTAAATAGGGGGTTAGCAAAGTAACCTTGAGGATCGGTAATTTCAGAGCTTTGCAAGAGATAGAGAGACTGCAAGCCCTTCTGGTTAAGAATCCTGCAGCAAAGACAGGGTGGAAGACGTGAGCACTGGAAATTCAGGTGTACCCCACTTTACTCAACAAATGTAGTCTAGGAAACTGGGATACAAACTGATTTCTGGTAAAGCAAATATTATTTCTCCCCTCTCCCTTCACCTGCTACTCAGGGGTGGGCTGGGCCAGTTCCTTCCGGCTTAAGAGGGTCAACTGTTAAATTTTCAAGGTTAGCATTTGCACCTTGAAATCAGAAAAATTCTACAAATCAGAGCCTGATTTACTGTTTTGTTAATTGTCAAAACAATAAAGTGATGGGGAAATATTGATAATGCAGGTTAAATTTAAAAGCATGCTGTGCATTTTTGGAAAGCTGGTTGTTAAATATTTATCAGCATACCACTGCCCACTCTCTCCCATAATTAAACTGGCAGTGTAGTTGAATAATTAGTAGGTAACATTTATATAACACTTTAAAGTTTTCTAAATTTCACACACACATACACACACGAACATATTACATACACATATATTCGTGTGTGTATCTTATTTTGTCTTCTGAGAGGTCAGTACTATTATGATCTACATTTACAGATAAGGAAATCAAGTCTAAGTAAGATTAAGTGACTTGGCCATTTTCAGTCACACAGCTAGTAAGTATTTGAGACAGCATTTGAACCCAAGATTTCCTGACTTCAAACTCATGAGTCTATCCACTCTCTCATCTACCTGCTCTGCATCATGATTATCATGGCAGTTTAAATGATCCACTGGGCCAAGAGTCAGGAAGACCTGAGTTCAAATCTGCCTCAGACAATTACTAGCGGTGTGATTCTGGGTAAGACATTTAATCTGTCTGCTTCCGTTTCCTCAGGTGTAAACTGGGGATCATGACATTACCTCCCCCGAAGGTGGTTGTAAGGATAAAATGAAATATTTTTAAAGCACTTAGCACAGTGCCTGACCCATAGTAGGTACTATATAAATGTTCATTCCTCTTTTGGATTAACGATCAGGAATAACTGGGTCAGAATCCAGTTTTACATACTTACTAGCCAAACACTGGGCAAATCACCACTTCTGAGTCTCACTTTCCTCACTTGTTAAATTGGAGATAAATGATACTCTCCAAGGTACTTAACTTCATTGGAGCACAGAATTTTAGAGTAGTAAGGTGCTCCAGAAATCCTGTAGTTAGACAGCCCTGGAAAGGACTTCCCATGAGAATATCCCTGGCAAGGGCTCATTCGCCTTCTGCTTTAAGCTCTCCAGTGAGTGGGAAGTTGCTGCCTCTACCTTTCAGGCCCATTCTAACTCAAGGTAACTCTGTCATGAAGGCTTTCTTGGCATTGTCCCTTATTCCTAGTCCTGCCCTCATGCAGAGCAAGTCTCCTCTCACCTCCACATAAAAGTCATTCAAATGCTTGAACATAGCTAGGATGATGAAGCAAGGAGGTGGCTCAGTGGATAGAGCACCAGGCCAGGAGTCAGGAAGACTCATCTTCCTGAGTTCAAATCCAGCCTCAGGCACTTACTAGCTATGTGACCCTAGGCAAGTGACTTAACCCTGTTTGACTTAGTTTTATCATCTGTAAAATGAGCTGGAGATGAAAATGGCAAACCCCTCCAGTATCTTTGCCAGGAAACACCCCAGCAGGATCCCAGAGAACTGGATTGACTAAATGGCTAAACAACAACACTTATGGCCCCTGTATCTTTTCTTCATTCCCTGTTCCTTCCAATGATTCTCCTATGACATGCACTTAGGCCCTTCACTATTTGAATTTTCCTCCTCAGGATGCTTTTTGGCTTATAAATGTTCTTAAATTGTGGTGTCCAAAATCAAACACAAAATTTCAGACTCAGTTTGACAAGGGTAGAATAGAAGGGCTCTCATCCCCTTATTCCTAGAAGCTGTGCCTCTTTTAATGCAATCCTTAAGTAAATGACACAACTAGCCTCACCTCACCCTCATTTCTCCTAATTCTCATGCCATCCATCTGTGATGGTCCCAGGTTTACTGTTTGTTTTATCTTCTTTGTCTATTATTGTTTCCATATTGTCTCCTGGACTTGATTTTGAGAGCAGACGCTGTTTTTGCCTTTCTTTGTATCTATCCCTTGTGCTAAGCACATAGTAAGCTAATAAATGCTTAATTGACTCTATGGCTTATGTCTTCAGACTTCCAGTTTCATTTCCATCAGTGCCACATTGAATAACCAAGATTGGCTGAATGGGAATGGGCTGAATATCAAGGATTGTCAACTACCGGATGGCAGCATAGTCCTTGCTGAGTGGGCTAAAACGGGATGTGCTCAGTGATTTTAAAATTCTTGTTGAAGTACCTCCTTAATCAATAGAGCCACAGCCTTAGAGATCTTCTACTAAATGGTGGAGAAAACTGTAGTCACTGGGTGAGCTTCATCTGCAGCCTAAGAAACCAAGCTATCCTTTGCAAGTAAATGCCCCTGGTCCACCAGAGTCCTTGGAGACTAAAAGGTAGAACAGTAACTTGGTTTGCTGTAGACAGTAATCAACAAGATGACTTCACATATGGTCAAGGTAGTAGGTCCTGGGGGAGCTCCACTGGTCTCCAGAGTAAACACTGGCATGGGATACTGTTGTAGTTCAGGCAGTGTGACCCTGTATGGGGTTTCCTTGGCAAAGATACTAGAGTGGTTTGTCATTTCCTTTTCCAGTGAATTAAAGCAAAGTTAAGTGACTTGTCCAGGCTCACACAGCTAGTAAGTGTCTCAGGCTAGATTTGAACTCAGTTCTTCTGGACTCCAGGCCCAGACCTCTATCCTCTCTCCATGTCTCATCATGGGATCCTAGGATCACAGATGCAGAATGAGACTGGAACTTGGAGCTCAGCGAGTTTAATCCTCTCATTTTATTTGACAATCAGACCCCTTCCTACTTCTCCAGTCTTATACTTCATTCCTCCTTTTGTACTTTATGATCCAGTAAAACCTGCCTTCCTCGTGCTGTGCCTCCATGATGCTGGAACACTCTCTTTCTTCACCTGTCTCTTGACTTCCCTGGCTTCTGCAGGAGGCCTTTCCTAGTTGTCCTCAGTATTAATGACTTCCCGCTAAGATTAACTTCCGTGCATATGATAAACACATATACACAACTTATATGTACATATTGTGTTGTTTCTGCTAGCATTTTGTACAGTGTCTGGGACAGAGTAGCCACTTATTATTTATTGAATGACTATTTCCATTAAAATGTGAGTTCCTTGAGGAAAGGGACAATGTTTTGTTTTTTCTTTTCGTTGTGTCCCTAGTGCTTAGAACAGGGCATGATATATAATGAAACTTAATAAATGCTTCTTCCTTGGACTGATGAAGGCCCAGAGATCCAGAAAAGAGAAATGACTTGTCCAAGGTCATAGAGGTAGTAAACAGCAGAGCCAGGACACAAAATCAGGCCTCACTATAATTCCAGAGCTCCATCTACTATCCCATGATGCCCATAGGAAGATTTTCAAAATTGTAGCCTTTTACCTTTAGAGTGGGACATTCCTATAACTTGGAGAAGGAAAAATGCCTTAAAGGTTAAAAAAAAAAATCTGAGGATTGAAGTGATAGTGGCTAAAGGGGAAAAAAAAGCCTTTTAGATTCTTGAGACCATGCTTTGTATTAATATATTAAACAACATGCATTGATTCAACTCCTACTACTTGTCAGTCACTGTTGGAAGTCCTGGGGATACATGAACAAATAATGAAACAATGCGTATTCACAAGGAACTTGCATTTTAGTATGGGAGACAATAAGCATTTATATAAGTATATGAGTATATACATATGTAAATAAATATAAATATATAAAGATATTTAATTCAAATAAAAATAATTATTACTAGCTAACATTTATACAGTAATTGTAGTTTTATAAAGTACATTGTTTATAATTTATCTCAGGACAATATGAGATAATAAATGTAACCCTATGAGGTAGATCTTATTATTCCCATTTTACAGTTGAGGAAGCTGATAAGGGGTCACACAATAAAGAAGAGACAGAGACAGCATCTGAATTCAGTTTGAGAATTTGGTTGAATTCTAGTTTGAAAGCCCAGTAGTAGTATGAACCCCTAAGGTTACTGATAGGGCTCCATGGAGTCCTATGTCTACTAGGTACTGTCAGGTGTTTTCTCAGATCAGTAGATCCTAGTAGTACAAATTTTATCATGTGAAAGACTGTGAATTTTATTTTTTTTTGCAGAAGGTCTTCATTCTTGAAGAGGTTAGGATCCTCTGCCTTCTAGCTTCTGGCATTATTATGGGCACATTGTAGACACCAATAAATACTGACAGATAGTTTTGAGTAAACTCTCTGCATATGACCTCCTCCGTGGTGCTGGGCAGTGGCGTTAGTGACCAGTGCCTGGTGGCTGTGCTGGCGGAGGAAGGCTCCTGGGAGTGGCAGAGCCATATGCCTCAGGGAATCCTCAAAGGAGAAAATATTCTCAGAAAAGTTAGAGGGAAGTGAAGCCTTAAATTGCTTTCTTGCCTAAAGGCCTCCTCCTGGCAAGGGGGCAGCATCTGGGTAGGACAGTCTAAAAGCTGTTACACAAATCTGAATTCTGAAAAAAATGAGATGGGCAACATATCTCACAATTCTTCCTTCTCCTTGTCTGCCCCATTGCCGTGCTGAGAAACCTCCACCTGGAGACTTTCTCTCCTGATTGATGACTCCCTCCCCAGGTCCACCATTTTAGGAAGGACCTTAGTCACACTTCACCTCATTCATGAGACAATAAACCAGCGGCCTCAAGGGCATGTATGGCCCTCTAGGTCCTTGAGTGCAGCCTTTTTGACCAAGTCCAAGTTTTACAAAACAATTCCTTTTATTAAGGAGATTTGTTGGGTGAAGTTTGGATTCCGTCAAAGGGTTGCACTCGAAGGTCACATGTAGTCTCAAGATTTCAGGTTCCCCTCCCCTATGTCTAAGATATATGCCTCCTATTCTGCCACATTGCCTTGAATGTGGCCTCTTCTTCCTCTTTGATGTGTTCTAGTTTCCCTCTATAAGCTGTCTTCCCTTATTAGAGTATAAGCTCCTTGAGCTTATACCCCGTACCTGAGGTAGCCTTTTGTTTACTTTTATTTCAGTTAGCGAGTAAGCAAGTATTTATGAAGTGTTTACTGTGTGCTGAGAACCATGCTATGTATAGGGGTATGAATACAAGCAAAAAGAGAGTCCCTGCTCTCAAGAAAGTCATCGACTAGGAAGGTAAAAAGGAATTGAAAGGAAGGCAGGGAGCAGGGATGATACCCATTCACTGGGATGGCTGTAAAGGTCAAAGAATCAGACATGAAATCAAGAGAGTAATGAAGAGTCAGAGGAATGAATCTGTATTCTTATTTCCCGTGCTTAGCAAACAGTAAGTGATTAATAAATCACAGAAGGAGACATGCCTTAAAGGTTTAAAAAAATATCTGAGGATTGAAATGATGGTGACTGTCTATATCCTAGGGTGGACCCAGCCCATAGCTTGTGGTTCAGCGTCCCATTTCCTCCGTAAAATTCTCACTTGTAAAGTCCTACACGTTTGGTTGTGTTTGTGTATTTACATAATAGTGTGTGTATTTACATAATAGTTGTGTATTTACATAATAGTAGCATTGCCACTGCCTTTGCTCCTTTTCTGGTTCTTCTGCTACTCTACAGCTTTCTCTTTAAATATAAAAGTTTATCTCTACTAAAGTGTAAGCTCCTCGTGGGCATAGACTAGGTCTTTTATATTTCTTTGTGTCTTTCAACAATGCCTTGCTGGAATATTAATTAGAGTTAAAGATCTTCCCTATCCATTAAGATACCTTACCTAGACCCCATTAAGGAGAGCTTGTTTTGCAGAAGGCCCACACCTTTTGTTAATTAAAGAGGCACTATGTCATGAGGTCATGCCCTCCTGCTCTGAAAATGTGTGTGTATGTACGCACAGTGTATATATACTCTAAAGTGAGGTTTTTGCCTTAGGGGCTTGGAAGAAGGTTCATGGGTCAGAAGAGACTGGGTAGCCATTTCCACCCCCAACACACTCACCCCTTTAAAAACCTGGATTGTTGGTGCTTTTCTCTATGGTAACTATTTATGTATGTAATGGTCAGACAGTTAGATCTGTCTGTTGATCTATGATGTATATACTGCTTATGGTCAGACAGAAGCCCTGTCTGTTGGTCTTTAATTCTCTGCTTGTTTTTTCTCTGTTAGTGAATGCAATTAAAATAGATTGTTGACCCCTTAAAAGTTGCTTTCCTTTTAGAAAAACAGATAAAAGAACATGGGCAACAAGCCCTCCTGTGTATACTGGGGTACTTGCTGCTACACTGTAGGACTCAATGTTTATCTCCTGATTGAGAGATGAATTGGGAAATACTGAGCAGACACTTTACTAAAGAGTACAAATCCATATTTACCAAGTCCCGTCGAAGTATCATACTGGATCAGAGGTGTCTTAACACTTCCTTCATCAGTAGTGCAAGTCACCTGAAACAAAAATGCTAAAGAAAAGAGAGAACAAGAGAAAGCATCAGGACTCTTTGGTGATATTGCCCATACTTCAGTTAGAGCAATTTTACAACAAGGCATGAAAAAGCTTGGACACAGGGCATGACTCTAAAGCCCTTCCTCATGTTTGAGAGGATTCTACTGTATCCCAAGACAAGATTTTGCAGAAATTAAGTTATACCTATGGTGATCTTGTTTAATTTTTTTCTTTAAGTGATGAATTAAATGAGGCTAGAGGTACAGCAAGGTCAGAAGAGAAGCAACGACTATAGCCGAGATCACATTTTTTATTTCATTGGTACAGTAACCTTCTGGGAAAGGGCTTCCTCTGTCGATGGAGATTGGCAATTTCCTTGCAACTTAGAGTCTTAATACTCAGTTGTCAAAGGCAGAGCTTAAATCCACATCTTTTTTTCTCTGAAGTCAGAGCTCTGTCCACTTTACTATGATGCTTCTTGTCTGTTCTCTATAGAATTATAAAAATAAAGCTACTTCATATTTGTATGTGCAGATTTCATTACATAGGAATTGGAGTCAGGAAGACTTGAGTTCAAATCCTTCCTCTGATGCTTACTAGCCATTTGACTCTAGGCAAGTCACTTAACTTCTATTGGTTTCAGTTTTCCTATCTGTAATATGTGAAAATAATATCCCCTATGTCACAAGATTGTAAGAATCAAAAGGGATAATATATGTAAAGTGCTCTGGAAAAATTGAAGTACTTTATGAATGCTACTTATCATCATCATCATCATCATCAATTTTAGAGCTTGAAATTTCCTTAGAAACCTTCATTTCATCAGTGTGAGATCTGTCTTCAAATGTCTGAAGTTTTCTTATGTGGAAGAGGGATTAGATTTATTTTACTTGGCCCCAGAGGGTCAAAGTAGAAGGGAACAAACATGCATTTATTAAGCACCTACAATATACATGGCACTGTGCTAAGCTCTTTACAAATATTATCTCATTGGATCCTCACAATAACTCTGGGGTGTACATGCTGTTATTATTCCTACTCTATAATTGAGGAAACTGAGGCAAACAGAGGTAAAATGACTTGCCTATGGTCACAGAGGAAGTTTTTGAAGCTGGAAGGTCACCTCTGATGGACTGAAAAGCTCATATAACCTAAGAAGAAATCTCTATAAAAACTGAGAAAGAGGAAATGGAAACTAACTTCTATCTGCTGTCCTGGGTATGTAGAGGCTGGTATCCAAGCCACTGTAGAGCCGCTGTCCTCCATCTGTCAACACATACTCCTTCAGCTTGCTATTCAGCAGAAAGGTGCCACTCCAGTTGATGTAGACCACAGATAAATTGCTGGCCACAGAAAATGGTGCTCTGTACTGAGGGGCTGCCAGGAGAAAGTGACATTTTGAAATATCAGACACCCCACTGCTAGGTTTCTGAAAGCAGGCAAGTGACTGACATTGTCAAGAAGAGCACCCTCCAGTAGATCATGGTAAAGAATGGGCTTTAGGATGAAGAGAAGCCCAGAGGGAATATGGAGAAAGTGCTTTCTAAGCAAATCTGCACCTGCTCCAAAAATCGATGCTGAGTGGTGTTTTATGAAATAAAGCCATTAACATACAATGGTTCTGCTCAGCAACATAACCCTGGGAGCCCATATTTTGTTGCATTTTCCTTATTTTAACAGGTAAAGTATCCTTAACACTATTAACTACAGTAGATAGCTATTTTTCATATCAGATCAATATTTATTGCAACGAAGCCCCAAGGACTAGATGAAGTTAATATATTTTTTTCCCCTCCAAACCAAACTGCTTAGAACGGTGAATTATGTCCTTTTGGTACCCATTCATTTTTAAAGCTTTTTCTTGAACCATTAGTTTGTTTTCAAAGATAGTTAAAAAGCCTTGCAAACAGCAATTCCAGTATCATAACTCATTGCCCTGACTAATCAATCAATAGCATAGTACATTAGTATATAATCAAGCTCAGGTCTCCTAAATACTACATCAGAGATAGGAGAAGCTCTGTAAATGTTACACCACAAAGGCTTGTCATCATTCAACACCAAATGAAAACAGAAAAATATCTAGAAGCTTTGGTCTGGCTTTAATAAGTATCTCCAAACAATTCAAGGGGGAATGCTGTGGATATCAAGGAACCTGGAGAGATTCCAACTGGCCATCTTGTTCCAAAGGGAGAATCAGTCAATTGAGAATCCCAAAGAACTATCTGAAGATGGAACTGGTTTTTAGGGAATGAAATACTGACCAGGCTATAGAAACTATTTTTTTCCCTTCCCTTTCCCTTCCCTTATTCTACCCCCTTTCTCTTCCTTTCATTTCCCTTTCCTTCCTTTTTTCTTTCCTTCCTCTTCATTCATTCTTTCAAAAACTTGCTCATCTATTGGTTTCATGGAAAAATACAGTGGAATAAAGGATTTACTGTGCAAGTGTTACTGGTAACCTGTGAATAAAGAATGATCTGTTTCTCTGCTTCCTATAATAGATCATGTCTATAATAAAGCATTTTGTACTTACAAAGTATTTTAAAAGACTTATCCCATTTGATCCTTGCAGTAATCCTGTGACCTCCACCATGCCTCTTCATCCTGGAAACTCACTGCAGCTCTGCAATTTATACATTGGAAGTAACCTTTGCCACTTCTCCCTCTGATTTGGATGGCTCCTTCCAGAAACTCCGTTTAAGGAGGCACCTAAGAGAGCTGTTTCTCGTTTCTCTTCAGATTGCACTCTGGACTTTCTCTGCCATGCAGAATGTAAATTCCTCAAGAGCAGGGTTTGTCTTTCTGTCTTCATCTGTATTTCCGATCACTTAGAACAATATCTGGCACATAGTAAGCGCCTAATAAATGCTTATTGATTGTTGAGGTAAGTACTTTGAGTACATTCATCCCTAGTACATGGATGAGGATCCTCAGGCTTAGAGAAGTTTTAGTGATTTGCCCAAGGTCACATAGCTAATAGGGGTTAAATGTGGGTAGAGTTAATGCCCTTTCCCCTAGGTCACCTTGTCTCTGTGAAAGCTCATAAGACATTTGCATGAGAACATTGGTCAGTAGGCTCAAATGCCATCGATATTACCACCAGAGTCCTTATCTGGATGTCTCATCAGGACCTGAAGATGTATTGGGTATTTGGCCTAGCCAGGCAACAAATACTTATTAAATGTTTACTATATGCCAGATACTGTACTAAGACCTGAAACTACAAAGAAAGGTCAAAATACAGTTCCTGCTCTCATGGAACTCACATTCTAATAATAGGTGTTGGGGTAAACATGCAAATAGTGCAAAATAAATAGAGAGTAAATGGGCTGAAAATCTCAAGGAAAGGCCTCATTCAACATGCAGGATTTGATTTGAGTCTTAAAAAAAAAGACAAGAGGTAGAGTTGATATTCCCAGCAAATACAGGCTCTGGAATCTCCTGCAAAGGTTTATTGTATGAACCCAGAAATAAAATACTGTCCAAGGGCCAACTTTTCAAAATTCTGACTAGCTCATGACCAAAAAGTTGGTAAACAGAAGATGATTTTTTTTTTGCCCATAAAAACTAAATAAACCAAATTTTTTGGTGTGGAGGGAATTTGACCGGAGAGAAAGGGCCAAGTCTTTTGAAGTTTTAAGTATCAAAGGCCCCCATTACAACCTTTTAAAACTTCTATGTTTTCAGTAATTTTAATTTTTATAGCTTGGACCTTGAATGAAGGGCTATGTCCATGGTTTCATTTGGTCACTCCAATAAATATATTTTCATTCTGATATTTCCTAGTACCATACAAATGAGAGACAGTGCTGTGTAGGGGGTAGAACTTGACAACTGGCCTTGACTTAACTGACAAACTCTCTGTGTGTCCATGGGTAATCATGTGAAAGTTACTGAACCTCTCAGGCCTTTCAGCAGCTCTTTATGGAAATGAATTATGAAGAGCCATCTTTTGCATTGGTGGAGAGATATTCTGTGTTAGGCATTTCTAATACTGTTGAAATCACAGATCTTGGACCTTCTTTCAACCCCTTCCCTATAAAATTCCTCCAAAACCAACCATTATTCAAACAAATAAAGGCTTATTTGCATAGCTGAAAGCAAAGGATAGGATTATTATTTGACTTACAGATTTAGAGAAAGAATAATTGAACTATAACCGAGATTTAGAACCAGTCTGGCTCCACAGTCGTCCTACCCAAAGTAATTAGAGAAGAATGTCAGCTTGGGATTGTCCAGGTGCAAACTCATTGCTTTGTTTGACTTTTAAGGCCCTTGGCAACCTGGTCCCCAGCTACCCTTCCAGCTCCATTTCCTGAACTCTCTATTTTAGCCCTATATACAGCACTCAGTCTCTTGTGTCTTTGCAATATCTGAGCCTCATTTTTGAAATACTTTCTTTTTTAACCGTCTCCTCCCAGAATCCTGTTACCTCCAATTCCTCATGAAACCTTGCCTTTACTTCCCCAGATACTATTGTTTTCACCTCCAAAAAACTGCACTATATATTTCCTATGAATGTATCATATATACTGATAGAATATAAGCTCCTTGGGGGCAGTGACCAATTAATTTTTAAATTAATCTTTAAATCCCTGGATAGAGCACAGTGCCTGGAATATTGCTGTTCAGTCATCTAGTAGTATCTGACTCTTAATGACCCTGTGGACCATAGCGCGCCAGGACTGTGCGTAGGGTTTTCATAGCAAAGATACTGAAGTGGTTTGCCCATTTCCTTCTGCAGTGAATTAAGGCAAACAGAGGTTAAGTGATTTGCCTGGATGCCACACAGCTAGTAAGTGTCTGAGGCCAGATTTGAACTCTACTATTCCTGACTCTAGCCTGGCGCTCTATTGACTGTGCAACCCAGCTACCTTGTCTGGTATAGAGCATATGCTTAATAAATGTTTGCTATTGTTGATTTGGGTTTATTCATAGTAAAGTTAGGATCTTTCAAGCTGTCAAGCCTGGGGTGAATCACAGAGGAAGCTGATTATGTGGATGTACATCTCATTTGGTGTCTTTTTGTGAGAGAGCACTGACTCTTAAGTCAGGGATAAGCTATTCAGTTTGGTGTAATCCAAATTGCTTCCCTATTCCCCTAATGTATGGGTTCTTAAGCTAGGGTCCAAAGGGGTCCATAACATAAAGAATTTAAGAACCCCTACTCTAATGCAATTAATTTAGAGTTGATTGAAACAGGAATGGGATAAAAAAGTTCTTTATTGTAGGATTTGGATATTTTGTTACACAGTGTAATGTAATGTCAGGTGGTTAAGGAACATAAATAACTTTTAAAAAATACAAACATTCAATCACCATCTGAATTTTCAAGATGAGAGAAATGTAATTAAAACAACTCTGAAATTGTTTTATACCCATCAAACTAGTAAAGATGCTAAAAGATAAGAATACTCATTACTGCAAGTTCTATACAAAGATGGGCATACTTATTTAGTGCCCACTAGAACTGTGAATTGGTCAAAATGCTCTGGAAATAATTTGGAATTATCAAGAAACATTACAATGCTTTTCATATCCTTTGACCCAACAGGGTTACTGAGAGTTAGAAAAGACCAGTGTGTACAAATAATGTCATGGAAGTATTATTTATGACAACAAAAATGGATCAGCTATGTGTCCAGTGATTGGAGAATGGCTGAACAAATTACAAAATTTGAATATAATGGAATACTAGTGCAAGAATGAGAGACATCAAGAATGAGGGAAATGTGGGGAAATGAAATAAAGTGAAAAGAAAAGAACCACAGGAAAAATGCAATAGTTAGATTATTGAGATGTGTTATCTTCTCCTCAGGATACTTGTAGAGGAAGGGATCCAAAAGTGGAAACAGAATAGAGAGAAGGAAAAACTCAGATCTGCGTCTTCTGCTTCTGATTATACAGAAAATAAAATATATCTGAGATTGTTGTGTCAAAGAAAGAGAACTGGATTGAGCACAAGTTGCTTTGGATCTGACTCCTGTACTAGCTTCCAAGTTGTATGACCTTAGACAAGTTACTAAAGCATTTTGGACCTCAGTTTTCTCATTTGCAAAATAAGGAGTTGAATTAATCTTCCTTTAATGACATTCTCAGGTCTAAAAATCTGTGATTTTGTTATTTTATGAAATCTGCTTTTAAGAGTTGAAGTTAAGAATACCTGAAAGGACCATGAGGAGTAAAGTGATGGTGATATACAGCTTGCAACCTCACAAATACATAATTATGCAGAAGTGGTATAAAGGAAGACACCATTAGAGAAATGTCTGACAGAAAACACAAAGATATCATCAAGTAATATTGATGGAAAGTTTGTGTCCCACTGGTATCTGTGCAACACTGAAAGAGAAAATGACAATAGTACTCATAGGGTAGATCCTTATTCTGCGTTTATGTTAGGATGAGAAGATGGGCAGGTATAGATGGGCTGCAAACTGTGGAGGGAACACCCCAAGTGAGAAGAACACAGATTCATCGGAGACCTTAGATGGAGGATGAAACTGAATAAAAGGTTTGATGTGGAGGGGGGAGGGAAGACTTAAAAAAAATGTATAAATTAACCAGGGACCTGACACCTGTTATCACTCAGACTTCTGACTAATTTCTATAGCAAGGACAAATAACAAATTAGCTAGATACTTTAATAATTTTATCATGATGCATAATCCATTATTATTTGGACAAAGATCAAATGTTTGACTTTGCAATATCATACGATGTCGCCAATTATTTCAAGAAATGCAAAACTCTCCAAATTGCTAAACAAAATTAAATTTAATTCACTTTAATTTTTAAAAATTGCTTCCTCACACTATTTTTTTCTTTGTTGGGGGGACATGGGTAGGTGATAAAATCAAACCACAGTGTGTTGCTACCAGCAAAATCTTAGGAATCAGTGTTCTTGGCATTATGGCTATCAGCACTGAAGTGTTGACTGCACCTGGACCTCACTGTTAATTTAAGATGCTGTATAACAGCAGTGTTTCTGGAAAGTCAAGCATAACAACAATTATTTATGCATGGGTAATGTGATGTTAATGATAGCTATTATTTAAAACAAATGATTAGCTGTGGTAATGATAATAATAAAAATAACAGAGTTTGCGTAATGCTTTATAGAAACTATAACTTACAGAAACTCTAACACTTAAAGCCCCCTGGCACTGCCATTTGACCTACTTATAAAACCTAAGACCCTCTGAACCCTGCTATCAACCCTTAGGACTTATGGACGTTCCCTTCCTCTCTGCAGATAAACCTTTCTATGAATTGTCATCCCCAATTAGACTGTGAGCTTTTTAAGAGTGGAAGTTACCTAACCTTTTTAACAAATGCTTAATTAACACCATTTATTCCCTTCCTACTCACCTTCTTTTTCAGTGGTGAAGCTGATCCATTCTGAAGCAGTGCTGCCCATCAAGTTGTATGCCACCACCCTCAGGTTGTAGCTAGTATAGGGCTGTAGATCCTCAATGCCTGCACTCTGACTTTGTCCAGTGTACTTGATTTCTGATGGCCCAGGAGTGCAGGGCATTTCTCTAGGCAGGGGACATGGAATATAGAGTTGCAGCTCGTAACTAGAATGAAAAACAAAGATGACATTGAGAAACCTCTTGTGATGAACCTAACCCTAAATCTTCTAAAACATAAAATTTTTACTTAAAAACACTTCATTCTGATTAAAGCACAAATTCTTTGAGATATCATTTCTGAGGAACTTACCTATAAAACCTGTTTATCCTAAGCAATGAAAGCTGGAGGTTTAACTTCATTTGTTTCCAAAGGCATAAGAGAAAACACTCTTTCAAAAACCTCCAGTAGAGGAAAACACTAATTGGGAATTTGAATTTAGGTCTTCCTTACTCCAAGTCCAGTGTCCTATCTACCTTGCCATGATGCCTCCAAGAAAAGACAACTGCTCTGAGAGTTCCCAGGCAGAATTCCAACCAAATACAAACCAGGAATGACCTTGCTTTTTTTCTCAGATCTGGTAAGATTGAATTTGTTCAAAGTGGTAGGGACATTCCTTCTTTTCCCCTTCCCCTCACTTTCTTCTTTGTTCCTATTCATTCCCCACCCCCTTTCTGTTTTCCCCAGGGGAGGGTTGAATAGAAAATCCAAAATACTCAAAAATATTTTCAAAATAGTAAATATTTCCCAGTTGATTGGAAAAGGATGATCACAATGGACTCCCTGATATCATGGATGTGTTCAGTTCTAAGTCTTTTTTTTTTTAAGTTTTATTATTTTTGGGGAGCACCAAGAGAAGAAAAAGGAAGACTAAAAAAAGCAAAATAATTAGCTCATACCAATCAGTCAATGCAGGATATTTTCAAGTGCACTGCTTTTTGAGAAAAATCATCTGAACTGTGTTTGATAACAAGTTGATCTAAAATCTCAGAGGAACAGAGACTGGAGAAGGCCTTAGAAATAACTTTCAGAGAGATATGGTAGATCAGAAAGAAACATGTTAACTAAGATTTACAAATGATTTATAGAGCTGAATTAAATTGATAATATTTTAGAGTCAGTGAGAAAGATAAAGAACTATTATTTACGCCTTCTTTAAATGAATGATATGTAGAGAATAATTTTTGAACATATCATTTAGCAATAATATACTCAGTCATCTTAATAAAGAAAATGTTTTATAAATTAGATTTATATGTACTGATACAAAGTGACAAATAGAACTAGGAAAATGATATACATAAGGACTACAACAATGAAAAGGGAAAGAACAACTACAGCAAATTAATTGAAACTGAAAAATTTGAAATCATAATAACCTTGCTTGGACCCAAAGAGGAGATATGATGAGACCTCTTTGCCTGCTCCTTTGTAGGAGTGGGAGGGTCTATGGGAGTGGAATCCTGAATATAAATTAGACTTTTTGATATATTGGTTAACTTTTGAGAATGTTTTTATTCCTCTTTTTTCTCTATTATAAAGAATAACACTTTGGGAAGTCTTAAAAAGCAGGAACTACAAATGGGAAATAGTTAATTTAAAAACAAAAGATATCAAAAAATTTAATTTAAAAAGGTATGAGTAGGAAATTATGATGATTTATATTTCTGTTCACCATACTTCTATCACATGTTTATGACTAATAACACCAATCCCACCAAATACTATATGAGTCAGATGAGATAATAAATATATGGACTTCACAAATCTTCAGGCTCTATAAAAATGTACCCTAAATTTATCCCTCAATGCTTCAATAAATTTATGATCTGATCAATCACTGTTTTCTCGTTAGTGGTCATTCTGTGAAATCATAACTATATTTAGATCTTGCCCCAACAACAAACAGAAGAAAGATGGAAAAGATCTGCAAAAAATTTTGTAATAAATGATCTTCACTACCAAAAAAGTGGAATCTAAATCATACTTGAATTATAAAATCACAAATCCAAATGTGACTGGGAACAGGTAATAGAAATGACACTACAGAGAACAGAGATGATAAATGTAGTTGAATTAGATCAACTGCACATTGAGCAGATTCATGATGGAGGTGGTAAAACTGTGAGGGCATTAAGGAATTGAACCACAATCACTCTGAAGAAGGAGAAGATACCAATATGTAGGAAAAAATCTTTACTTACACTGAAAAAAAAATGGTGACTGAGAGAATATCAAAAGTGATTGCCCTATATTCCTACTTTTCCATATGTAATAATATTTGACATTTTTATGAGAATCATACACATATAAACACTGAAGATATATGCAATGAGAATAGGCAGGCTTCTGTAAGTGATATTTCACAACAGACAGCATTTTTTCCCCATTTCAGAATTAACTGAAAGATGTAGTTGAAAAGATTTCCATTGAACTGATTGTTGGTAAAGTATAAAAAAGCAGCAGAACACCACCTTAAAGTCTCTTTTCCAACAAAGTATCTCCCATGAATACATAAAAATTCAATTATATTTTTTGAAAGACACTAGAAAAGAGATAATTTATTAAAAGATGCTCTGATCATTACTATGAGGCAGGAAATGCAATAGAGAAATGTGTGATTATCAAAAGCATTTGCCACTGTGATGGTAGAGATCCAGTGCAAAGTCCAAGGTGAAGTTGTATTCCCTATAAATGGTGAGGTCCTACGGATCTTCCTGCTTATTGATAATTATGCTATCATAGAGCACAAGACCTAGACCCAAAAAGACCTGAGTTCAAATCTGACCAACATTTACTAGACATGTGACCCTGGGAAAGCCACTTAAATTCTGCCTCAATTTCCTCAGCTGTTAAGTGAGGATCATAATAACACCTATCTTCCAGGATTGTTGTGAGAATTGAGATAATATCTGTGAAACATTTAGCACAATGCCTGGCACATAGTAGGCATGATAAAAATGTTTATTTCCTTTCTTCCGCCTCTGGAACATTTAGATTCATAATTAACCAAAAAAATTTTAACACAGGGAAAAACTAAGAGGATGAAAGATGCCTATTATTGAAATTGTGAGCTGCAATCCAATGGATGACATATAGTTGGGTCCAGAATTAAGTAGGAGGAAGAGAGACCTAGAACTTCTAGTGGAAATTGGAGAACTTCTGTACTTCTCCATGAAACAAAGATTCATTTTTTAATACCAAAATTCTATTGCTGCTATTGTTTGGCTAAGAGTAACAATATGTGAAGAATTAAAATTGAGTGTTACTCAGAGGGAAATGGAGAAGCACATGATGAGTGTGAACATATATTTCCACACTAGGACAAAGAACTGAAGTGAAAAATATCATCAAATAAATGTATTTTCAAGGAAGATGATGAGCAGGTTATATGACTAGAGCAATGGGTAATCAATGGAAGGAATCTTGACAGCCTGTTAATGTCATGAGAATATGGAAAAGACCCCTTACCAGGTTGAGTGGACATCCTGGGACAGACTTCTTAGAAGGAAAACACAAGAGTTATACAGGTTAAACAGGAATATAGTTGTAATATCCATTACTGGAGGACACTACCATATCAATAAGATCATAGATCTATTTGAAAATTTGAGAATATAATTATCTGCTTGGGCTTAGAAGCCAGGTTTTTGTCCTTTGGTGTGGTGAAAACCTTTTTAATGTTTAATCTGCTGGGAGACAACGGTAACTTTGAATATAAAACGAAGAATCACTGGTGAAGGATCTAGTAGTGAGATTCCATTTATACAATAATTAACTTAAGAAAGAAGTCATCTTCTTTACAGAGACAGTCCTTACTTCCTTATCAGTTTGTATGCCAGAGAGAGTATTGTTTCCTTCAGTTTGTTTTCCTCCAAAATGGTTTATTGTTTACACCTGTGTTCTACTCACAGAGGAGAACATGGCTTAATGAACTATAAAATAAGGGAATTGGGCCAGATGATATCCAAGGTCTCTTCTTGGTGGAGATCCTATGATCCTATGAACTCATGAACTGGTGACTTTGATGAATACTTAAATAGTCTCTACTTGAAGGTCTCCAATGTGGGGAACCCACCAACTCCACAGGTAAACAATTCTTTTTCTAGATAAATCTAGTTAATTGTTAGGGACTTTCCCCGACAATATCAAGGCTAAATTTGCCTCCTTGAAATTTTCTCCCCTGGCTCCTAGTTCGGCCCTCTAGGACCAAACAGATCTAATCCTCTTTACATATAACAGCTCTTCAAAACTTTGAAAACAGCTATTGTGTCTCCCTTGAGCCTCCTTTCCTGAAGGCTAAAAATTCAAAGCCTTGCTTTTTTATCTGAAGCCTTTCTTGATTCCCCTGTTCACATCCTCTCCCTCCTGAAATGGCCTTGTCATTTTTTAAATTGTAAACATGGTAGGTTAGCATATATGGAGTTTAGATATTTGTTATACTTTTGGCCTTCAAAATGCTGATTTATGGCCATGCTGATTTATGGCACCATCAATGAAAATTCAATATTGGGGTACCATTTTCCTATGTAGAAAATGGATGGAAAATCCCTGCCACTTATTCACCTAATTTTAATGTTGTGAAGTTACAGTGTCTTTGATGCCCATCTGTTCAAAAGCTGACATCAGATTTTTCTTTTCAGTGAGTGCAAAAAGTCAGAGGGTTTTCATTTACTTCATGACAATATGATGTCAATGGGCCAGTGGTGGATACAAAGAAAGATAAAGGTTGATTCTAGGCTGCTCTGACTGAACTAAGTAATTCTGTCAAAGATCTAGTTTTCTTCTACTTGTCAAATTGGATCAGCATATATCTGATTTAACTTTCAAAAGTTCTTTAATTTCCAACCTCTGATTATTGGAGAGATAAGTGACATACTCTTTGTGTTTATAAATCAGAATTCATAGATGTTAGTTACTTATACTGCATTCCTTACTTTCATCAAGATGTCTGAATAGTTCGTATAAAATTAGGACATCTGTGTTCATGTGTTTGAAATAAAGTATTTTGAAGACATTTAAAATCCTCTTAGTTATTGTATTACTTTAAAACATTACTGTCTTTCTTATTTGGAGATGATTTTGTAGGACTTTCCATCAATTGGCCTGTTTATATTTTAGAAATTCTAAAAAAAAAAAAAGAAATTTTATAGGAAACTGTTTTATTCAACTTTATCAGTGTCTTTGGCCAACCATATTCCCTTTTTCTATGTTTGTATCAGTCCAATCTATGAATAAAGATTTCCTAGTGTGAATGTAATTATGTATAGGTCTCTTGTCTTGTTATTTTGCTTTTCACTGAAGGTAAAGCATTTCTTATCTATTTTGCGTATATTTTGCATATGCCTAATATGCACATGTTATCTTCCTCAACAAAAGTAAGCTCCTTGAGGATAGGAAGTGTTTCTCTTCTGTATCTGTATTACTAGAAACTAGCCTAATGCCTAGAGTATTAGTAGAGCCTTCATAATGATCTTTACTAATTTGATTGCTCCCTACCTTTCAACAATGCCATTGGGAGATGATGGAGGATTCCACTGGAAGTAGGCAGTCCTAGAGGTCAATGTCTGGATCTGAGGAGGGGGCTGCTGAGAAGGTGGAGCAGGATGAGTAGTCAGTTGAGCCACAGGTCCTTTACTGCAACAGTTGAAGCAGGTACAGGCTTCCACCCCAATGGAATAAGTAGTGAAAGGCTCCAGGTCATGAATTGTCTGCTGGGTAGCCATACCTTCAGACAACTATGAGAAAAAAAATCCACAAATCAGTATATGTTTATTATGCACACAAGTATGCAAGATGGTGAAAGAAGCAAAATTTAGATGACTCAGTCCTTATTTTCAAGGCACTTAAAAATTATTTAAAACGACAATACCTGAAAGCTATGCGGTGTAGTGCAGATAGAGTTCTGGATGCAGAATCAAGATTTGTATTCAAATTCTGCTTCAGATTTACTAGCTATGTAACTCTGGTCAAGTCATGAACTTTGCCTGAGTTTTCTCATCTATAAAATGTGGATAATGATAGTACCAACCTCCTAGTGTTGTTATAAGGATGAGTTGATATTGAAAACAACTTGCAAACTTTAAAGCTTTATAAAAGCACTGTATTGTTACTGTTATTGCTGTTATTATGTTAGATCAAAATATCACTATTTTTTGCTTATAAACATAGGATTTAGAACTGGAAGAAATCCTACCAATCATTTAGTCAAACCTCTTTGTTTTACAGAGAAAATTGAGGCCAAGAGAAATTATCTGCCTAAGGTCACACAATAACAGGTATATGAAATAATATTTGAATTAAATCAAGTACTCTTGCCATTGCATCAGGCTGTTGTTTGAGAAAGAGAGGAAGAACATTAAGTAAACACTATATAAAAACAAGTGCTTATCACTATGTGATTTTGAGGAATTCAAGTCCTATATTAGCAACTTCATTTGTAAAGTACATGAATTTAGACTAGATGATTTCTCTGGTCCCCTGCTTACTCTTTCATTCTACTATTTCCACAGTGAGAGTTTTGTTTTTTTTAATCACTAAAGTGAAGTTCTAAGAGATGGTAGGTCATTTCTTTCTCAAGAGGTCTTGATTACGTTGTATCACATTCATAGGAATAACTGGTATCAAAGCAAGACTGTAGTAAGAGCACAAATTCCTAGAATGGACTTCAAAATTCACCTAATCCAGTTTTACTCCAATCTGGGACTTCTGAGGAATTTTGTTTTATCTCTCTGTTTCTTCTGGTTGTCCAATACCCTAGGCCGGTCTTTGGAACGCCTAGAATGGGTAGCTGAGAAGGTGACTCAAGGAAATGGGGATGAGGGACGTATCTATTGGTTACAAGGAATGTTTTCTTTGAGTCGTTACAATCTGTCACTGATATCCATAAGGAAACTTATCTCTGTGGGTGCTGTAGCCACAATTTGGGTCTATTATCTTCCTGGCTTATATCTGGGTGTTGGTTCTTGGGCAACTAAGACATCTTTTTGTTAACAGTTTGAAGTCTCTTCTCCTTGTGCCCCAAACTCATATTTTTATTAGAACTTCTGTCATGTGGTGAAATAGATTGGATAATGTTTTTCTTCCTTTCTCTGTTCCAGGTAGAGGTTGCTGCTAAATGAACAGGGAGATGAAGAAATTTTGGGTACCTAGTCTAAAGTCGATGTAAATAAAGCAATTGGCTTGGGTAAATCATAAATTTAATGATCATTCTCCTGAATAGTCAAGACTTAATCATTTGAAGCAGAATGTTGTAGTGGAATAAAGTTGGGCAAAATAGCTCCTAATAATTGCTTTAATTTTATTTTCACTGGTTATTCATTCACCTTTTCCATTTTTTGATAGTGGTAATTTTTGTTTCTCTTTCTTTTTAAAAATCAAATTAGCCAATGGTTTGTGTTTTTTTCCACAAAATCAGCTCATAGATTTATTTATTATTTTCACTTTCCTACTTTCAATTGTATTACTCTCTTTATGTTTAGAATTTGTTTTTGTTGTTTAATTGAGGATTTTTAATTGTTTTTTTTTTAGGTTTTTTTTTTTAGTTGCACGTCCAATTCATTGATCTGCTCTTTCTTTCATTAATGTGAAGCCTTTAGAGAGATCAATATTCCTCTAAGTGCTGCTTTGGTTGTGAATGTTATAGTGAAAAGAGCTCTGGCCAGAGTTCTAGGAGTCCTGTGTGTGAATCCTGTCCCTGCCACTTAGTAAGCTAGAAAATCTTATGGTGTTCTTGAGAAAACAAGGGATTCAGAACCACAAGCTTTGGAGTTAAATATCCATTCTTCAACTAGCCACCTATTTGACTTTAGGCAAGTCATTTAGCTCCCTTGAGCCTCAATTTCCTCCTGTGTAAAATGAGGCTAAAGTGGACTGTCTAAGATCACTTCTAATTCTAAATCTTGAGAGGCAATGTCTCATAGAGGGTAAAGTGTTGGACTTGGAGTCAGGAAGATGTTGATACAACCCCTGCCTCAAACACTGGTTAGCCATGTGACTTTGGGTAAGTTACCAAAATATTTTTCCTGAGCCAAACTTTCTTCATTTTTAAAATAAGTGGATTGGACTAGATGGTTAATGAAGTCCCTTCCAACTTTAAATCTATGGTCTTATGATCCCAAATCACTTCACCTCTTTGAATTTAATTTGTAAAATGGGGATAAAATACTTGACTTTGAGAAGCAAAATTCTGTATTTTTCAAAGCTTTAACAATAATAGGTAGAGTTTTCTCCTATTTGACTTACTTTTTCAGGTTTCTGAGTGCATTTAGGGGCACTTCCATACATTAATTTATTAGTATTATCTTCAGCTCATATCACTTTAATGACTTTCACATTTTCTTACATTTCCAAACATTAATTTGACTTGGGGAATTACTCATGTCTTTCTAGACAAAAACTTAGTTAAGTAAAGAAATCGGTCTTGCTGAACTAAACAAAAGGCAATTGCAAACAAGAGAAAAGAAAAAGAAGGAAAGAAAGAAGGAAGGAAGGAAGGAAGGAAGGAAGGAAGGAAGGAAGGAAGGAAGGAAGGAAGGAAGGAAGGAAAGAAGGAAGGAAAGAAGGAAGGAGAAAAGGAAGGAAGGAAAAAAGATCTAAAAGAGAAGATGCTATAGCACTCATATGCAAAGGAAACAGTAATACAAGACAGATATACCCCACTTGTCCTGAAAAACAAACAAGATTAGGTGAAACAATACTGCAGGGGGCAATGAGCTCGGTAACAAAAGGGTTATGAATATTCCAAATAGTGGGATCCAGTTATAATGTATTAAAAGTGATATTGTGAAAGATGTGTTGACCAGAGTAACTTCACATGGGCTTTCCCTATACAGGGTCTCTTCGAGTAAAGGATTCAGATACTCACCACCTTCTCTGCCCCTCTCGTGTGGTTAGAGAACAGCCTGTAAAGACTCACGATACCATTGGGCTTCAGGGGAGTGCTAATATTGACCACAGCTTGAGTGGAGAAGACAGCGTGGAATTTTGGAGCTTGGAGGCCTTCTGGTGGAGCTGGACCTGTTTTACACTGTGCCCAGCTACTGGATGTCTTTCCCACGGAATTCCCAGACCAGACCTCCAAAGAAAAACAAGCAAGTCATAAAATCATAAGCAAATCACCCCTGAGTTGAAACGAAATGGGAACAGATTAATTTCAGGATTATTGCATCATGTTATAATTCAGTAGTATAATAGACAAGTTATAGGTTCAAAGACAAGTGATATGCTTATACTGCGAGTAAATCTCATTATTTTTATGCAGTGGACACAGACAAAGGGTCCTTGATTCAAAATTCAGCAGCTTGAATTAAGCTTGATTAAAAATTGCCTGTCTCTGAGAGCCAGGCCAAGTGATTTTGTCAGCTTCCCTCAACTGGATGGATCTGCAGACTACATAAAACTCAGCAGTTATTAAACATGGTCCCCACCAAATCTGCATGAAAATTAAATTTTCCTTTCATCAAGAAGGGAATAAACATATGGAAGGATGCATAATCTTATTTATCAAAAATCATTTGTATAATTAAACACGAATATCCTAAAAGGTTGCCTTAGGTCATCATTTGCATGAGTAAGTAATTTGTAGAATGTCAGGTACAATAGACAGAATAGATGGATGTGTGAGTGTATAGGGTTAAATTAGGCTCAATATAGCCAACTACATAGTGATCAATCAGAATGATAGATCTAAATGGCAATACAAGAAGACTGTCTGAGCGATTTTTAGTATAAGTATCCCTTAGTAAGCTTTCATGATGAACAGTTCTAACTTCAGTAATTTTTTTTCTCACCCAATGTCTTCTCTATTTTTTTTTCTTTTAAAGTTTGCCCCAAGCTTTAGGGAAAAACCTGGGGAACATTTTCAATTTTGTAGCATGCAGGTTCAAGAAACATCAAGCATTGAAAAGATGAGTGAAAATTTTTTCAGTGAGATTTTCATTTTTTCATTTTTAATATCATCAAAATTTGAAATTAGTTTTTTTCCCTTTCAGAGCACTATTTATGATAGCTAGCATTTATAGAGTGCTTTGAGGTTTGTAAAGCACTGCATGTTATTTCATTTGATCTGAGAATGGATATTTCTATCCATTGTGGACAGTATCTTTTAGTGAAATGAATTTCTGGTAAGTTTAGTCTGCACCTCAGTGGTTTTCAGACTGGTATTCAAATGTATTTATCTAAATACTCATCACTGATAGAAAAATTCACCAGCAGCATGTTCAAGTAATAACGATAATACTTGATATTGATATAATAGCACTCTAAGGTTTTAAATTGAGGGCAGCTAGGTGGTACATTAAATAGAGTACCTGGCCTGAGGTCAGAAGACTCACCTTCCTGAGTTCAAATCTAGCCATAGACACTTATTAGCTATATGACCCTGGGCAAGTCATTTAACCCTATTTACTTTAGTTTCCTCAGAAGGAAATGGCAAACCATTCTAGTATCTTTGCCCAGAAAACCCTAAATAAGTTTACAGAGAATCAGAAAAGACTGAAACAATTCATTTATGGAAGTAGTAGCATCAATAAAGTCACATGCTACATTTTGTCAGTCTCAAGGGCTAAATTTCATTATGGAGTCATATATTTTCCTTCAATTCTTAAAAATTTATATATAATTATAAATGTTGTACAACCTCATTATATAATATTCGTGTTGGAAGGACAAATCCCTTCTGTAGACTCAACTATGTTACTAGGTATAATATGTCTTAGAGGGCACAGATGCAGAAAAAGTTGGTACCAAAGCCCTTAGACATGAAGTAGTCTCTCATACTTTTAACTATCCAAATAATATAAAAATTAATATTATATAATCAGTATTAACAATAATTGCACAATAATAATTATATAATCAAATAATGAGCCTTGTAATGGTGCTCTATTATATAACTGCATATGTACATATTTGTATGTATACATATTCACAAAAATGCATAAAATATACAGGAGAAATATCTGTGATTTTATCAATGTGGATAAATCTGAGAATGAGAGCCTGTCATCAGCAAAGCAACCTAGATTTTTCTCTTGCCCAGTAGACAAGTCCCAGGGAGTTGATTGAGGAGATACACAGTACGTAAGTAATTTGCTTGTGGCTACAAAATAATTAAGCAGTAGATAAAATAATTGAAAGCATTCTTCCTAACTCTAAAACCGGGACTCTACACCAGGGACACCTCCCATACCAGTGGTCTGCAAAGTGGTAGCCAAGTCATGACTCCCAGGGGAATGCAGATCAATTGTTTGGAGGGTGGGGCTTATCTCCAAAACAATCACACCTCCTTTTTATCTGCCAACACTCCATTCTTTCTTTTCCTTTTGCCAGCCTCACCATGTTATGTGCCCATTGTCAGCTTCCCACGAAGTTACAACCTAATTGCTACCTGGGTACTGACTATAGCTGCTGTGAAACCCTCACTGGGGACATCTCTCCCATCCCCCCTCCTCCCCACCTGCCCATACGCAGCCCTGACCTGCAGATTACTGGGTACCATAGCAGTTACCTCATTCTTTGCACCCCACTTTTCATTTTAGGTGGAAAAGAGTGAGTCACACAGGCATGAATGAATTGCCATCCATATTAAAGATATTTTCACATTGCCTCTCTTCTGAGTTTCCTGCTACTGAACTTGGCACCACTGTCCTTCTAGTAACCCCTGGTCTCTATCTCAAAATCATGTTCACTTTCTCTCATTTCATATCCAATCATTTGCTAAATCTTGTCATTTCTGCCTTCACAGAATCCCTTGCATTTTATTGCTACTCAGACAGCTACTACCACAGTTCAGAATGTCATCTGCTTTCTCCTGGATTATTGAAATAAGATCCTAATTGATCTTACTGTGTCACCTTCCCTTCCTCTAATTTATTCTTTACACAGTTACAATTTAAGAAGTGATTTTCTTAAAGCACATATATGACCAAGTGACTCAGTAAACTCCAGTGGTTCCATACTGACCCTAGGATCATCTTTACAGCATCCTTTTAAATTTCTATTGTATAAATGTTATGATATGCATAATTATTAACACAGTAACATTATATATAATTTATAAATAAACACATAAGTGCATGTAGGCTCAAAAATTCTTCCCTGATAGAAGTGCATGATCAGGAAAGTATAGAGACCGCTACCATATATCACACAACCTAGTATGTATGCTAACATCACACAAACATATAAACACATTTCACATATAAACGCAAACATAAACACATTATACATAACTGTATAATACTGTACATCCTAACATGTATTTTTATATACACTTCTCTTTGTAGATTGATAGAACTTCTAACAAAAATAAACTAGGCAGGAAAAGAACATTTTTGTCCATTAGAGTATAATAACAGGGCATGCGCAGCAACAAATGTCCTTTTGTCTTTGATGGAAGACCTTCATAACACATTGCTATTTTCTTTTCTTAAAAAAATAATCATTCAATTTGAGATCAAAACAACACTCATAGAAATCAACATGCATATGCAAAATAGGAAGAGGGCATTTACATGAGCTTCAGTGAAAATGGATAGCAGTTAGAGTAAAGAGAAAGCTAGGATGAGATTAATGAGAGGCTGTGGATTTCAACAAAGTGTTCATAAAGACTGTATTTTTTATGGCATTAAAATATCCATTTGAAAAATAAAAATGTTCCTCAATAGCCTGAATATTTTGTTGAAATAGTGAAAATATACTTACTCTCAAATCATTGAAGATGGAAGAGGTATAGGATCACAGCTTAAGAAAAGGAAGGGTCCTCAGAAGTAATCTAGCCCAACCCTTTAATTTTACTTATTGAGAAATCAAGACCCATAGAATTTGCCCAAGGTCATACAGGTAATTATTTCTAGCAAGGCTGGAGACTAAGGAATTAAACTTGTTATGCTAATGTTTGTTTAAAATAAATCATGCTCCCCCAAATATAGATTTATATACAGGGTTATATATAAATATATATATGTATGTGTATGTATGTATATATACACACTTACACATATATATATATATACGTATGTACACATACAAGATCATAAAGCTATATATATATGTGTGTGTATATATATCTATATATATGTATATAGGATCATAAACTATATATAGGATCATAAAGCTAGGAGGAACCTTAGAATTCATCCAGCTCAATGACCTCATTTTGCTGATGAGGAAACTGAGCCCCGGAAAAGTTAAATGACTTTTTTTAAGGTCACACAGGTAGTATATTTCAACCTATATTTGGGTTCCAAGTTCAATGCCCTTTCCACTGTTATCATGCTATCTCTGGTCATAAAAGATAGCAGTTTGTCCCACAAAAAGACTGGTAGCCAACAGGACAAATGCTGGCATGTATATAGTATATATGGTAGTTTAAGGTTTATAAAGGACTTTATAACAGTTATTATTAGATAATAAATATATATATTTTATGTAATTATAAGAATTATTTCATTTGACTTTTCACAGCAACCTTATGAGGCATAAAGCATGAGTATTACTTTCTCTGGCTAATTGTTTTAGTTGAGTGATTTTACAGTTTTGTCTGACTGTTCATGACTCCATTTCAGCTTTTTTGGCAGAGGTACTGGAGTGTTTGCCATTTCCTTTTCAAGCCCATTTTACAGATGCAGAAACTGAGACAAACAGGGCTAAGTGACTTGCCTAGGTTCACACAGCTAGTTAATGACTAAGGCTAGATTTGAACTCAGGAAGATGAGTCTTCCTGACTCCAGGCTTGTCACTCTAACCACCTAGCAGCCTTATAGATAAGGAACTTGAGGTTCAAAGAGGTGTAGGGATTTGTCAAAGGTGTAAAGATTTGCCTTTATCCAATACAGTTTTTATTGCATTGTTTTTGTTAAAGGTAAAGCAGTGATTCAAGTCCAGGGCTTAGAAATCCACTTCTAAGTGGCTGAGTCTCTCACCCTGGGCAGAGACAGGAAACACAACTAGGGTAGGGTGGTAGAGAGTCCACCAAGTTGTTTCACCCTGGGAAGAAGAAAGGTGTATGATTAAGAACTGAGAACATTTATAGATATTTGAGAAATGGCCTCAGATGAAGTAGGAAACATTTATATCTGGATACAGACATAATCATCTGAAGCATTTGTAAAATAAGAGGGGTAGGTGAGAAGGCTTCTGAAGGCTTTTTCTACTCCCCAATTTGTGTCTTTCTGCACAAGAATTGCAGATCTCTATATTGTGATGAATGAAATATCCAAGAGATATATCATTTGGGGGTAATTAATAATTGATTTATTAATTATGGCTAGCAAATCAATAAATTGAAGTCAGTGACCTTCAATACCCTTGGAGAGTTGGTGTTCCCAATGGGTGGAAATAAATTCTGATTGGTTAACAGTTACTGGGAATGAATATTATAATAAGAGGTAGACATTCTTTTTTTAACCTATTTCACCTTTTTTATCAAATTTATTAATTTTCAGTTTTCAACAATCATTTCCAGAAATTCCAAATTTTCTTCTCCTCCTTTTTCTTTCCCTCCCCAAGATGACATGCAATCTTATATGAGTTCTACACATACATTCCTATTAAACACATTTTCATGTTACTCATGTTGCATAGAAGAATTAAAATGAATGGAAGAACTATAAGAAATGCAAAATATAACAAAGGAGAAAAGAGTCTGCTTCATTCTGCATTCTGACTCCACAATTCTTTCTCTGGATGTGGATGGCATTTTGCATCATGAATCCTTTGGAAATGGTTTAGGTCCTTATGTTGCTGTGAAGCACTGTCTATTAGAAACTGTCCTCACACACTGTGACTGTTACTGTGTATAATGTTCTCCAGATGCTGTTCATTTCACTCAGCATCACTTTATATAAATCTTTCCAGATTTTTCTGAAATATTCTTGTTTATCATTTCTTATAGCACAGTAGTATTCCATTACATTCATATGTTCAGCCATTTCCCAGTTGATGGGCATTCCCTTAATTTCCAGTTCTTGTTCACCACAAAGAGAGCTGCTATAAATATTTTTGTACATGTGGGTCCTTTCCCCATTTTTATGATCTGTTTGTAATACAGCCCTAGCAGTGGTATTGCTGGGTCAAAGGGTATGCATATTTTTATAGACCTCTAGGCATAGTTCCAAATTGCTCTCCAGAATGGTTGGATCAGCTCACAGCTCCACCAACAATGAATTAGTGTTCCAACTCTCCCACATCTTCTCCAACATTTATCATCTTCCTCTTTTGTCACGTTAGCCAATCTGATAGGTGTGATGTGATACCTCAGAGTTGTTTTGATTTGCATCTCCCTAATCAATAGTGATTTAAAGATTTTTTTTCATATGACTATAGATAGCTTTAATTTCTTCCTCTGAAAACTGCCTGTTCATATCCTTTGACCATTTCTCAACTGGGGAATGACTTGTATTCTTGTGCATTTGTCTCAAGTCTCTATATATTTTAGAAATGAGGCCTTTATCACAGACACTAGTTGCAAAAATTTATTCCCAATTTTCTGCTTCCCTCCTAATCTTGGTTCTGTTGAGTTTGTGCAAAAACTTTTCAATTTAATGTAATCAAAATTGTCCATTTTGCACTTCATAATGTTCTCTATCTCTTGTTTGGTCAAAAATTCCTCCATTCTCCACAAATCTGACAAATAAACTATTCCTTGCCCCCCTAGTTTATTTATACCATCAGCCATTATGCCTCAATCATGTACCCATTTGGACTTTATTCTGGTATATGGTGTTAGACTTTGGTCTATGCCCAGTTTCGCCACACTATTTTTCAGTTTTCCCAGCAGTTTTTGTCAAATAGTGACTTCTTATCCCAGAAGCTGGGGTCAGGTTTATCAAACAGTAGACTGCTATAGTCATTGACTACTGTGTCTTGTGCACCTGACCTATTCCACCCCTCTACTTCTTAGTCAGTACCAAGTGGTTTTGATGATGGTGACTTTATAATACAATTTAAGATCCGGTATGGCTAGGCTACCTTCCCTAGCATTTCTTTTCATAAATTTCCTTGATATTCTGGACCTTTTGTTCTTCCAGATGAATTTTGATACTGTTTTTTCTAGCTCTAGAAAATACTTTTCTGATAGTTTGATTGGTATAGCACCGAATAAATAAATTAATTTAGGTAGAACTGTCATTTTTATTATATTAGCTTGGCTTACCCACAAGTAACTGATATTTTTCCAATTAATTAAATCTAACTTTATTTCTGTGAAAAGCGTTTTGTAATTGTGTTCATATAGTTCCTGGGTTTGTTTAGGCAGGTAGTTTCCCAAATATTTCATAGTATCTTGCAGTAACTTTAAATGGGGGTAGGCTTAATTCTAATGAGGGGCTGGGGGAACTTGACTCTTGGGAAAATAAATCAATTTCCACCCAGACCACACCTGCCTTGGGCAATCTAGACAAAGGGATCCATCTCCACCTATACCACTTAGTTGAACCACTTAGTGGAATTTATATACATCAGATTCTCTTTACCCTTCAATCAGAAATAAAGTTTTCTAGTTGGGTGGAGTCCCACTCAAGATTGAACAGAATGTTAACCCAATCTCATCATCAGTCCTGTCCTTTAGAGACTGTCTTAACCTAGCCCTTAAATGAAGAAATAGGAAGGGAAAAAATCCTGGATACCCTCAACCCCATATTAGTAATTGGTTATTAATAATCATTTCTCTCAATATCCAGCCCCTAGTCACTCCTGAATTCCATCACTGTTTATTAGACATTTCAAAATGAATGTTCTAGAAACAGTACAGAATCAATAAAATACAAAACATTATCCTCATTTCCCCAACCTTCTTATGAATACCCTTATTCCTGTCAAGAGGATCACCATCCTTCCAGTCATTGGCTTTAGTTTTGCAATGTTGGTGTTACTCTCAGTTCCCACTTGGCCTAACTTGGTCATTGCCAAATCTTGCATTTCTGTCCCCGCTACATGTCTCATACACGTCTCCTTCTCTCCACTCACACAGTCACCACCTTAGTTCAAGCCTTTATCACCTCTCATCTAAATTACTGCAATAGCTTCTCACTGGTCTCCCTACCCAAGTTTCTAACCACTCCAATATATCTGCCATAGATTTTTCCAAAGTATAGATCTGACCTTGCCACTCCCTACTCCCCAAATGCCATTTTCCCTTACTATCTTTCAACCAAATATCAACTCCTTTGGCATTTAAACTTCTTCTCAATCTGTCCCCTTGCTGCTTTTCTAGTTGTAATGCATAATTCTTCTCCATGAACTCTCTAGTCTTCCTCACACAAGCATCTCCTGGCCATGGCTCTGGTTGTTAGTAATGCTTAGAATGATCCCCTTCCCCTCCTCCACTTCTGGGAAATTTCATTCTTCCTTCAAGACATAGCCTATGTGCCACCTTCTGTCTTTCCTGGTCCCCTCAGCTACCAAAGCCTTCCTTCTAATATTATCTTGCATATATTCTGCATGAATCTTCCGTACACACACACACACACACATACATGCACACCTGTTTTATATAGTTTTATATATAAATATGTTATCTTCTTTCTTAGAATGTAAGCAATTTAAAGTGAAGACTTTTGTTTTCATATGCTTACCACTGAGGGCAATTCCTGGCACATAATAAGCCCTTAAAATATTTCTTGAGTGATTAATTTATGATAAGTTCAAGTCTTGCCTCTGACACATACTGATGGTGAGACACCGGACAAATCGTTTAAACTTCTCAGTGATGGAGGCAGCTCTCTTAGATTATAAAGTTGTGAACAAAGTTCTGATCTGTATTGATAGAAGGAATTCCCTATACCAATAAAATCACAGTTCTATTCCCTAAACCTATAGTAACAGGATTTTAATCATCTGTTCAAGGAAAATAAGAAGAGGACAACTGAGGGAATTCTCCTGTAATTTTGCTTATGGTGAACTAAGATGACCAGATACAACTAGAAGATGGTAATCAAGGGCCTATAATTTCATTTGTATGGAGAACTGATCAGGAAAATTTCTAGCTATTTAACCCTGGGCAAACCTGGCATTTTTCCCCTTCCGTTTCTTCATCTATATATTAACACCTACTTCTCAGGGTTCTTGTGAGGACCAACTAAGATAACATATGTACAGTGGGTTGTGATGGGGTGTAGACTCTTGGAACCTCTTTGATTCTCCTGGATCCCCACTTAACCTGGCCTTTCATATTCAGATCTGTGGCCATTATTTGTTACCTACGGATTGCCCCACCTGCTTCCCACCCAAACCCTCCACGGTCTGATATCACCTGATGGCCTCCAGCTGTTTTCCACCCTGGATTACATCACCCCAGTCCCATCAAGATCCTTCTTAGACCCGCCTCCCAGACCACTAGCCCACCTGTAGATCTTTCCCATGGACTTTCTGTATATAAATCCATCTGGCCTCCCTGAAGGTGCTCAGATTCAAAGCAGCTCAGACTCGGTGTAACTGGAATTCTATCTGGCCCACAAGCGTTACAAATGCTTAGGCTCTTTAAGAGTCAACCCAGTATGGCGAATCTTTAATAAACTGTTCTTCTTTGGCTTTAAGAAGGCTTGAGTCCAATTCATTTGATCAGGACCCAGCGAGTTGGTATTTCAGGGTCCCAGCACCCCTGAACCTCCACAGGTTGTAAGGCTTAAAGCACTAGTTATTGCTACTTGCTATTGTTATCATTATTATCATCATCAATGCAGATTGATATTTTTTTTCTGCCGCTTAGAGGTTTAGGGAGTTTCTTGGGGGTAGAGAAATTCAGTTGACCTACTCAAGGTTACACGTCCATTCTATGTCAGGAAAGGGATTCAGACTCAGACCTTCATGAATCTGAGGTTTCCTCAATTCACTATGATATGTTGCTGTTTAGGAGGGGGAAATTCAAGTAAAAAACTAGTCACTTAATAAATAATTGATAAAGTCAATGTCATCCATTATCAGGTATATATAATGTAAACCAAAAAGGACTGAGGGCAAACAAGATGGGGAAGGAACTTCCACAGAAAAGAAGAATCAGTGGTTCATTCCATTCAACATGGAAAAGACTTGCTAAGGATATGAATCTAAAACAACCAAGACTGAGTCCAAAGAAGTGGCAGATTTCACTACTGAGGCTTCATAATCCATACCCTAGAGCTGAGCGACTAATGAAAAATAAATACGAATGCTGATGATCTCTCACACATACAATCAGCACAGTTTTTTTTTCTTTCACCTTTTGTTTTTTGTTGACTTAAAAAAAATCAAAACACCAAAGTAGAAATGAGAAGAGGGCCATTTGCATAGATTGCAGTTAGCTTGAACACAGTCTGGAATCCTAGGAGTCAAATGATAACAATTTACGATAAAGTAGTAAATGTGAGGATAAGCTAAAAGGAAAACAAAACAAAATAAAACCAAACACTCCTGACTAAGACTGATGAGACTTCCCAAGTGGGTTGTTAAGAGGGAATAGTGATTTTCACCCTTTGGTAGTGTTTACATATGTGCACTGGGGAGAAGAGATTTAAGAAGGAACCTCCCCTCATAGTTTTTTTGCACCCATCGTACTATAGGTGTGGAATGAAGCTGTAATGTCAGACTCTTTCTGATGCATTGGTTTTCCTGAAAACTTTCTTCCCTTTTTTTTCTCTGTTATAATGGATGAGTCTCTGAGAGCGAAAGAGGAGAGCGATACGCTGAGAAATATAGGCAATGTAAAAACAAAAGATATCAATAAAATTGATTTCAGAAAATTCACAATCTATTCATGAAAACCTGGAGCTATATGCAATGTAAATAGGGATTCTGTGAGAAAAAAAAATGAAGATGGTGATATTTGTCTCAAATATTACATGAGCTCATTCATGGATCAAATCTATGTAATATCCATGACAATCATTTTGCATGAAATATGTTTAATTTTTCTCTTTTACTTCACAATTTTCCAATTCTGCTTTACCCACCGGGGATTCCAAACTCTCAGATTCTCAGGATAGAATTTCAGGAATCTGCCAAAATGTTTTATGTCCAAACATATTTCAAAGCCAGATTTAGTTTGACAAATGCTTTAGATGAACGTATAAGGTGCTTTAAGGTTTCTCTCCTAACTCAGACCTCACTTGTAGATGTGACACACTAAACTCAATGTAAACTATCGGCTGTGAATCTGTTAACAAACTAGTGTCAGTGACGTACACATTAGTAGGCTGTGTCTCTCTTGCCGTTTCTATTATCAGCCTAATTATTGCTTTATTTAACTGACGTCAGTTGTTCTTTGGTTTGTCAAACCCAAACAAATTATGCTTATTCTTTCTTACTCTTTTGGTTCAAGGATAACCATTCTATGTTTTTGTTGTGTTGGTGGTTTCTATTTTTTTAAAATACCTTTTTAACAAAAAGAATTTGTTACTAAGGTGCCCAGATTATATTAAGTTGGAAATAATTACTCAAATTCACCTACTGGAAAGGCTTTGGTCTGTTGTGAATCTGGGAATATCTAAAAGTAGCATAAAGCTCCAGAGAGCATATGATTGCACCTCCTCAAAAGAAGACTTTAGGTTTGTAGGCAACCTGATGAGCCAGATCAGGGACAACAAGGCCTAAAGACTACATAGACTAGCTTGGGGTTATAGGGCAAGTGATCTGTATGTTTCTTAGCTATGAATAACCATAGATAGAAGTCTAAGGAGGCATACGTAGGGGAGTTTGAAAACAGGTAACATGTATAAACCCAGGCTGAAAGCACAGAGTGGAGAGTTCTGACAGCAAAGAGCAAGGACCCTACTATGTGAATCCTGTTCAAGAGACATACAAAAATCAAATATAGGCCTCTTGAATCCCAGGTCAGTAATCTTTGTACTACACTGTATTATCTTCTTCGGGTTGCCAGGTCAGAGACAGGTTAGCAACGACAAGACTACACTAACTTGATACTGAACCACTCAAATTCTTATATTTTCCATGAGTAAGGGTGGAACCAGAATCTGAAACAGCATTAAACCCATGGATGGGATTTCAGTGGCTACATTTGAGAACACTAAAGGAATGCTGAAGCAGGAAACCCAGTAAATAATTATGAAAGTAGAATTTCAGGTACTATACATTTTCAATTTCTAGCCACGTTATAACTTATGTACAGTTCTACTTTGGATTACCTGTAGTGTAAGCAGATATTCAAATAAATCCAGTACATGTATTTACTTGACTATCTTACTACTGAAATAAACATTACAGTGTTTATCACAGTGGCCACAGTTCAGGACAGGCCCTGATTCACTAAGTATTTCCTCTGGTAAACACTTTAGAAGCAACTCCTCATAGCTATGGTGTCTCTGAGACATAGTGGTTTTCTTTTCTTCAGTTTGAACAAGGAGTATGTTGATCTAACTCAAACCTACTTGGGGAGGGCTGATTGTTAAATTTTCACTGTAACTATTTGGAGCTTGGAATTCACAGAAACTACAAATCAGGACCTAACTGTTTACCTTATAGTCTAGCCTCAAGAAAGTATTAATAATGCAGATTGATGTTAATTGTGTGTTGTATAATTTTTTTTGGAGGGTGGGGAGCCAATTGTTAAACTTTTACCAGCACATCCTTCGTTTGGACCCGGTTGATCATTTTTCTATGGATTTTCAAGGGCAAGAAAATACACATATAAGACACTTATTCTCCTCCCAGGGTTTTCCTGGCTGACTTTCTAGCAGAAGGAATGTGGGGTATTTACTTTATGTCTCTGAATCTCAGTCTCTTCTGTAAAATAGGGACAATAATATATTTGCATTATCTATCACTCAGGGTTACTGGGACAAAGCCAATTTGAAAATCTTAAAAGTGCTATATAAGATGACCTAAGAGTCTTAGTATAATTTTAAGTTTTAACAGTTTGAATAGTGAACTTCTTGGTTAAATAGCTTAATTTTAAGCCTAAGTTGTACTAATAGCTTAAAATCACACTAAGACTTTTGGGATACCTGTGTATAAATGCTATTAAAATGCTATTATTATTTTCATTACTAATTACTAATTTTTACATGATGATGATGTTTTCTTTTTCTACTACTACCACCACTGCCGCTATCATCACTACTACTACTGCTACTATTACTACTACTACTACTACTTCCTACTCCATTTTTTAGGTATTAAGGGAAAAAAATTTCCTAGAATTAGGAAAGAATTCTAAAAGAAGCAACTGCATTTAAATTTAGAAATTTATGATGTTTATAGATTTTGCAGAAAGAAAAGGAAAAAGAAGTAAATCACTAATATGCAGTATATAGAGTAGAAAAAACAATAATATACCATGTGCTTTGAAATGATTCCTGCTGAAAAATTGTTTTGAGGCTTGCTTAATGTGCTCCAGCTTATTTAGGGCTGTCTGTAGTTGGGAATGGAAATCAGTTTTCATTTTAACTGCTTTACCTTATTCAATGGCTCATAGCTTTTGGAAACAGCTTTCTTTGGAGTTGATATTTTCCATAGTCTTAGTACAGAAAGGAATTTTATGCTAAGTTCCAGAGAGGGACTGGGGGAAGCCTCCTGGTTTTTTTTTTCTCAGTTATATCATCACAAGACAGTATTTCTCCATTTTTAGTTGTAATACACATAGTAGGCCCCTTCCAGGTATATGTAAGTTGGTTAGTTATTCATGTAACTATAACTCATGTTTATACAACCACCCCATGTATTAGATAGTACCAATATTATTATAATCTTTTACCAAATCTACGAGGAGTTAAGTAACTTGCCCATGCCCACATAACTAGTAAATATCCATGTCTAACTCTTCAGTCTATTGCTGTTGCTGTCCAGTCATTTATCAGTCATGTCCAACTCATCAGGACCCTATTTGGAGTTTCCTTGGCAAAGATTCTACAGTGACTTGCTATTTCCTTTTTCAGCTCATTTTACAGATAAGGAAATTGAGCCAAGCAGGGTCAAGTGCCTTGCCAAGGGTCACACAACTGGTAAGTGTCTGAGGCCATATTTGAACTCAGGGAGATAGTCTTCCTGACTCTAGGTTTGTCCCTCTAGCCACCACACCACCTAGCTGCTGACTCTTCAGTTACAGAATCTTGATGCCTGGCACAATGTGCTGTCCTCAGCATATCTCTGAAAGTTTTTTAAAAAATTATTTTAAACTTGTTTCAAATGTAGAATCATAGAATGTAAAAAATGGGAGTAAGCCACAAAGCATTCCTACTCTCACTTCCTACCTTCAGGCAAGTGAATGTTTACAACAGGCTGGCAGGGTGGGTATCTTCTTGAAGGTCTCAGAAATGGAAGGTCTACTGTCCTTACTAATGAACAATACTTTTTTCCCCTTTTTATTTAACCCAAAATCTGTTTTGACTTAAAAAGTCCATTTCCTTGTGTAAGGGAGAGGTCAGCCATCAAAATTATCTTCTTAAAATACAGGTCTGATCACCTCTCCCTACGCCCAGCCCCTAATTCCAATGGTTGCCTATTATTGCCAGGATCACATGGAAATTCCTGTTCGGTTTTTCAAGTCCTTCATAAGGTAGCCCATTCCTGTTCTCTACATGGGCTTTTTGCTGTTTCTCACACATGGCACTCCATCAACTGACTCCATCATCTTCATTAGTTATTTCCAATGTCAGGA
This sequence comes from Bettongia penicillata ogilbyi, assembly GCA_023548195.1. Classification (NCBI taxonomy): domain Eukaryota; kingdom Metazoa; phylum Chordata; class Mammalia; order Diprotodontia; family Potoroidae; genus Bettongia; species Bettongia penicillata. The sequence goes on along the minus strand of JAJHZJ010000579.1, from coordinate 707,076 downwards.
ATATTTTTTTTCTTTTTTGCTTCTGTCTCCTGATTTACTTTAAGCCTCAGCTGAAGTCTCATCTTCTTCACAAAGTCTTTCCTACTGCCTCAATACTAGTGCCTTCCCTCTGTGATTGTCTTTGATTTTTCCTGTATATATCTTGTTTGTACAAAATCGTTGATCTATTGTCTCCCCCATTAGACTCTGAAATCCTTAAGCTCAGGATCTGTTTTTGCTATTCTTTGTATCCCCATCAATTTAATACCATGCCTGACACACAGTAGGCACTTAAATGCTTATTGATGTGACCTGGGGAGGCACAACTATTATAGGGAAGCTATAAGGAAGCAAGACAAAATTGGTCAGCTCCACTCAGCTTTTATAGGGTTGATAAGTGAAACTCCAGGATAATTTTCATGACCTTCCAGCTGTTCCCATGAGGACAGTTCAAAGAAATTTGTTTGTCTCAACTGAAATATTAAATAGACCTTGGGAAAATGGTGTCTAAAAGATAAATGTTGTTGGCTTCCTGTGATTATGTTTCAATAATTAATGATGATAATAATAATAGCTAACATTCATATAGCACTTACTATGTAGCTAGGTGGCTCAGTGGATAAAGCATTGGGTCTGGAGTCAGGAAGACCTGAGTTCAAATCCAGTCTCATATGCTTACTAGTTGTGTGACCCTGGGCAAGTCACTTAACCTCTGTTTTCCTTAATCCACTGGAGAAAGAAATGACAAATCACTCTAGTATCTTTGCCGAGAAAACCTCACGGACAGTATTGGCATGACATGATCCACAGGGTCATGAAGAGTCAGATATGACTAAGCAGCAAAAGCATGCCCGGCACTGTGCTAAGCACTTTACAATTATTATCTCATTTGATTCTCTCAACAACCATGGGAGGTAAGTGCTATTATTACTTCCATTTTATAGATGAGGAAACTGAGGCAAATAGAGGTTAAGGGACTTGCCCAGGGTTACACAGCTAGTAAATATCTGAGACTGGATTTGAACTCAGGGCTTCCCAGCTCCAGACCCAGCACTCTATGTATTGTGCCACCTAATTCCCCCACTAATAGCTTTGTTTTGATATAAAAACTCTCAGTTTGGGGCCTCGACTTACTCACATCTATATAGCTATATTTATAATAGGAAAAAATTGAATTAACTAAATTTCCTTATTAATAAAAAAGAATCTGCCAACTCTCCAAACTACGAATAGCTGCTTGTGCTAATTCTAGCATTCTGTCTTCTTTTACTTACTCTTTAGGAGGCTGTGATCTTTACTGTTAAATTTCACGGATTAGGGAATACAAAGTGTTTAAAAGTTAAAACCTTTGCTTTGGTCTGCTTTTGGTTTGCTATGCAGCTCTGCTCCCTTTTCAGAAAAACAGTAATTATTCTGAAGATATGCTCGTATCAAAGTTATCAAGAGGCCACACCATTTTTTAAAGTACCGTGTGAATATATTCTGATGAAAATTCATGACCAGAATTAAACCAAAGTCCAATATGAACAGCCAGGCTAGTAATTAATAAGAAGAGTAAACAGGTTTCACGCTGACAAGCAAACAATTTAATAATTTGTTTCCTATAGGCATGTAATGAGATAGTTACTGTATTCCCATGTGGGAGATAAACAGATATTAAAAGGTCTTTCCAATACCTGTAATGTCTAAGGCCAACAGTTAATTCAATAGATTCGATCAAAATCACCACTTCTTTCAGTGTTCCTGATTTATTACTCTGGTTGTCGTTAGTCATCACTCATTTCAGTTTGCTTTCCGATGCTCATAAATTATGCCTCATAAATAAAAAGATACAATCAAGGAAATCATATCAATTCATCTACAACCTTGGAGGAGATTTTCCCGTGGCATTCTCACTAATGTCTTTTTAAAGGGTAGCTTGTCGTACCTTCTGAACATGTGAGAGGAGCAAGAAGGATGCCAAGTCTAGCTTTGCCAGAGGTGTGGTTGGGCAGTCTCTTGGCTCATTGGATAGGAAAGAGGATCTGAAATGAGATGACTAATTTCCTGAACAGAATCCTAGGACAACATGAAACTAGTGGAAAGCTCAGTGATCATGGTGTCATAGACCTGGAATTTGATATCAAAATCTGACTCTCATTAATATGTGGCCTTAGGTAAATCACTTGTATCCTCTGAGCTTCAGTTTCCACATTAATGTAATCCTATTAGATCATAAGCCCTTTGAGGGTAGAGATTGTCTTTGCTATTTTTGTATCCCCAGAATTTAGCACTGTGCCTGTCATGTAGTAGGTGCTTAATCAATGCTTTATTGACTGACATTTACATAATCAGATGTTTGGATTTGAAACATCTTAAGTCTTTTCTAGATAGAAATTGGATAATTCCTGAACTAATTACTTGAAGTGTTTAACTGGCTTTTTAACTTGTTTACATAGCAATTTATGGCAGTGTATTTTGGACAGTGCTACACAGTCACAAAGGACCATCTGGCAGGGCACCTTATCCCAGGGGTTCCTCGTAAGAGTTCTTCCAAGGGGCTATTACAAATATCATATTTTCTCTGAATAAACTGAAATATAAAGAAGAAACTGACAAACCCAAGGGCACACAGCTGATAAGTGTGTTTGTCCTTCATTACCGAAGAAGACCATGCCATCAGAGAAATAATGACATGACTTGCACTTGACTTTGTTTTGAGTGAGGGAGGGCTGTGCAGGTCACCAGCCTCACTTCTCCTCCAGAACCATCTGAATCCAGTGACCAGATATTCATCAGGATGAGGCAATTGGAGTTAAGTGACTTGCCCAAGGTCACACAGCTAGTGAGTGTCAAGTGTCTGAGGTGAGATTTGAACTCAGATCCTCCTGACTCCTGCACTAGTACTCTATCCACTGCACCACCTAGCTGCCCTTCACAACTGATAAACAGATATGCTGATGGCAGAGTGATACCATACTGCCATTCTCAACAAATGACATCTGTTCAGTCACCATGCTCATGACACTGTTGTACACATTGCATAGGTACTTAGTAAGTAGAGTGCTGGCCCTGAAATCAGGAGGACCTGAATTCAAACCCAGTTTCAGACATTCACCAGTTGTGTGAACCTAGACAAGTCATTTAAACCTCAGTTTTCTTATTTGTAAAATAAGCTGGAGAAGGAAATATCTCTGCCAAGAAAATTCCAAATGCATTGGTCTGAAATGACCGAACAACAGCTCAAATAGGGCCCCAATTCTTTAGAACTCTGCCTTCTTAAAGGTTTTGAAATGCACGATAAAGAACATAGACTCTGGCGATACTCCGAACTGAGAAGACATATTGTGGGAAAAAGGGAAACATGCGGCAGCTCCTCATTGCCACAAGTTTAGAGACATGATATAGGAACTCTTAAAGCTATTACAATAGCTTTCATCATCCCTACCACTTTTGGCATCCCTAGGGAATGAAATAAGAGAAGGTTGGAAAACTAGCTTTAGTTAGAATGGAGAATATTTAAATTGGATACAAAGAGAAGCTTAATATTATCGTGTCAGTTTAGCTTGAGGCCCATCTTTTACTGCTATTTACCTTGCTGTGTACATGCCCTATTTTCTAGCACTTGAGTACAAGCCTCTTGTGACCAGAGACCATAGCTGATACTTCCTTGCATCCCCAGTACTTCGCATGGTGTTCTGCACATACACATTTGTTAGTGGTGTTAGTGATTTCACTTAAAGTAAGTAAAAAGGGCAAAATAACTATAAATACTTCGTATTTAGAATTTCTGTTACCATTACCATGGTATGTGGTACTCAGTCTTTTTATTTTTTTTAAATAATGTTGCTTGTTACTAAGATAGTGTGGTATATGAGAATGAATGTTGGACAGAGTCAGGAGGACAAGGTTTAAATTTCACCTCCAACATTTATTAGTTGTAGAGCCTTAGATGTTAAATCTTCAAGCCTTAGTTTCCTTATCTATAAAGTGGGGATGGTAATATTAGCCTTACCTATCCCATAGGGTTATAAATAAAATTCTCTGTGAAATTTGGATTCAGTAAAAGGGGTGCACTTGAAGATCTAGAGGACCACATGTGACATCAAGGCTGCAGCTTCCCCACCCCTGTAGGGCATCCCCATAACCTTGATGGGAAAATAATTACACTTTATTTTAATAGAATTGGTTTCGTTTGTAATCCTATGTATTTTGTAATGATTAAAAAGGCTTGAGAGACATAGTTTCTAGATGAATTAATCATTTTATTAATAAGATCAGCATGTAATTAATAAAATGATGGTTATTTGACTTCTCAGACCAGAAAGAATCATAATGGTAGGGCTCAAGCTTTTTATGTTCCTTTGGAAGAGGAGTGGCAACCAACTGATAAGTGAACATGACGGGAGGTGGGTTATAGTAAAATAAGATGCTGAGAATGACATCATGTCACCTTTGGACAGACTATCTCTATCCTCAGACCACCCCCAGCCTTGGTCTACCTATTCGAAGAATGTATGCCCCCTCCAAACCTGAGCAGCTTCCACCAGGGTGAGGTCTTGAACAAAAAAGTTAGTCTAATCTCATTTTTAACAATTCCTTCAAGAAACCGTACCTTTTAAAGTCAGGACTTTAGAAGAAGGGGAGAGCTCTGGATCTCCCTAAATTATTGGTTGTTAATAATAACTTCTCTCAATTTGAAATGCGATTCTGAGAAGTTTCTTCATTGTAAAGTCAGGCTATCATGTCTGGCAAGTACTCTTTGTCATTCTATCCTGGTAAATCACTCATCCTGACTTCCCCTCCACCCTAACCAACACCAGATGGTGTGCTAAGGTAAAGACCATGCTCTCTCCAACTTTGGGAGGACTGAATTGTCTCCTCTTGGCTATATCCTTTATGGGAGGTATCTCTCACCCCACCAGTCCAGGACAGTAGATCTTAAACATTTTGTATGCACTGGAATCCTTTGGCAGTCTGGTGAAGTCTGTGGACACTTTCTCGGAATAATGTTTCTTTAAGTAGTTCATAATGAAAGGATATGCTAAATTTCAGTTAAAGGAAAATATAAATTAAAAATGTAATTTTTTAAAAACATCCAAATCGAGAAACATCCTGAAATCTGTCCATGAACCAAGGTATCTTTTGACCTCAGATTAAGAACTCCTAGTTGTAATGTGTAGATTACTCAATTAGATCTTGTCTTTCTAGTCTCTGCTCTAAGGAATCGTGCCTCCAGCTATCAAACACTAATTGCAAAGTCTCATTTCATCAACAATTTTTTTTTTTTTGCTTAAGGTATAAATGTGCAATGAAATGTAAACTGCGGACATGGGTATTTCAAAAATCGCAGCCATCTTTATATTTTCTACTTCCCACCAGAGCAATTTTACTGTTACTAACTTATGTCCTGATGTTGAAAGAAACCTTCACATGCTTATGTCAAATCTCCCAAATCCTGCTGGCTAGAGAAGGAAGAATCAGTTTTTTAGTTTGCCCTAATGGGTAAGGTAGCCACTGGTGGGTCATGGATACTCTTTCCCTTTCTCGTCTGTGGCAGCAACCAGTCCTGTCCCCCTGACAACTGTGTGGTTTCTTCATTGACAAGACTGATTGTTTTTAGATACTTGTTTATAGCTGCTAGATTGATCAAAGGGAAGATTCAGATGGAGAGAGAGTCTTTGCAAACCTGACGTTCCTTTTTTATCTTTTCAGATGATCACTGTGCATTGTATACTTTCCTGGCATACAATGACTTCGCTCCATCACCCAGGTGGGCACAAGCAAAGATACCTTTATTCACAAAAGGGAGACTAGATGACTTTTAAAGTCTTTTCCACTTTTAAATCTTACAGTCCTATGAATTCTCGTGCTTTGACAACCAAACATCTACACAATGAATTTGGTAGGTGGGTGACTAACATCAATCCAAGGCCCAAACTTTAGGCCTTGGTTTCCTCACTTGCAAAATGAGGATGTCAGACAAAAGTATTTATAAGATCTGCTCCAATTCTAATAATTTATGGGTCAATTACTTTCTTATCTTATTAATCATTAAATTTCTTTAGTGCATCATGTGAAACAAGTGGAAAAACTCCCATGAGAAAATGTTATTTCCTCTCTTGCTCTCCTACCTTTCTGAGTACACTATTCTCCTAGATGTTTATAGGCATCTTAGCAATGATTAGATCTTTGCATTGAGAGATAAATCAATTAAACAAGAAGAAGTCTTAACTATCTTCTTAAATACTATAACTGAGTCCTTGAAGTCAATTTACTTCCAGGATACAAATCTGAGATGCTTTAATGTTTGAATTTTGTTCCCATTCTCAAAATGGACTAAATATCATGGTTGCTTCCAGTCAAGCCAGAAGAAAGGGACTATTTATTTAGATTTTAGTGAAAACAAGTTGTTAGTCTGTGCCAGGTCCAGTACTTAATTCCAATCCTACTTAAACCTTCAGATTTGCTTAGTGGTTTGTCAATAATCACAGACCACAGACAAGCCAAAACTAGTAGGCCCATGAACCAATTCCACCAATAGAATGAGCTGCACACATACTCGTATGATGTGGGAGGGCCTATTATACATACAAATATACTTTCTATAGGGCATCAATATTTGACAATCTGTGCATGTGTGTGTTTGTGTGTATAGAAGGGAGATCTTACAGTCTAGTAAAACAGGAAAGAGAAATTAGGTCAAAGAAATATCTACATTCTTTAAAGCCACTTGGCTCTTTGGTTTCCTATGTGACTACTTACCCACCAGTACATCTGGCTAATAAGTATATTAGGACCTGCAAAAGGCAGGAATTCTTAAGCTTGATGGCTTTTTGGATGTTGAGAACACTATTGCTCCATTTAACTCTCTATTTCTTTTGCTTAGAAATCCATTGACACAGTTGGAAACTCATTTATATTATTGCTTTGAAAAAGCGATTACTTCACAGGTGTGCTTTTTTACATACACATAGCCTATAAGCTTGAAGGTACAAACTGTATCTTTAAATTTATTCCCCCTGCCTCTTCCAACTCCACTGGTTAGTGCATGTTTAAGTGTTTTGCATGTAGAGGGCTGGTTACATTGCCTTCTTGCACAGAATATAATTCTCATAAATACTTCGGTATCTAGGTGGCTCAGTGGATAGAGTGCTGAGCCTGGAGTCAGGAAGACCCGAGTACAAATCTGGCTGTGGACACTTAATAGCTGTGTGATCCTGAGCAAGTCACTTAATCTCCTGAAGAAAGAAATAGCAAAAGACTCCAGAATCTTTCTAAGAAACCGTCCTGGACAGTAGTGGTGTACTTTGATCTATGGGGTCGCAAAGTTAGACGTGACTGAAGAGCACCAACTCTGAGCTTTTGGCAGAAAGAAAAAACAATCCTTTCCTACTCTCCTTTCACCTTTTTCATGTGAAGATGGATCTGTGATCTCAGAGATACAAGTATTCCCCATAGTAATACAGATGACAAACCATCCATGTCTGCCCATCCTATGAGGCTCTTGTCACATCCCTTATGAATCTTCCCCAATGGGTGAACCCATTCCTTGTGGATCACTTGAACACTATTAGAAAATCTGACATTCATCTGCCTAGACAAGCCAGTGATGATTAAACAGTAAGATGTCAGTATTTGGGACTTGGGTCCATCCAACATTACAGAATCGTTGTTCCTAGCCAACACGAACCTTGAAACCTGGAGCCATTTTCAAAGATCTGTGAATGACTAGGGACCCAGAGTTTCCACTTTATTTGCATTCAGCTAGGGGGAATTTCATTGCTTTTAGCGTTTTATGTCCCACAAACAAGCCTCCGATACAGAGACAGCAGAATCAATATCAGGCTTAAGTGAAATATAAATCTGGGTTTCATCAGCATAAGAGCGAAAGCCAGTCCCTCTTCTTATGAATAACTTGTCTCTCAGGCAACATAAAATGGCTAACAATGGAGGCTTAAGAACAGAGTCCTCAGGGATGTCATGGGAAGCCAAAAAATAAGAAAACACACGCGCACACACACACACACATCCAATCTCTTGTTGGAAGCAAATGTCTATTGGCAAAACATGATCCAGACCCTTGCCTGGCAGCAGAATCCAGTTTCCAGCTCAATTCACAGCACTGTCCTGATGGCCTTCTGTCTGAGTAGCAGCACTTAAGTCTAGCAGAATTAGAACAGACACACAACTCCAGTCAGACGGCATCAATAAATCATTTTAAAACCTGAGCCAAGTGGTCTCAGAGCTTAGTGGAAAATCTAACCAAACAAAAGCCCAAACATTAGCCAATAGTCCTCCAGAAGATTACCACCCACTTAAATGCTGGTATAATTCTGAAGAAAAAAAGGCTATGAAGAGGTTTTCTCCAAATTCAATACCAAAAACAGGCAAGAAAGGGACAAAAGCAATGGCACCAGAGAGTATGTCAGGTGCTCTATTCGCTGAGCCACCTTGCTGCCCTGATATACTTTCCAAAAGCTACCACCTTCATGACTTCCAAGTGGGTTGCATTAGTTTAGTGAGGGACTCAGGAGTTCAGGGCAACTCCTTTCCTTCTCATGGCCTTGGGAAAACCTCAGTACAGTTAAAAAATAAACAAAAGCAAAATTTTATACTAGATTTTCTTTCCAGTAGTGCTTCTACTCAGGCTATAGGCCCAGTGTTTTATCTTACCACTTAAATTATGAATTTCTTCCCCAAAACACTATTGTCCAATGACTGACTTTGCTATCCCCCAACAAGTTTTCCAGCATTTTGCCTTCCCCTATTCAGACAGTCTGTCTTTTTTCATATTTGTGTCTCCACACCTTAGCACAGTGTCTGCCTGGCACATAGCAGGCACTTAATTAATGTTTTCTGACTACTGTAATAGAATGTAAGCTCCTTGAGGACAGGGACTATTACGTTTTCCTCTTTGCATTTTCACCCTAGCACCGACCTCAGTGCTTTGCACATAGCAGGTATTTAATAGATGCTTTTGAATTAAATAAAAAATCTTGTGCTCTATCCTCTTCCATTGTAAGTTCTAGAATTGTTACACAGTAGTTTTAGCCTACTAAAAGGGTAGCATTTGAACTATAAACAAATTAGGGAAGTAAGGAATAGCTTATTTGTCAGATTTATGGAGAATGGAGGAATTTATGATCAAACAAGAGATAGGGAACACTTTGAAATGCAAAATGTATAATTTTGATTACATTAAATTGAAAAGTTTTTGCACAAACAAAGCCAATACAGCCAAGATTAGGAGGGAAGCAGAAAACTGGGAAAAAATCTTTACAACTAGTGTCTGTGATAAAGGTCTATTTCTAAAATATATAGAGCACTGAATCCAATTTATAGGAACAGAAATCATTCCCCAGTTGATAAGTGGTCAAAGCATATGGACAGCAGTTTTCAGAGGAAGAAATTAAGGCTATGAATAGTCATATGAAATAAACCACTATGGATTAGAGAGATGCAAATCAAAACAACTTGAGATACCACATCACATCTATGAGATTGGCTAATATGACAAAACAGGAAGATGATAAATGTTGGAGAAGGTGTGGGAGAATTGGAACACTAATTCATTGTTGGTGGAGCTGTGAGCTGATCCAACCATTCTGGAGAGCAATTTGGAACTATGTCCAAAGGGCTACAAAAATATATATACTCTTTGACCCAGCAGTATCTCTTCTAGGGCTATATTCCAAAGAGATCATAAAAGTGGGAAAAAGATCCACATGTACAAAAATATTTATAGCAGCTCTTTTTGTGCTGGCCAAAGCTGGAAACTGAGGGAATGCCCATCAACTGAACTGAATAAGTTGTGGTATATGAATGTAATGGAATACTATTGTGCTATAAGAAATGATGAACAGCCAGACTTCAGAAAAACTTGGAAAGACTTACATGAACTGATTGATGCTGAGTGAAATGAGTAGAACCAGAAGAACATGATACATAATAAAAGCCACAGTGTGTGAGAACTGTTTCTGATAGACTTAGCCCTTCACAATAATGCAAAGACCTAAAACATTTCCAAAGGACTTTTGATTCACATTGCCCTCCACAGCCAGAGAAAGAACTATGGAGTTGGAAGACAGAGTGAAGGAGACTATTATCTCTTTTATTATGTTTTGTTTTGTTTTTTTTTCTCATGGTTTTTCCTATTCCTTTAAATTGTTCTATGCAACAAGACTAAGATGAAAATGTATTTAATAAAAATGTATGTGTATAACTCATATAAGATTGCAAACCGTGTTGAGGAAGGAGGGGGAAGAAAGAGGGAGAAAATTAAAAACATATGGAAGTAATTGTAGAAAACTTAAAACAAATAATTAATGAAAAATATGAAAGGGTAGCATTCTGGAGGGCAGAACCAAGATGGCAGAGTAGAAGCAGGAATCTGCTACAGCTCTCTCCCCAAGCCCTTCAAAAAACCTGTAAAAAATGATTCTGAACAAACTGTGGAGAAGCAGAAGCCACAGCATGACAGAATGAAGCAGATTTTCAGGCCAAGACAATCTAGAGGGCTGACAGGAGGGGTCTGTCCCACCAGACTCGGAGTGGACCACCATTCAGCATGGGTCATGCCAGCACAGACAGAGGTGGAGCAGGCTTAGAGTCCTTAGAGGACTGAATCTCTGGCTACTGCTGTGGTTTCCAGGCTTCTCAATCTACAGAAGTCAGAGGCAGCTTTAAAGAGCAGTCGGAAGAGTCTCCCACTGGCTGAGAGGGGAGCATGGTCTGGCCCTAACTCCAGTCCCAACCCCCAACCCAATCCCAGACCCAGCTCTGGACTAAGCCCCAGATGGTGGTGGAAACCACTGCTGAAATGGAGGCTGCTTTCAGGAGTCCTCTAGTTAACAAAGAGCTCAAAAGTCAAGTAATTTGCTGGGAAAATGAGCAAACACAGGGAAATGAAAGTCTATAGATTCTTACTTTCTCCATGAACAGATATTTTCTTATGTCATTGGTGAGGAGGAAGATCCAACATGCAACCAGAAGAAAGCAACCAAGCCAAAGCTCCTGCATCCAAAGCCTCCAAGAAAAATATGAATTGGTTTCAGGTCATGGAAGATCTCAAAAAGGATTTTGAAAATCAAGTAAGAGAAGTAGAAGAAAAAGTGGGAAGAGAAATGAGAGTGATGCAAGAAAATCATGAAAAATGATTCAACAGCTTGCTAAACGAAACCCCCCAAAATGATGAGAAAATTACAGCTTTAAAATTAGATTAACCCAAGTGGCAAAAGAAGTCCAAAAAGTGAATGAGGAGAATGCCTTCAAGAGCAGAATGGGCCAAATGGAAAAAGAGGTCCAAAAGCTTACTGAAGAAAATAAGTCCTTCAAAATTGGAATGGAGCAAATTGAAGCCAATGACATTATGGGGAATCAAGAAATTATAAAACAAAACCAAAAGAATGAAAAAATAGAAGACAATGTGAAGTATCCCAATGGGAAAACAACTAAGCTGGAAAATGGATCCAAGAGAGATAATTTAAAAATCATTGGACTACTTGAAAGCTATGATCAGAAAAAAGAATCTAAACATCATCTTTCAAGAGATTGTGAAGGAAAACTGCCCTGATATTTTAGAACCAGAGGGTAAAATAGAAATGGAAAGAATCCACCAATCACCTCCTGAAAGACATCCCAAAAGAAAAACTCCTAGGATTGTAGCCAAATTTCAGAGTTCCCAGGTCAAGGAGAGATTACAAGTAGGCAGAAAGAAACAATTCAAGTATTGTGGGAACAACATCAGGATAATGCAGGATTTAGCAAGTTCTACACCAAGGAATTGGAGGGCTTGGAATATATTCCAGAGGTCAAAGGAGATAGAATTAAAACCAAGAATCACCTATACAGCAAAACTGAGTAAAATATTTCAAGTGAAAACAATGGAACTTCAGTGAAATAGAGGATTTCCTAGCATTCTTGTTGAAAAGACCAGAGCTGAATAGTACATTTGATTTTCAAATACAAAAATCAAGAGAAGCATGAAAAGGTAAACAGGAAAGAGAAACCATAAGGGACTTATTAAAGTGAACTGTTTACATTCCTACATGGAAGATGATATTTGTAACTCATGAGACCTTTCTCAGTATTAGGGTAATTAGAGGGAATACATACACAAATACATACATATATACATGTAATATATGTATGCATATATGTATGTATTCATATATATGTATATATATGCACATGTGTAGGTATATATGCATACATATATACATGTGTATATGTGCAGAGAGAGGGAGAGAAAGAGAGAGAGAGATCAAGCAAACACAGGGGGAGCTGAATATGAAGGGATGATATCTAAAAAAGAAAATTAAATGTTGAGAGCAATGTACTAGGAGAACGAGTAGTAAATCATGTCACATGAAAGAGGCAGGAAAGGACTTTTACAATGGAGGGGAGGAAGGGGTAGGTGAGTGGGAATAAGTGAGCCTTCCTTTCATAGCATTTGGCTTCAGAAGGGAATAACATATGCACTCAATTGGGTGTGGAAGTTTATCTTACCCTACAGGAAAGCAGAGGGGAAGGGAATAAGAGAGGGGGGATAATAGAACGGACAGTGGATTGGGGAGGGGGGAAAGGAGAGAACATGGAAGCTTTAAAAATGAATGTTAAAAATTGCTTTTACATGCAACTAGGAAGTAAGATATATAGGCAATGGGGTATAGAAATCTATCTTGCCCTATAGGAAAATGAAAGGGAAGGGGATAAGGGGGTATGTGGGAAATAGAAGGGAGGGTAGGTTGGAGGAAAGGGTAATCAGAATACATGCTGTCCTGGTGTGAAAGGAGGGGAGAGATGGGGAGAAAACTTAAAATTCAAAATTTTGTGGAAGTGAATGTTGAAAACTAAAAATAAATAAATTAATAAAAGAAAGAAAAAAAAGGGAGGTAGCATTCCTCCCAGCCTCCCCAATTCAAGCACTGAGAGTAGATACAATGATTTTTTTTTGCAAAAGTGAGTCATTGGATTCTTTCCTATAAGCCTGTCTCTCCTAAGTCATGCAGTCATGATTGTACCAGAAGCCTCTCTGCTTTTCAGAGCCCCTTTCAGAATGTGAGTGGGACTGATCTAGAAAATCTGCCAGAATTAGGAGCTATTGCATCACTAATTGCATGATGCAGGAAAAGAGAGAACTATGGAATGCACTGGAATATCTTCAGTGAGTCACTGTGTTCCAAGTTGCAAATGGACATAAAGAAGAACATACAATTACTGGGAGGGACCAACTAAAGTTAGCTCATGTCCTATATTTAAAGAATGGAGCTTCATTAGGCATAGTTATATACCCAGGTCCTCTTTCTTATCTGTTGGAAAGACTTATTGCTCACTGAGTTAAATTGCTGATATTTTCAGAAGTTCCTATTGAATATTTAGAATGGGAACACAGTTGCCAAAGGAATAGAGGTGAGAAGAAAATTTTCCATATAGGAAAATGAATTGAGAATTGTTCAAAATTTGAGCCATTTTGAATTCTGCACTCCATTCTAAAGTATATTCGATGGAAAAGAAAACTCATTCAGCATAGACATATTTTACTTTATGTACTAGTTGAAACATTGAATGTAAATGAATTTTTTGTTAACTGAATCATACCATAATGTACATAAGTACATTATGACAATTGTTTAATATCTTCATAGGAAGACCCTTTACAGAGAAAAGAATTTTTAAGTACTATGAATGGTAACTCCCTAATTTTCTGGACTTTATTTATTTTTTAGTGTGAATTGATATATGCTGCTTTGATTTTCTTAATTTGGAGCATATCTAAATTGATTATCTATTACTTAGACTCATCCATGAGCTTTTGCTGTTGTACTTTTCTTGGCAATCTAGAGTTATGAAGATTGGGATTATGTTGCAAGGAAAAGAACAAGACAGAACAAGTACTAAATGTTATTTTCAACAACTAAAACCAGCTTGGTCTTTTTAAGCATGGAGTTCAGTGGAGACAATTGTCTGAATGATTCAGGTCAGCTGCTTTTTGCCTGAACTTAAGACTTTTCTTTCCTATATTCAAGTACATAGATCCTCTGAAATCTATCCGTAGACTTCTTCAGGCCTATGAATTCCAAGTCAAGAATCCTTATCCCTAGAAGGACCCATGTGAATAAATTGTAATATGAGACCCCCAAAATTCTTACTAGAACTGGAAGAAAGGGATTTCAAATCTATTCCTTGAAGCCTACAAGTCCTTTTATATGGTCTTTTGTTCCTTTTAAAAAGACAGTTTGTAATAGGTTTAATAAGTCTTTATCAAAAAAAATGAGGATTTGGATAACAGAGCAAGAAAATTAGTGATATTTAAATACTCAAAAGTATCTGTGGTTTCGTGTCTTTAAGAGTTGCCTCTAAGGATTCTGATGGCAACTAAAGGTCCATTCAATCTATTATCAACTTTCCTTACAAAAAAAGGAATACCCTCTCATGATATTGGAAGGTTACCAGTAGAGCACACAGACTATCTACTTGTCATCCTTCATTCTTTCCATTTGATATCTCTTTATGTCATGGAAGATACCCTGAGTTTTTTAATGTTATGACTGTGAATTGTAACTTCTGGCTGGCAGCATACTTGAAAGACTTCTAACATGGCTCTGGCAACAGACTGAGTTTTCTTTCTTATGATCAGCCCAGCTAAGTACAGAAAGGCTCAATGCTAGTAGACTGACCAGTTGGTGATAACTGTTTAAGCTTAAGCAATCAGATTATTGATAACAATCTTAAACATATAATGTAAACTTGATACCACCATCCTAGGATGTAATCAGACAGATTCTCCTATTGTATAAGCTACTTTCTTCATTATTCCCTAGGCATATGTGAAAACTACATTCACTATTAAGTATGGAGGCAGTCCCTGCTCTCAAGAAGCTTACCTTGGAGGAAGAACAGTGCTTTACGATCAAACTCAATTGTGTAGAAAGCATGAAAAATATCATTCAGGATGCTGAATGAAAGGAGCAGAACCAGGAGCACTTTGTACACAGCAACAACCACAGTGTGCGAGGAATTTTTCTGGTAGACTTAGCCCTTCACAGCCATGCAAAGACCTAAAAAACTGAGGCAAAATGCCTTCCACAACCAGAGAAAGAACTATGGAATTGGATGACAGAAAGAAGCAGACCACTTTCTCTTGTGTTATGTTTTGTTTTTGTTTTTTTCATGGTTTCTCCCATTCATTTTAATTTTTCTATACAACATGACTAACGTGAAAATGTATTTAATAAAAATGCGTGTGTAGAACCTATATAAAATTTCATGCTGTCTTGGGGAAAGAGGAGGGAGGGAGGGAGGATAATCTAAGATATATGGAAATGATTGTAGAAAACTGAAAACAAATAAATTAATTTAAAAAAAGATAAATATCATTCAGATATTTGCTGATAATTAAAAGAAATGGCAAGGTCTTACTAATCCTTGTCTAAAGGGCTGATCAACAGGGCAGTTGTGAAGTGAGGCAGATGAAATTTGTAAAATCGTGAATATTCAGGGAAGAATATTTGAAGTAGCCACGATCATAAAAATATGTCCTGACTTCTCATTCACATATTCTCTTCTAAACAGCACTTCTTAAACTGTAGGTTGTGACCCCCTATGGGGTTGTGAAAAATTTGACAACAGTTAAAGGTTTCTGAACTGCCAATAACAAATCAAATAGAATCATAAATAAATCAAATAGAAAATCTTTTAATTAAGACACAACAGGGGAAATTTTCTTTGTCATTCTTTTTGCCCTACACACCATTCCCCGCCCCACCTAGCCATTTTTAAGATGTTTAATGCTTTTGTACTGGCTGTTACCCTCATAAAGTAACTTACATTTATGACTTTTCCAAACTTCTGCATCTCAGCTAATAGATCTCTATCCTGGATGGAAAAATTAATTAAAGCTAAAGTACTAATGTATCAGGAATGTAGCAGGGAGTAGCACTGAGAAAGAGCTGACCTCTCAGTCAGAATGATGGCTCCAAGGCTTGCTTCTCATGCTGATACTTTCTGTGTGATGTCAGACAAGTCACTTACGCTTTCAGTGCCCTCATCAACTCTCTAAGCATTGCAGGAGGGATGCCAATAAGAACTGGTAAAATTTCCTTGTCAGGACATTACTTAGTAACTTTACTGGCCCAAGTTAAAAAAGAGTATCCTAAAATGACATTTAGGGGAAAGTTAGGTGTTACAGGACCTGAAGTCAGGAAGACCTGAGTTCAAATGTGACCTCAGATATGTACTAGATGTGTGACCCTAGGCAAGTCACTTAACCCTGTTTGCCTCAGTCCTTGTATGTACAATGATTTGGAGAAGGAAATGACAAACCATTCCAGTATTTTCGCCAAGAAAATTTCTGAATGGAGTCAGACAACACTGAACAGCAACAATAAATGATATTTGCATTTTAATTTAACAGTTGCTCTAATGGTTTAACCAAAATAAAACATAAACAAATGTAATCCCCTTTTTATAAGATGATCCTTAAATGCTTCAATTCTTTCATGCCTTATCTTCTTCAGGCTAAAAATCCCTCTTCCTTCAGCTGATCCAGGTATGCCATCATTCTGAGTCCTTTCACCACTCTGGTTACCCTTTCTTTTCTGGATGAAACTTTTCACTGCTAGTTAATTACACTATTAGTTAAATACAGGAATACAAAAATTACCACATTTGGTTGGACCAATGGTCTATTTTGCTCAGTAGTTTATTTCTAATAGTAAAAGTAAGGGCCATTTTGTGGATTTGCATGGTTTGGTATATGAATCTCAACAGGTTAGATCTATGCCTGCAATATCCTTAGACAACCATGTCTCATTATGTAATTATTTTTCATGAATTTATCTATATCCTTCTTGAGACTGTTTTATTGACAGTCTATGGCACTTGATGGAAAGTATTTCCTTGAAATGCAATTGAATGAACATTTATTAAAATCCTACTATGTACAAGACATCATGATTGTGGCTAATAATACACAGATGAAAAAGACAAAGGTTTCTATGTTCTTTCAAACATCCAGGGGTACCTCTGAATTTCAGAGATATAGTGAATGAGTTTGTATCTACTCTTTTAACACCTGTTAGAGTTGCATAAACTTTGAATACAATTATCTTCACTTCTGAAGCAACTGTATGTGTGTGTGTATGTATGTGTGTTGATACATACAGACCCATATATATGTATGTATCTATGTTGCTATATAGATACATACAGACCCATATGTGTGTGTATGTTGATATATAAATATATACAGACCCATATATGTGTGTATATGGATATATAAATATATACAGACCTGTGGGTTTATGTGTGTATGTATGTGTGTGTGTGAGACACGCACTTCATAGAGAAGCAATTCAACATCCAGTGCCTTACATAGATTTTTCTACAACTCCATTTTGTCTTTCTTAAGGTTATGGATTGCAAATGCATGTAGTATTCTTGGATGGGTGAGTGGGATATAGATCCTCTGTGATTTTGTGTAATTATATTTTAACCTATGTCTGATAATTAATAATGTATTTTAAATCAGAACTTTGACAGAGGTGAGTTTCTAACTAAGCCAAAATCTCCTTAATCAGTGATTCTTGACTGATCACCGGGAGCCAATAAATATAAAGAAAAAAATAGTGAAATCTTTTCATGAGTAACAAATACCCTTGGATTAAATCTTTTAAACACAATGAATAATTATGATCAAGTGATGAGAAAGGTAAGAGCATAAGGGCATATGATCTTTGTTTTCTCATCAGCCCTATACATAAACACTTATGAATTCCCTTAAAATCCTTAAAATCTTAAAAACAAAGCCACTGTGAAATACAAGCAAATTTTATAAGTAGACACTGCGATATTCATTGACTCACTTCCGTATTGCAGACAAGTTAGATTTCTTACCTGATACTCATAGTCCGTAAAAGGCAAAAGCTCAGAATCAATAAATGAAGTGGAGGTTCCATTGTACATTAGTATTGGGCTTGATTTTCCAGGCAAAGCTGTTATTTGTCTTCTATACAATTCGTAATATAGAATTTTTCCATTTGGCTCAAGTGGCGCGGTCCATTGAAGAGAAATTTGGGGCTGGAAACCTCTTGGACTCATCTGCACTTCTAAGAGTGGTGGGGGCTGCATCTGTGGTGAAGTTTCCAGGGTCTGAATGGATGTCCAATCACTTGAAGCACATCCCAGCAACGTACAGCCTTGAACCCGTATCTCATACCTTTGGGAAAATAAATCAATACTCACTGGATAATAGCGGAATCATATAGAGAAAATGAAAATTATATATATATATATATATATATATATATATGTATACATTCTTCTATATCTATCCTCAGGTCTTTCCTGTGAACAAGAAGGCCACTTTTATTTTTTAGAAGGATCTATGAAATATTTCTTCCTACTGATTTTCAAGACAGATTTTCACCCATCTGTGTTGTTAGGCACAGGGGGATGGATTATGTGACCTCTGAAATTTTAGTCTAGTCCAAGGATCCCTGAACCCTACAGGATAGAATTTTACAGTGAATGCCATAGGAAAGCAATAAAACCTGAGGTCTCATGGAGTATATGGCAATTTCTGAAGCTCTGGGCTCAGGTTTCCACAACTAAGGCTAAATGATTCACCAGAAATATGCTCAGGTCATGAAGGAACATCATGGAGCTAAAGCTTCTGTGGTAATAAATCCCCTCACCTGATACTGAACATCTTAAACTAAACTCTCTTACACCCACACTAAGACCTTTTGGGACAAAGTTAACCTAGCCACATACTAGATTGTCAGTCATGGAAACACCTTATCACCTTCCAGTTAAACTCAACCAATCAGTCATTTTTGTCTTATACCTACTTATACTACTATTCATACCTTTCTGCCACTTGGAAAGCTTATTCACACATGATGGGGTCTCCATTCCCTCCTCCACTCCACATCAGACAACCATGGTTTTACTGGTATTTACATCCTTATCTTCAAGTATAAGTGTTTTCTTTATTTCTGATGCCTTACCTATTTTATTGTCCCTCCACCTTATGCCCTCTTTTCCTTCTCCCTTTCATCTTTTAAAATTCTTTTGGTCCTTTTCTTGCCATTTTCTTTCTTTCTCTCTCTTTTTTCTTTGCTAGGCAATTTCTGGTCACATATTCTCTTCTTTTCTTACTTCTATACCTCCTTCTCTCCAAGAGGCACTGATTACATTATAGTGGAAAGGTGGCTGGTTATGGATTTGGAAGAGGCCTGTGCCTGAATCCCAGAACCATTCTAACATTTACTAATTTTGTGCCCATAGGCAAACAATCTAATTTTTATGAACCCAGGTAAAATGAGGATAATATTGTTTGGAGCATGAAGGTAACAGAGATTATCTAATTTCACAGATGAAGAAATTGAAACCTAGAGGGATGAAGTGACTTACCCAATGTCTAACAAATGTAAATGGCAGAGGCTGCATTTGAGATGAGGTTCTTTGATTCGAGACCTAGAATTCATTCTACTAACAGTATGTTTGTGGTAAGGATCATGTGACATAATATGCTCTGCAAAACTTAAAGCATATAACTGAAGTACATAAATGATAGCAATTATTATTACCTCATTGTATTTTCCTTCCGATGCCTTTATTAGTCTTAAGATGCCCCTCCCAGTGAAAGCTCATCTCTTATAAACTCACCACCATGCTGCTAACTCAAGTCTTGACTGATACCACCTCCTTCAGTCTTCTCTCCCTTCTGATTAGAACACTGGAAGGAGGAAGACCAAATTCCTCCCAATTCCTTCATTTATAGAGGTTGCACTGGCTACACTGGGGTTCTTCCCTGTCCCCTTCCTAACTCCTTTTGTGAATTGTTTTCCTCTTTTGATTGTAAGTTCTTTGAGGACAGGGGCTATCTTTCTTTATAGTAATTGTAACCCCAGGGGTTAGCATAGTGCCTGGCACATGGTAGTTGCTTAATACATGTTTAATGGACTGGAATCAATGATAAAGATGATGATGATGATAGTTGGCATTTATACAGTACTTTTATGTTCGTAAAAGATTTTTTTCACACAAACTATCTCCCTTAACTTTTTCCTTTCCTTTCCTTTTCATCCTTTTTATTTCTATTTACTTTTCTGCCTCTTCACATAAGTTCCCTTTTCTTCCTCCCCTCCTCCTGCCCCACCTCTTTCTTCTGTCCCCTATCTAACCTACTGCACTCAGAAGTTCAGACAACACTGGGACCCTCCGGGCTTAAGAGTGATTATCAATAGTAAGTGTTGCTGTTTCCCTCCCAGCCTGCTGTCTTTCTTTTTCTTTGCCTCATTAAAGGAACCATCCAGCCGCTACATCTTAAACAAGTCTATTCAATGAAAGGGCGTTACCTCACCCTAAATGAATAGAACTAACCCTAAAGGGCCCAAGGTCTCCCAGTGCATCCTGGGCCATCTCCAGTCATCCTGATGAATATCTGGTCACTGGATTCAGATGGCTCTGGAGGAGAAGTGAGGCTGGTGACCTGCACAGCCCTCCCTCACTCCAAACAAAGTCAAGTGCAAGTCATGTCATCATTTCTCTGATGGCACAATGTCAATTTCAAGTCATGCCATCATTTCTCTGATGTCATGGTCTTCTTCCGCAACAAATTGTTATTAGATACAACAATCTACCCTAATCTGTTTTGACTTCCCTTCAAGATTCACTTTAAATCCTACCTTCTACAAATAGCCTTTTTTGGGGAAAGATTCCTAGAAAGCAAATGAGTATCCCAGGGTTTTGGAGGCAGAAGGAAAAAAATAGAATGAGCCATGAATCACTTGGTCAACTGCGAATAATATCTAAAATCCCAATAAAGTTGACTTATCTCTCTGTATTAATGAAGTTAATGATTAGCATGGATAATTAAAAAAAAAACAAATAGATACCCAAATCATTTATAGCTAGATGTGGATTTTTTTTTTTGAAGTAAATCAGTGACTTTATTGGTGTAGAAAACTCCTGGTAAAATACTTTGTCTACAAATACAAATCTACACCTGCTCTACAACTTAGAGACTTGCGTAGGACACCAAGATGTTCAGGGACTTGCTAGGGGTTATACACTCAGTATGAGACAGATACGGGAATTAAATTTCAAGTTTTCCTGACTTTCAGAGCAGCTCTCAATTTCACTGCTCTAGGCTGACTCCTATGGGATTTTTATAATTTTTTTCAACAAATTTGCCTTCCAACCCTATTGCCTAATTCTGCAACTAGGATGAGACTTTTGAACTCCTGAATCTGAAGCAGGCAAAAGCTCAGCCACAAAGCATTCGGAGCATCTTTGGAAGATACCTGCACAAGTTCTAATTACTGCTTAATATTTAATAGAGCCCTAAATAATTGTCACAAGTAGATACAAAAGACCATGAATGTTTTATTTAAACAGCACTATACATCAGAGGTAATTATAGCAAGTGTGTAATCTACACATCACTAGATTATGATAATAGCTGAATTTTACTTGAGGTGGTTGGAAATCAACACAATTTCAACCTTTAATTTTTTTTAAGTGGTTCTGTTCATTTTATTATATTTTAAGCATAAAATTCTATTTACTATTCTTCCCTCTGGGGATGTAGATTATTTAAACTGTAGGTGGGGTAAATGCTGAACTCTTATTTATGGCATGGGAATAGGAAATAGAGCTAATCTTCCTTTGTGCTGAGTTTGCTACACTCAGTAAAAGGGTTGAATAGTTTAGACAGAGGCTCCAAAAAATCAGAGCAAGTAAAGTGGTGTAATCTTTTTTGTTTTTTAAGAAGTCATAAGTAGAATATGACTGCTATAAGAAATAATGTATGCAATGAATGCAAAAAAAGTAGAAAAGATCTTCATGAATTGATTTAGCGTAACATAGAGCCAAGACAACACCACACATGATGACTACAATGATGTATGTGGAAAGAACCATACATACAATCAAGTGAACGTTACAGAATTATAAAGAGCAGGTATGACCTTATCCTTATCCCTTTGCAGAGGTAGGATAGTCACAAGTGTTGCTCACTGAAAATAGTTTTCAATGTACTGATCAGTCTCTCTCTTTTTTTGTCTTTTAAACACTATTTTATACACAGCATGACTTTCTTAGAGAAAAAGGGAAAGGATACTGGGGAGAACTTTGGTGATGTAAAAAAAATGGAAGGCATAAATCAATAAAAAACATTTTGACTAAAAGGACAAAAGAGAAGTCGTGAGATTGATCCTAGATTTATAATATGTATACCTCTCAGAACAAATTATGCTCAGGGATTTTGGGCAGAGGAGCTTCATTCTCTTAGGAAAGGCAGCTAGACCTTCAAATTTCTAGATTGTTATTGTCCTTTGTTCTTTAAGAAGACCATGACATCAGGGAAATGATGCTTTGACATGCAAGTGAATTGGATTTAAGTGAGGCAGGGCTATGCACTTGCTGGTCTCACTTTCTCCTCCCACTAGGAAAGATAGTTAATATCCAAAGAGATCTCTACAGACTAGAATCTTAGTGGTGGACTGGTGAATGTTTAACTGGCTTTCCAGATTTAAAAAAAACACATGACCCACTTTCCAGTTTAAACTACATGAGTAACATCTACTCCATCATTTTATTAAAGCTAGACAACAAACAAAACAGTAAGTCAAGCCCTGGTTTGTAGCATTTGTTGATTCTGAATGTGCAAGTACTCACTCTGAACATTTAGAAATTGTCTCTCATGAGCCAGCTCAAGCTGACTCCAGCACAACCAAGAAATATAGTAAAATGAAATAATGGATGAATGCAAATTCTGTACTTGGGTTAAAAAGACAGCTATATAACCACAAGATAAGAGACACATGGCTAAAAATAGTTTATATCACAAAGAACTGGGAATTTTTGTGGTCTGAAATCAATATGAGTTGCTAGTGTGATGTGGAATTCAAAAGCACAAATGTGGACAGAAGTGTGGATCGGACAATGTGGATGCTCATATGATTTCTAGGAGATGAGTTCCACTGAACTAGTTCACTGTTCCTGTTTGGAACAAGTCAGGAGCATCATGATTAGCTTTAGGCATCACATTTGGGGTGAGGCTGGGGGGAATCGACAAACTGGACACTATGCAAACTGGGATGATGTGAGGCCTTGGAAGCATGCTACATCAGGATCAACTGAAGGGAAACTGTGACCTTCTAGGTTCTTGGGTGGGGCCTTTTGACTGAAAGTTTTAGAGAAAAAATCCTTTCATTAAGGGTATTTGTTTTGTGAAGTTTGGATTCAGTCAAAGGGCCACATTTGAGGACCTAGAGGGCCACATGAAGCCTTGAAGGCTGCAGGATCCCCATCCCTAGTAAAGAATTCAGTTGAAGAAGCCTGAAACAGAGATTTGAGAAGATGACAGCTGTCTTCAAATATATTTTAATAGCTTATGTAAAGGGATTAGATTTCTTTGGCTTGGCTTCAGAGGCCAGAACTAGGAACAAAGGTATAAGTTTCAGAAAAGATTTCAGTTCAATATAGGAAAAAAGAAAACTTCCAAACAATTATAGTAGACTAAAAGGGGAATGAGTTCTTCCCATGGACAGCAAGTTTTTCCACCTCTGATGTGCTCCAAATTAAGGAGGAAATTTCTGCTTCAGGGATGTGTTGGATTAGGTAACTTTTGAGGTCCTTTGCTATTTGAGATGCTGTGATTGTATGGAAAGCCCTTCAGAGCTAACATTCCCTGTATAAGCCAGCATATCTCAGATATGTAATTGTTCATTCAAGTTAAGCTTAATTTAAAATTTTTAAAGGAAAACCTCAATATGTTTAAATATATATTTATAATATATATTCATATTATATATAATATATATATACAATATATACAAATATATATTTATTCTAATTACCTATTTGGTGGGGTTCAATTATTTTCAGTTGTGATCCCATTTAAGATTTTCTTAGCCAATATACTAGAGTGGTTTGCTGTTTCCTTCTCTAGCTCATTTTATAGATGAGGGAACTGAAGCAAACAGGGTTACTCTTGCCCAGGGTCACATAGCTAACAGGTATCTGAGGCCATATTTGAACTCAAGTCCCTTGCTCTACCCACTGCACCACTTAGCTGCTCTATAAAGCAGGTCAAACATTTGTCAGAAACTTTCAGATTTACAGGAGTGACTAGGCTTAGGAAAATTAGTTTCATTCCTTTACTCATCTACTAGCAGCATCATGTAGTATGTCAACAATTCCTGCAGTTAGACTGTCAAAAATCACTCTTGCAAAAATCCCATTCTTATGAGGAAATTGTCTGTCATTACACCAGTGAAGGAAGAGTATGGTTAGCTAAACAAGGGGTACCAGTGAACATAGAAGATAAAATCAAACATTTTCATTGTATAACATTTTAAGAATTTCATGAAAGTATAATCAATAACTGCTAGATTTAAAAGAAAAATAGATGTCTTTGGAAGAGAAAAGGAAAAATATCTTTGCAGCAAATACCTATGATAAAGGTTTGATATTCATGATCTATAAAGAAATAAGATTCTGCTGGAGAAGAATCTATTATGCTTTGGTTGAAATAAAAAAAAAGCAAGGAGACCACTCATGATCTCAGACAAAGAAGAAGCAAAAATAGATCCAATTAAAAGAGATAACCAGGAAAAGACATTATGCTAAAAGGCATCATAAACAATGAAATAGTATCAATATCACGATATACCAAATGGTATATCATCTAAACTTCTTAAAAGAAAAATTAAATGAGTTGCAAGAAGAAATAGACAATAAAACTATACTGAGGGAACCCTCAACTTTCCTTTCTCAGAACTAGATAAATCTAACAACAGAAAAATAAACAAGATAAAATTAAAGAGAAGAATAAAATTCTGGAAAAGTTAGATATGATAGATCTCTAGAGAAAATCAAATGGGAATATACCTTTTTCTCAGCTGTACGTGATACCCTCATAAAAACTGACCATGAATTAAGATATAAAAATCTCACAGCCAAACCCAAAAAAGCAGAAATAAGTGAATTATTTTCAGATCACAATGCAATAAAAATTATATTCCACAAAAGGCCATGGAAACACAGATTTAAAATAATTGGAAATAAAATAATCTAATCCTAAAGAATGAGTGGATCAAAGAATAAGTTACAGAAACAATTAAGAAAAAAGAATACTAAAATAATCTTCTCTTCAAAAAAAAGAAATTGAGTTCCCCAAGAAAAAAAGTGCCCTGGCCAGATAGATTCATAAGTGGATTTTCCCAGGCATTTAAAGTATAATTAATTCCAAAGTTATATAAACTATTTGGGGAAATAGGCAAAGAAGAAATCCTGCCAAATTCCTTTTATGACACAAATATGGTGCTGATACATAAACTAGGGAGAACAAAAACAGAGAAAGAAAACTATAGACCAATTTCCCTAATGAATACTGATGTAAAAATTTAAAAAATACTAGGATGGAGATTACAGGAATACATTACAGAGATACAATACTATGACAAGGCAGAATTTATACCAGGAATTCAGAGCTGGTTCAGTACTAGGAAAATTATCACCATAATTGACCATATCAGTAACAAAATCAACAAAAATCATAGGATTAGCTCCATAGATGTGGAAAAAGCTTTTCATAAAATACAGCATTCCTTCCTATTAAAAACACTAGAAAGCATATGGAGCTTTCCTTAAAATAAATAATATCTATTTAAAACCATCAACAAGCATTATCTGTAATGGGGGTGAGCAAAAATCCTTCCCAGTAAGATCTGGGGTGAAGCAAGGAAGCCCATTTGAACTACTATTACTCAATGTTGTATTACAAATGCTAGTATAGCAATAAGAGAAGAAGAAAACAGAAGGAAATAGAATAGGTAGTGAGGAAACAAAACTCACTTTTTGCATTTGATATAATGTATACTTCGAGAATCTTACTAAGCCAACTAAAAGCTACCTGAAAAAATGAGCAATTTCAGTAAAGTTGCAGAATAGAAAATAAACTCAGTTATATCATTAGCATTTCTATACATTATCAACAAAACCCAACTGGAGGAGACAGATAAATTCCAGTTAAAATAATGGCAGATCCTATAAAAATACTTGGGACTCGACATGCCAAGACAAACCCAGGAACTATATGAACACAATTACAAAACACTTTTCACATTAATAAAGTCAGATCTAAACAATTGGAGAAATATTAATTGCTCATGGGTAGGCCGGTCCAATATAATAAAAATGAAAATTCCATCTAAAATGAATTGCCATGCCATGTCAATCACACTACTATAATTATTTTATAGAGCTAAAAATAATAAAATTTTTATTTTTTATAAAATCATTAAATCTATAAATTAGAAAATGATAAATATTATAAATTTATTAAAAATTAATCTAGAAAAGCCAAAGGTCAAGAATATCAAACGAATCAACAACAAAATTGTAGCCAATATTAGAAGAAAAGCAGAATACTGGTGTCTGTGTAATTTATAAGTTTCTCTGAAAAAGGTTTTATTTCTCAAATATATAGAGAATTGAGTCAAATTTATAAGAATATCAATCATTCCCCAGTTAATAAATGATCACTGTATATGAACAAGCAGTTTTCAGAAGAAATCAAAGCTTTCTATAGTTACATAAAAATGCTTTAAATCACTATTGATTAGAGAAATGCAAATTAAAACAACTCTGAGGTAGTCTCGCACCTATCAGATTAGCAAAGATGACAGAAAAAGGGAAATGATAAATGTTGGATGGGATGCAGAAAAATTGAGACACTAATACACTGTTAGGGCTGTGAATTTCTTCAGCCATTCTGAAGAGTAATTTGGAACTATGCATAACACGTTATTAAACTGTTTTCCCTTTTAGCCCAGCAATGCCCCTACCAGTTCTGTGTCACAAAGAGGTCACAGAAAAAGGAAAAGGACCTATATGCTTAAAAATATTTATAGCAGCTCTTTTAGTGGTGGTAAAGAATTTGAAATTGAGGGGATACCCATCAGCTGAGGAATGGCTGAACAAGTTGTGGTTTAAGATTATGATGGAATGTTATTGTGCTATAAGAAATGGTGAGCAGAACCATTTCAGAAAATCCTGGGAAGACATATATAAACTGATGGAAAATGAAGTGAGCAGAACTAGGGCAACAATGTATACAGTAATGGCAACATTGTAAGGATGACCACCTGTGAAACACTTAGCTACTCAGATCAAGGCAATGATCCAAGACAATTCCAAAGGACTTACGATGAAAAATGCTATCTGCTTTCAGAGAAATAACTGATGGAGTCTGAATACAGATTAAAGCATAATTTAAAAAAATTCTTTTTCTTTTTGGTGTTTCTTTTGTGATATGTCTCATATGAAAATATCTTTTGCATGACTACGTATATATAACTATAACAAATTGTTTGCCTTCTCAAGAGAGGGGCAGGGAAGGAGGAAGGGAGGGAGGGAGAGATAGAATTTGGAACTCAATATTTAAAAAAATGTTTTTCCATATAATTTGGAAAAATAAAGTAAATTTTAAAATGAAGTAAGAAACGATGTTATAAATAACAATACAAAATGATATATAAAAATTGATAACAATATTTGAGAAAAAGCTATTCACTAATAGATAAAAAGAATATAACAGGCAATTTTCAAATTAAGGAAAGCAAAGAATCAACAACATTAAAGAATGCTCTAAATCACTAATTATCAAAAATGCAAATTAAAACAACATTGAGGTTCTAGTTACAACCAACAGATTAGTAATAATGACAAAAGCTGAAAATAGCTATTGTTTGGAGGGGCTATAGAAGAACAGGAGTTCTATAGTCACAATGGAGTTGTCAATCTAACCACTGTTGGAAAACAATTTGGAAATGCACTCCAAAAAAACACTAAACTCTACCTATTACTTAATCCAGTGATGCTGCTATTAAATTATTCCAAAGAGGTCAAAGCCTGAGGACCAGAGAGCCAGCTGGGAAAACAATTCATACATCAGTTGCGATATTATAAAAGGGAAACAACATCGAAGTACTTCAGGCACTGTAGATATACAAATATATTTGATCCTCACAATGCCCTGGGGAGGTAGGTACTATTATTTTCCTCATTTTATAGTTGAAGAAACTGAGGCAGAGATTTTTTAAAGTGACTTTATAGGGTCACAAAGCTAGCAAATGTCTCAGACTGGATTTTAACTAGTTAACTGAATCCAGGCCCAGTCCTCTCTCTACTGCACCAACTAAAAGAGGTAGATGTCAGACTTAAGTATCAGTCTTCTAAAGTCAGCTATGTGGCACCATAGATCCCCTGTACCTGGTACATAATTGTACATAGGTATTTAAAAACTATTGCAATTGCTGAATTGAAATCTATTTCCTTCCATACACTAGTTGCTTTATCACTGAACCTGACTGGCCACCCTGTCACTCATTTCTTAACCAAGTCTTATTGGTATCCTATTCAAGAAATAATGTGTAACTATGAGAATTGGAAACCTGAGTGCCACACAATCATTGCTTTCAAATTGTGGTGCTGGAGATTTTTGAGAGTCCCTTTGACAGCAAGGAGATCAAATCAGTCAATAGTTAAAGAAATTAATTTAGACTATTCACTGGAAGGTCAAATGCTGAAGCTTAAAGACTTTGGCCATGTAATAATAAGATAGGACTCATTAGGAAAGAACCTGATGTTGGAAAAGATTGAAGGCAAAAGGAAAAGGGAACAGCAGAGTATGAGATAGATAGATAGGATCATGGAAACAATGAACATGAACTTGGACAGATTTTGGGAGATGGTGGAACACAGAAGGGCCTAGTGTGCTATAGTCTATGGAGTCATGAAGAATCAGACAAAACTGAGCAACTGAGCAAAAACAATTCAAGACACAAAGAACTAGATACCTACCTGTGATAGGGTTTTAATTGGGTTACCACGAATGACCGTCCAGCAAAAGAACTGTGAGTTATGTTAATGTGTATGGATTTTGCCTCTGTTTCAGTTGGATCCCATACTCGGAGGGTATAGTTGATGATATCACCATTGGTCTTTAGAGGAGGACTCCAGTTCACTTCAATCTCTTGAGAATTCCATGCCTGTAACTCTGGAGGTGACATCCCAGATGGTGCAGAGGGGTTTGTTCTGACTTTAACCAGTGGACTAGAGGTGCTGCCTTGGCTATTACTGGCAGTCACTGTGTATCCATACTCCTTGCCTGAGGAAAGTCTAAAATCATGGTAGCGAGTTTCTGGACCAGTATAGATAACCTCTCTATCTCTCCTAACCTCGTAACTTATTATTTGCCCATTTGGATTGGCAGGAGATTGCCAGGTAATTTCTACTGACTCTGAACCTGTGGCTTGTAACACTGGGGATCCCATATTTTGTGGTGGAGCCTCCATTGTTCTGGCAGATTTGGCTTCACTAGATGCACAGCCTCCATTAGTACAGGCTGTTAATATGAAATCATACTCAGTGTGTGGCTGCAGGTAGGAAACCACCAAAGACAGGTTCTGGCCAGCCTGGTATTCTTTATCATCAAACCTCAGGAAATAGTTGATGACTTCTCCATTGGGTATTGGAGGAGGTGACCAAGACACATTTATCTGAGTGGCACTGAGAGACCAAAGAGAGGGTGGATTGACCAGAGCGGGGGCTGCCTCAGGAGTCTGGATGGTGGAGGCTTGACTTGTTGAGCAGCCTTCGGCTGTGCAAGCTATCACTGCATAGCTGTACTCAGAGTAAGGAAGCAGTTCATCATCAGTATAATTAAAAGTCTCAGCATCAAAGCTGAAAGGATAGAGTGCTTCATTTCTTTGAAGTCGATAGGAATGGATGATCCCATTAGGCTGTTCTGGAGGGGCCCAAGAAATCATCAGTCTCAGAGGTTTTAAAGATTCAAGGACCAAACCAGGTGGCAAAAGACCCTCTGGTGGGGCTTGTTTTGTCTTCACCACAGACCAAGGGCTATCAGTGTGACCTGCTGAATTCCAAGCACGGATTTTATATTCATACAAAGTCCAAGGTTGTAAACCTTTGTCATTATACACAAATGTATTCCTTTCAGTGTTATATTCTGTGAAAACAATTTTCTCATCTGCTTGAGTTGTCCTGTTCCCTTCAGCGTTTCCCTTGAAGCATCTGTGAATCACTTCATAGTGAATTATTTTTCCATTTGGATTAATTGGCTCAGACCAACTCAGTTCAATGCTTGTTGCCCCCACAGACTGGATTGTGGGAGCCAACTGAGATGTGGGAGGGGCTTCAGCTGTCCAGAGACCCTGAGGTGCAGAGAGAGTACAGCCTGCCATGGTGCAGGCCTCCAGGGTCAATGTGTAGGAAGTAAAAGGTTCAAGGCGTCTGAAAAGAAACTGACGAGACAAGCCGGTATATTCCAGGTTACCGTCACTGAAGACGTTATATGCCTGAAAGGAGATATAATAAGAGAATGATTGTAAAATGTACAAATGACTTCTTATTGTGTGTTTTTTAATCCTTTACTTTTGTTTTCTTTCTCCTCCTGACATTTGCCTGGTGACCTGAAGGGTAGATTGTATCTTTCCATAAGTGGGGAATGATTGGCAATGTCTATTCTAGAAAGGAAGTTCTCTAAAGGGAGAACAGTGTTTAAAAAATAAAATAATGAACAATCACTGAACCAGCTTTCAAAACACTATTTGATGACCTAAAAGCAAGAAGTATTAAGTCTGATTCTCTGACTCAAAGCTGCATTTTGAGTTCACCCAATAATCAGCAAAGGGAAAATTACGAACTGGCTGTTCTTATCAGTGCTGGATCAGGACCTGGAATCAGGAAGACCTGAGTTCAAATGCAGTCTTGGACACTTACTAGCTGTGTGACCCTGGATAAGTCACCCACTCTTTCTCACTTTAGTTGTAAAATGGGGATAATAATATCTACCTCTCAGAATTACTATGAGGACCAAAAAATATAATGCACAATTAGCACAATGCCTGGAACACAGTGGTTGCTTAAAAACTATTTCCTTCCTTCAAAACCAGAGGATCAAAATGGATTTGCACACTACTGCTTCCTCCTATTCCTCTTTAAGTGAACAGCACCGATAATTAACCCAACCTATCATCTCCAAGAAATCTCTGGGAGGTAGAATCATGGTATCTAACTCTCTGCTATGCCACTTCTCATGGATGCAGTAAAGAAGGGTGGCATGCAATAGCCATGTTTAGGTTATTAATTTCTAAAATCCATTTTCTTCTAGAAGCATGTATTAGCCATGTCTGGAATAGATAACTGTGATGGGAGATTCAGATTATTTTTCTCTCTCTTCTATAGCTAAGTGGCTCTAGAGAGAACAGTGGTATGCCTTGAGATGCTAGCAGGGGAAAACAGTATATGATGAAAGAGTTAATTCCACAGTTTTCAGTTCATGACATAAAGGGTCATCTTAGAACGGTATAGTGAGAGGAGGTGGGACAAAGGAGACATGGACACAGGAGAGTCTTGGGTTTTATTCTTAACTCTGACGCTTGCTAGTTCATCACAGGTAAATCTCTTAGACTCTCTAAGTATTTCATTATCTGCAAAATAGGGAAAATAATACTTTTTTTCTCTTCCTCATAGCGTTGTGAAAAAAGAAAATTAAAATTAAAATAAAGTGCTAAATACACGAGCTATAGTTATTCATTTCAACATTAATTCTATGACTCTATGAGAAAACAGTACCTTAATCACACCATTGGTTCTAATAGGCTCTGACCACTGAAGTAACAAGGCACGCCCATTCTCTTTCCTTTCCACTGTAAAGTTGCTCAGCCCACTTGGGGAAGATTCTAAGGTGCAGACAGGAGTCCATGGGCTTGACACTTCTCCTGCGTGGTTGATAGCCACAATGCCAATGTGATAGTTCGTGAATGGTTCTAACCCAAAAAGGTGAGCCTGATGTCTTGTTCCCTGGAATAGAAATAGATAATTAATGATGCTCCTTTTGGAAATTGGGGATCGTCATCTGAAGGTCATTCACTGACTGATATCATCTAGCAAAAGTACACAAGGGAACAGTAGTCATTTCATTATCATCATTAAGAAGCAATGTTTATTGAATATCCCTTGTGGATATGAGAGAGGGCTATGTGGCACAGGGAATTTAGAAAGCATGGAGTAAACAAGGCTCTTGCTTTTATTTAAAAAAAACTTACGGGATAGAAATACTAGCAAAGTGCTGTATCAGACCAATAGTTTATCCAGCCAACAGTTTATTCACAACTTTGACCTAGGTAAACTTTGTAAGCATGTGGCACACTGGCCCTCCAGGTCATCCTTAAAAGTTAGGGATATCCCTAACTCTTCTTTAAAAATCTAAATTATAGGCAAAAGAATAAGCAGAGATGATTCTATTTGCTTCTAGCCTGGCCCATGGTAGCCATCATCCAAGGGAATCAAACCCTGTGCAGATGGGCCCACTATCACCACTCTCACAGGAGGACTTTGACCCCCCCCCCTTTTTTTGAGGAAAAATCTGCAGATGTCTCTGCCATCATCTGCCATAGTCATGCTGCAGCTGCTGCTTCATGTATCCTGTGAAGAGCCCACTATTTTCTTATTCTCCCCCCAATTCTGCTTTTTCCCCTTTCAGGAAATCTCAAAAACTCCAATTGTTAAGAGAAAAAACTCTGAACTCCAGTCATGAGCTTAGATTCAGCTCCTCCCAAATTGAGATTCCTTGGGACCTAACTTTCCTACGAAAACTTTACACTATGTCAGTTAGTTACACATGCCAAAAAAGGGAAAACAACACAAACCAAAAAACCCACTGTCCCCCTGTCTTCAAGGAGCTCACATTTAAATGGGCAAGACAACATGGTGATCTTTAAGGGGAGCAACTAGTAGAAAACAGGCCCCCTGTCTCCCACCTTATTCCACCTGCTTCCATCAGGTATGCCCAAGAACTCGGGGAATATCAATCTCTCCCTTCATCCTTCCTCTCTTTCTCCACTACCAGCCATTACCCAGGGGAGCAATCCTTGTGGAAATATGACTGCAGCTTCCTCTTCAGGTGCTGTAGGCCTGATTTCTCACTAGCCACAGCTGTTGAAAACCCGGAAAAGAAAGTTCTGCCCATTGAAGTCCTTAGCACTTTGAAATGATTCAACATCAGAAAGAAATATGATTTTATTTTTATCATTTGAAATGACATTAAAGAAGATGCATTACAATCCATTTTGTCTCTGGACCCTGAGGACTGCTTTGTCTTTCCATCTGACTTACCACCTAAACCTGCAATATGTATTGTTTCCCTCTATTAGTATATGAGCTCCTAAAGAAGAGGGATTGGCTTGCTTCTCTGTTTATAACCTCAGTGCTTAGCACATTTCTTTATAAAGAGTAACCACTTAACAAATGCTTTTTAATTCATTCATTCATTCAGTCATTCATTTATTGATGAGGAGGGTCTATGGGTTTCACTCCATCAAAATGCGTATATCACCATGCCCTATAACGTATGCACATATACACTCATGCCTTGTTTAAAGGACACAGATATCTCTTGGTTGTTTTTCAGTAACTCCACGATAACTGGCTGATTGGAACTCAGAAGGAATCTCATCAAAGGTGCACTCTTCTCTATGATCTATGTGTGTGTGTGTGTGTGTGTGTGTGCTCATCCTTCATTGCCAAAGAAGACCATGCCATCAGAGAAATAATGACATGAGTAGCACTTGACTTTGTTTTGAGTGAGGGAGGGCTGTGCAGGTCACCAGCCTCACTTCTCCTCTAGAGCCATCTGAATCCAGTGACCAGATATTCATCAGGATAACTGGAGATGACCCAGGATGAGGTATTTGGGTTAAGTGACTTGCCTAAGGTCACACAGCTAGTGAGTGTTAAATGTCTGAGGAGAGATTTGAACTCAGATCCTCCGGATTCCTGCACTGGTGCTCTATCCACTGCACCACCCAGTTGCCCTTCTGTGATCTATAGGAGAGAGCTCAGATTAGCCTGGCCTTTTTGCTTTTTTTCTTTTTCTTGTTCAGAAGATAAATATCTGTCCTCTAGACAGGAGGCTGGGGGTACACAGATGCTGTCCCTGAACTTCGGCCATATATTTTTACAGGAAGGCAAGATAACTGATGGATAACTGATGATATTTAAACTGAAGAGCCAAGTAATTGGCAGGCCTATCACAAATGGATCAATTTTCACTTATAGGTCTATGAATGCATGCTATCTATACACATATATATGTGTATGTCTATTTGTTTATGTACATATATGTACAGTTTCAGATAAAATACTTAAGGATGTCATAACTAAGTTAATGATGTACACAGTTATGATATATGAGATTAGTTTGGGATTTCTGGAGGTTTAAGTGTGCTGAGTGGAGGTCATCATTTGTCCTGATCTTGTGGGGGGCATTCTTTTATAGGATTGGGTACAAATGGAGCTTTGTCACAGGGTGTCAAAATGCATGGGCTTCTTCCTACTTTGGAGGGCACACTTCCTCATGGGTGACTGACAACTCCATATCCTACTTAACAGTCCTAACCACTTTGCCTCCTGTCACTGTAATACCCCTCTCCTGGGTCATACCTTGCCCCTCAAATGCCATGGGAGTGAGGGATGGACTCCCTAGAGGAGCAACTCCTTTCCAATGCAACTGCACCCTCATATTGCCACAGGCACAGTTACTGCTAGTTACAGCTTTAAATAGGAGCAACATCTGGCTAAAAATATGTGTGTCTATATTTTACCTTAAGGTGATTCTCCTTAGCTTAGAGATATATGGTATAACAATTTGTCCAAATGATTTACAATAAAAGGTACATCAAAGCAAAGTGAACCATTTTTCCACCAGGTTGATTTAGGTAAAACTACAGAATACCATTTCTACATACTTAGGGGTTTGAATTATTGTTTGCATGTTTCTTATTTAGCTATTAAACACAGGTAGAGAAAAATACAATTTTCTTTATGTAGCAAAAATTTGTGAAGCCAATTTCCCTGTTTCAATAAGTCTGATTAAACTGTTAAATGCCAACCCCTGGAATTCTTTAATATTTAAACGTTTGCTAAGCAACCAGACTCTGCAACAAATTTTACAGAAATATTAATTTCTCTTTTTTTAAATATTAAAAGTTAGATGATAAATATTTAAATAGTTATTTCTCCACAACACTGGATTGGTCTTTTAGATAAATACAGCACAGAGCTGGAATGACCATAATGAATATTAAATGTGAAGATGCCACAAGTCCCGATTACAAACATACTTTTCTGATAAACGATTCGTTTTCTGTGAAACAGGGCAAACATGGGCAAGATTAATAATGCAAAAAAGTATAATTCTTTGTTAGGACTATTCAGTAATTGGTGCCAAAAAAGCATAAGCTCTGATACAAATAGTAATCACCTCTAACAGATTATATATAAAAAAGGGTTGGCTGCTAGGGGACATTTAGAGATATCTTTTGTCATAAGAAACATGAAAAGCATGTGGGCCATAAAGCAAAAACATATGTATATTGTCAATAGCAGCACCTGCTCAATTACAGTTTATTTCAGGGCTGAGAATTTCATTCAGCCCCTAGATGGCAATACTATCAAACACTTTTTGTAACATGAGTACTTAATGATTAACAGCCTGCATTCACTCATCCAACATACTCAAGGCAACCATTAAAAAAATAACAAAACTGATTTCATTATAGATTCTTTTAATAAACATTTATGGCTTAGATCCTTGAAAGTAGAAGCCTTCCAACTGCCCTGGCCCCAACCTTCCACACCACCTACTGCAAAATTATGAACTGCAAGTTACGCCACAGGATGCAAGTTTAAGTTCATGTCTGGCTTTGAGATTTGGCGCTGAAATTATTCTGGCATAAAATACAATTGCAATCAGCTCTTCTGTTGATTTGTGTTTATATTTTTCATTTTTATGGGGCTATTGTGATTTTAAAATAAAACTTCTCAAAATTCAAAATGTATATTAAAAAAATACAATTCCTGAAATAAAATATTTATTTCTTGAAAGTTACACAAAAACACACTTTTGTTAAAGGATCACCTACTCTTCCACAATACAATTTTAAGTTTTACACTTAAATAATAACTTCGTATTGTTTTTTTTAGCCAACTGCATGTAAAATGCAGGCCAGTGGCAATTTTGTAAAAAAGAAATAACAAAAATATTTTGCTGAGTATGGACTGTTATAGAGGTAACAGGGCATCCCATGTAAATGGAACTCTTGACATAATCCCAGTGAAAGAGAAGAGGAGGTTTTATTTCGAATTAAATTAGATTGGTTTTCACAAAATTACAAAAAGGCTAGCTGAAAAGTAGGGGAAAAAAATCCGTTTCACCACTGGTCACTTCATCTATATCACATCAGATAACAGAGTTTGACTGATTCCTTCAAGTGATTGATTTTCCTTTTAAAACTGACCCGGCATTTTAGCACATAAAAGTATTATCATAGCCTTTCTTTTACAGTGATATTTTGCATATCTGCTTCCGTTCTTCCTCCCCTGGAAACTATGATACAATAAAAGTTGATATTTACCCTTCCTATTTTTTTAAAATTATGATTTTCCAGCATGACAATTTTCAAACTCTAATATCTCCTCCAACTTCTTTTCTTTCTCTCCATGACTGTTAGTTATCCCTGCTTTACCTCCTTCCTTTCTTCCATCCCATCTTTTCAATGAAGTTCTTATGTACAATATTCTTTCTTCCTCAAGTCTTTTTATCCTCCACCCTATCACTCTATACTTGTCCTACTTTTCTCTCTTTGCCCATCCTGTATCTTTATTCTGGATTTTTTTTGTTCTGAGACAAAATACAGTCCCTGTTAACCTAAGCTGTCACATTTGTTTGACAGTCCATCAGAGGACAGGCACTAGAAAATAATGATTGAAAAGGAAAAAAGGTAGTGTTACTTTAATAAGCTGGGACTATTTAGTTTTCATCAATTTAATCTCTTCACCAAGCTTAGCTTTCTTTTCATTTGCTTCTGTTTTGAACTTCTACACTCAAGAGTCAAATAAGTTAGGGGATCAAATCAGCTTACCATTTCATGAAGTGAAAAGGCATCAGGATATGGCCAATTGTTTGATAGGGAGGGATTCTCCTGCAACTTAGGCCTCTGTGCTAGCCTCCCAGCCCTGCTCCTGGGGACAGCTGTGACTACTTGGAGTCTTAAGCAGTGTGACAATTTTACATCATCTGCTCTGATTGCTTTTGACGACTAGAAGTGCCCCAAAGGTGGCCATGGGGTCAAGAGGTTTTTGTAGGTTGAAAATGATCAAAAATTAGCATTGATCTGTAGGTGTCAATAAAAGGCTGCTCAGGCAGACTCCCTGAACAAATGTTTAAACTGCATAAACCCACATACCCTAGTCATCTTTGGATCTATTGATCTGATGATCCAGCAGTTTCTAGAGCTTTTACTCTGGGCTTTGTAGTATATTTGAGGAGAGGCCACCTTCCTCAACACTTAGGATCCTAGGGACGATTCTACTTTTGTTAAATGTAATGAAATGGTGAGACAATATCATCCTCCATGGTCAGCAGGGGGAGCACTGTTTACACACACACACACACACACACACACACACACACACACACTCCTCCCTCCAAATAGGTGTAGATATACGTACATATACACACGTGTGCTTATATACATATATGTGCATATATACATATGCAAGTATATTTATATGCATATGTGTGTGTGTGTGTGTGTGTGTGTGTGTGTGTGTGTGTGTGTGTGTGTGTGTGGTTTTTCATATTGGAAAACCCAACCATTTTGAATTGACTTGTCTTTAAACTGTAGAGTAAAGCATTTCTTTCAGTTTGGATTTCACTTACAATCCTCCCTTCCCTCGGGATCCTCATTGTGTGAGTGAGTTTTGGCTTATAAATCCTGAATGCCTGACTGGGCTCCCTTTGACTTCTTGGTTACAGTGAGTGCCAAAGACCCAGGGTATAACTCACATGAAATGTCTCTTTTTTTGTCTAGAGGGAGTTTGGGAGGAACCAAGGGTTAAATACAACCAATTCACTCATCCCTCAGTTGGCCTGGTAAGGAAACTTTTGCTTTATTTTATAGGGAATAATATTTCCCATTGGCACAATGAGACATTGGGGAACTAACTGTGGACAAAAGCCTAGATTTTGACTTTAGGATAGAAAATTAAACCATATGAAACTGGAGTAGAGTTCACTTACACTGATCTCAAAGATCATGCACTGAATAGGCCACATTCAGTCACTTACCTTGGTTTTTGGATAGTATCAGAAATTTTAATGATCTTAAAATATTGGCAAATAAATAATACATAGTTCTCTCATAGACAACAGGGTGGTGGCCCAACAGTTTGAGATATTACTGCAATGGATTTATTTCTCCTCCTCATTCATAAAGTTAGTTTTAAAATGATAGTAAAATATCTATACCTAGTGTTTCTTTATCTTAAAACATTCAACTATTTTTTACTTTGGAGAAAATAATCCCCATTTGTAGATCACAATTTTCCATTGTGATCTAGGCTTCTACTTAACAAAGAAACACATTCCATTTTCCCGTTCTGTAAAGTTTTACATAACCTCAGAGTTTTCACTGGTGTGGCCTATACTTCCTTTCCCAATGCTTTTGCCTGCCAAACTTATAATCATACTCATCCCTGTCTCCCCCTCCTACCTATATCCCTAAGCTGGCAGAACAAAGTCTCACTGCAGCAAACATACTCAAAGTTACTACATAAACATAGATTCCCACAAAATGTCACCAAAAGCTAGGAGAAAATAGAGGAAAATATCCCTTATGCACACTGCTAGAGGTCTCTAGGTCTAATGAATACTACACATGTGCTAAGTGTATGCTGGGCTAACATTCAAAAATAGTAAAACTACCAATATCAGGAGGGAGAGTCAAAGTAGTCATGGAGACAGTCAATTCACATCATGTACTGAATACTAGCTATACATAACAAATTGTACTAGAAACTCTGGAAAGATACAAAGGAAAAGGTGGCATCTAATATTGCACTAAAAGTTCTAGGCCCAGTTCTGTCTTTCTTTAGGCGGGTGACTTTGGTCAAGTTATATCACTTTTGGGCATCAGTTTTCTTTTCTGTAGAAAGAGGATGTTACTTTAATCATTCATTTATGTATTCAGCAAGAACTATTAAGCATTTGCTATATGCCAGGTACTATGCTGCATATTGGGAATAGAGAGGAAAAAAATAATCCCTGCCTTCAGAGAGCTTACATTCTATTTAGGGGAAAATTTTGTATAAAATTAAATAAATAAAAATCTATATACTAATCAATAGGAAAGCTGAGGGACCAGATCTGTGATTTTACTGGCACTGAGAAATCTTGATGAAGAAACTCTAAACAAATGGAAATTGGCACCTTGCCTTCAATTTCTAGTGCTAGAGGAGCCTGGGCCACATAGGGATGAAGTGATCCAACCAAGATCATATAACCAGCTAGCTTTTAAGTTTGGACTCAAACCCAGGTTTTCCTAACTCCAAGACTGGCTTTTCTCCATTGTGCCACACTATCTCAATAAAAAATAAATAGTAGTTTTTTAGAGAGGGGAAGACAATAGTGATTTGGGGACTGAGAAAGGTCTTTTATAGAAGAGGGAATGTGAACTAAATTAGGGATTCTCAGAGGTGTAAGTAAAGAGGAAATATATTGCCATGGGAGACAGTCAGTGAAAGAGTATAGAAATAAGAGAGGAAATATTATATGTAAGGAGCAGGGAATTTTGACTGGCATATGAAAGGGAGTAATGTGTGCTAAGCCTGGAAATTTAGGTTGGAGCCACATGGTTCAAAAAACCAAATCTTCAAGAAAATAGAAGGTTACTGAAATTTCAAGCAAAAGAGTGAAAGGGTGAGACCCTTGCTTTAGGAATACCACTTTAGCATATATTTTTATACAGAGCATAACTTCCTTGAGGGTAGAGATTTTTTTTTTCTTTGTAACTTAAACACCTAACAGTGCACAGAATATAGAAGGCAGTTAGTAAATGCTTGTTGACTGGAGATGGATTGGAGAAGGGAGATAAAGAAATCAAATAGGAGGCTACCGAAATAGCATGGGTGAGGTGTGATTAATGATCTCCAGGATCTCTTCTTGTCCTACAAGGATGTGTTATACTATATGAAAAATGTGATTTCTGCCATTAAGAAGCTTGTACTCTAATGGAAGGGTTCATGCCACATCTCTTATATATGACCTCTCCTTTCCACTCAAAGAGTCAACATACCAATTCATGTTCACATCACCCCTTTGCCTGGACTATTACAGTGACCTTCTCTTTACTCTCCTTGCCTTGAACCTCACCCTGTTCCAATCCACCCTTATACCAAATTTTTAAAGTGATTTTCCTGAAAGGTGGATCTCACCATGGCATTCCCCTTCTCTACAAAATCCAGTGTTCCCCTTCTTGCCTCAAGGGTTAAATATATACTCTTCTGTCAGATACGCAAACACATATATAAACACATATCCATACACACACATATAATCTTCAAAATCTGGCCCATTCTTGTCTTTCTAGGATTCTTTTCTTGTTTACTCCCCTCCTAGGATGCTGTGATCAAATAGAACCTATTGTCTGCTTTGTACATATAATGCTCCATCTTCCATCCCTGCTCCTTTGCAATGGGTTTTCCCCATGTCTAGAATGCATTCACTTCACTTCTGTCTGTTGGAATCTCTGGGTTTTCTACAAGACTCAAGATTGAATATTACTACATAAAACCTTCTCTGGTTCTCCTAAATTCGAACACAATCTCTCCCAAAACGCCTTGTACTAATTTTTGCATATGTTCTCTATATGCTTATATATTTATGAATTGTCTCCTCCAATAGCATGTAAGGTGCTTAAGGGTAGAAATTGCTTGCTTTCTAATTTGTATTACTAATATTCAGAATGTTGTTGTTGGGTCATTTTTTTTTCAGTCATATCTGATGCTTCATGACCCCATTTAGAATTTTCTTGGCAAAAACACTAGAGCCTAATGACTATAGTAATCTACCATATGAGAAATCCAAAGACACCAAGTTCTGTGATAAGAACTTGCTATATGAAAGAAACTGCTGGGAAAACTGAAAAATAGTATGGCAGGGACTGGGCATAGAACAACATTTTACACCATATACCAAAATTAAGTAAAAATGAATACACAATTTAGATACAAGGGTTGATAGAGAAAGGAATAATTTACCTGTTAGATTTATGGAGAATGAAAAAATTTATGATCAAATTAGAGATAGAGAACATTATGAAATGCAAAATGGGCAATTTTGATTACATTAAATTGAAAAGTTTTTGTACAAACAAAGCCAATGGAACCAAGATTGGGAGGAAAACAGAAAAGTGGGAAAGAATTTTTACAACCAGTATCTCTGATAAAAGCCTCATTTTAAAAATATTTAGAGAAATGAGTCAAATTTATTAGATACAAGTCATTCCCCAACTAATAAATGATCAAAGGATATGAATAGGCAGTTCTGAGATGAAGAAATTAAAGCTATCTATGATCATATGAAAAAATGCTCTAAATCACTACAGATTAGAGAAATTCAAATCAAACAACTTTGAAGTACCACATCACACCTATCAGATTGGCTAATATGATAAAACAGGAAAATTATAAATGATGGAGAAGATGTGGGAAAATTGGAACACTAATGCATCGTTGGTGGAGTTGTGAACTGATCCAGCCATTCTGGAGAGCAATTTGGAACTATGTCCAAAGGGCTATAAAAATGTGCATACTCTTTGACCTTGCAATACTATTTCTAGGGCTGTATATCCTAAAGACATCATACAAATGGGAAAAGGACCCACATGCACAAAAATATTTATAGCAGCTCTTTGTGTGGTCACCGAGATTTGGGAATTGAGGGGATGTCCATCAACTGGGGAATGGCTGAATGTAATAGAATACTATTGTGCTATAAGAAGTGATGTACAGGTGGACTTCAGAAAAACCTGGAAAGATTTTGTGTGAACTGACACTGAGTGAAGTGAGCAAAACCAAGGGAACTTTGTACATAGTAACAGTCACATTGTACAATGACTAACTTTGTTACACTTAGTTCTTCTGAACAATGCAAGGGTCTAAGACAATTCCAATAGACTCATGAAAGAAAATGCTATCCACATACAGAGAAAGAATTATGGAGTCTGAATGTAAATCGAAGCAGACTATTTGATTTCTCTTTTTTCTTTCTTGTGGTTCTTCCCTTTCATGCTAATTCTTCTTTATAACATGACTAATCTGAATGTATATTTAATAAGAATGTGTATTAGAACCTATATCAGTTTGCATGCCATCTTGTGGAGGGGGAAGGGAAGGAGGCAGAAAAAATTTAAAACTGAAAAGCTTATGGAAATGAATGTTGAAAACTAAAAGCAAATTAATTAATAAAAAAAA
Organism: Bettongia penicillata ogilbyi; assembly: GCA_023548195.1. NCBI lineage: Eukaryota > Metazoa > Chordata > Mammalia > Diprotodontia > Potoroidae > Bettongia > Bettongia penicillata. Next base: position 664,701 of record JAJHZJ010000579.1, on the reverse strand, counting down.
TACTAGAGTGGTTGGCCATTTCCTTCACTAGCTCATTTTACAGATGAGGAAACTGAAGCAAACATATTAAGTGACTTGCCCAGGGTCACACAGTTAGTAAGTATTTGCAACTTGATTTGAACTCATAAAGAATAGTCTTCCTGACTCCAGCCCAGCACTCTATCTACTATGCCACCTGGCTGCCCCACCTAGAATACGGTAGGTACTTAATAAGGACTTATTGACTGATAGTGACATTTAAATTAAAGATCACTCAATTCAATTTGTTAAATATTTTAATAAGTTGGTATTTAATAAATTTTTGGCAAGTTAATATTGTTAAATATTTACTTTATCTCAACTCACTATACAGAGAAATACAGAACTAGAAGCCAATTGTTCATTCAGTCCTGAAAAAGGTATCTATTAAATAATTTTAAATATGTAGGGCTGAGTATTTTCTTTTGGGGAAAAAATAAGTAAGGGAACAGGGAGAACTGCCATGTTCTTGATGAGAAAGGGGTTATTAGAGGAAAGCCTATAATTCTCTAGAAGGTGGCAGAGATGTATAACTCTATAGTTTCTCTCTACTCCATAAGCATCCTAAGTAACATTGCTCGAATCAATGTAAGCCTGTCATAAAATCATTAATACATGATAACTGATCTTCTCTTTAATGCTAGGCACCTCTCCCTAACATTGTTTTACCATTTGCCTGTTCCCTTTAATGCTAACTTACCCCATAACACAATATCATATTTTTTTTTGTAGAATAATTCCAAATCAACAATAGACTTTCAGTAAGTAGCTACTGTTACAGAATATTATTCTAGGTGCTAGAATATATCCAAAGATTAGATCAGTATAGTGCAGACCCTCATGGAGTTTACTGTTAACTATGGAGATAAAACACATATACAGAGGTAACTGTATAACATTCCCAGATAAATTCATTAAAAAGGTGTAAAACAGTTATGTGAGATCTAAGTGTAGATGATCATTACTGAAGGAGGTATTAGAAAAGGCTTCAGAAAGGCTTTAGAACTGAAGTTAGGCTTAATAATCAAAGCAGGAATTGTACTGGACAAGAAGATAAAGGCATTCCAAGCTAAAGGAATAGTGTGAGCAAAGGTATGGAGGAAGGAAAATACAAGAAGTCCTTGGGAATGAGAGATAGTACAGAATAATTAAAATAGCTCAGATTTTTTTATGACTTGCAAAGCATTTTCCTTAGAGTAGAATTATAAAGTAGTGATGAATAAATAGGTATAGAATACACATATATGCATTTTTTCCTTCTTTTTTTCACTGTGACCTACAAACTATGCATGTCCCTCTATGATTTACATAACTTTACTAAAAGAAAGGAGAGGGAAAGGACATTTGTGGGAGAAATACTGAGAAAGCAACCCATAAACTCAGTCAGGACAGGTGACATGTTCTGTTTCCAGTTATCTAATGTGCAGGATAGTCAACATGTTCTGTTTCCCACTATCTAATTCACACAATACAGATCAAAGGATTCCATTTAGTCAATTAACATTTATTCCATAGCCCTGTGCTTAGTGCTGAGGATCCAAAAAGGGAAAAGAGACAATTCCTGCCCTCAAGAAGTTCACAATCTAATAGAAGAGATAAATAAATGAATGTATGCAAATAAGTTATGATCAGGATGAATAGGGAAAAAATTGAAAGAGAGATGTCAGTAGAATTAAGAGGGGTTGGGGAAAGTTTCATATAGAAGATGGGATTTTAGTTGGGACTTACAGGAAGATATGGAAGCCAGGAGTCAAAGATGAGGAGATAGAGAGCACTCCAGGTTTGGAGGATAGCCAGAGGAAAAATGTCCAAAACTGATAAATGAAATATCTTATTAATGAAACAGCAAGGAGGCTCACTAGATCAAAGAGTATATGATGGAAAGTAAAGTATAAGAAGAAAGAAAAGGTAGGAAGAAGCTAGGTTATGAATAGCTTTGAATGCCAAACATAGCTTTGTATTTGTTCTTGGAGGCCATAGGAAGCCACTGCAGTTGATTGAATGGGGAGAAGGAATGACATGGTTGTACTTGCTTTAGGACTTCAAGGTTGATAGCTAGGAAACTCTGACAAATGTTTGGTGATTATGGTGCAAATATTGCCTAGTTATGATTTTGCTGGCAGAAATCTTGATTATAGTTATTCAGTTTTAATTTACTTACTTATTCATCTATCGTTTAATCATCATCATCATCATCATCATCATCATAAGATAGTGGTTAATCATTTAACACAAGAGACATTGCTTTGAAATGGCACAGTTGGTCAAGATCAGATATTCAGTTAGGTGTGAAAAAATCCTCATAGCTGAAACTATGAAAGGTCTCCAGGCATATCTAGGAACAGACATCAGAACTTGTATTGAAACTTTCAACATGGAAAGGATAACTTGAAGAAGAAAAAGTCATGCTACCTTCTATTGAACAGAGATGTATTTGGAGCACACAGCTAAGCAGACAGATTTGAACTTAGGACCAAGAGAAGACATGATGAAGACAATCCAGGATTGGACCTTCGAGCTTGCAATGACATCAGTTTTCTATGAGATTGAATCCCTTAGGACTCAGTAAGGGAGATTATCTGAAAAACTTTATAGATTCTAAGTTTATAGTTTCTCTTTTGATGAAAGATCTTAATCTTGCTTTGGAAGGGCAGAAGAGAAGCCAGGAAAGAAATTTATCTATCTAGGAGGAGAATGTAGAGGTACTGAAAGGAGGAACCATGCCTATCAGTGAACTGTTGTGCTGACAACTCTTTGACACTGGAGATCACAAAGGACATCACAGTTTGCATTCCTGAGTTTTGAATTACCCTGGACTCATGCACCTTCCTGACATGGTTTTATAATTTTGGGTTCACTTTTTCTCAATAACACTTTCAGTCAGTCAAGAAATATTTTAAGTACCTTTTATGTGTCAGGCAGTATGCTAAGTGCTGGGTATTCAGTAAGACTCAAAAACAGTCCCTGCCTCTGAGGAGTATACAGTTTTACTTGTGCATTGGTGGGCAAGTATATCTCAGGTTTATTAGTGGAATGTTATGTTTTTAATTATCATTGTTTTACCTTCTTGAGTAAATGTCTCTGATTAGGAGGTAATGGTGTCATCTTGACTGATTGTGATATACGAAATACCAGAAATAGAACTGTATTTACTCCATCAGAGTTAGTCTCTGTTCAGCATTTAAAACTCTTTGCATTTTGACTGCAATCTTTCTTTCCAGACAATTGTACATTACTCCTTCTCGTATTTTATGGTCCATGGAACACTCCATCTTCCATCTCTCAGGCTATTTATATGTCTGGAATGTGTTTACTTCTCTGTTTATTCTAGTCTCTAGTTTCCCTCAGGGCTCAGCTCAGAGGCTACCTAGGCCTTTTCTGATCTTACCACATACTGGTACCTGGCTCCCACCTCCATTACCAATTATCTTGTATTTATTTTATGATTACAAATATATTCTTCTCTGGATAGAATGTAAGCTCCTTAAAGACAGAGACTATTTCAATATTTTTCTCTGTACCATAGCACTGGGTAGCATATTGCCTGGGACATAGTAATCATTTAAGAAATGTTTGTGGCTTAGTCTCTCTAGGCTTTACTTTTCTCATCTATAAAATGCCAGATCCACATTCAATGATTTCTAAGTCCATTTTCAACAGTAATGTTCCTTTATTACATATTGTGAGTAACCAGGAAAAAAATCATAAAATGGGAAGTTGTAAAAGCTGTGACTTCAGAATAACGTGAGTTTTAATTAATAATTCATATATAATTAACAGAGATGATATAGTATCTGATATATTATACATAATATAAGATTTAAATGTAATTACTAAAAGGCAAGAGATATATGTTTTCTGGTAGCAATGGAACCAGCAATATAATGAAGAAACAGATTTTCCACAAAGGAAAAATGAATTGCTAGTCATGGGCTGCAATTTCAAAAGGCACAGAGATTTAGGCACTGTACAATTCTAACTGGTGCAACTCAAAACTTTCTTGAAGAAAAGTTTCAGTTTAATGAAGGAATGTCACTCCTCACTCCGTCAAAACATTTGTATTTCATAATGTGAGTCAACGGGAAAACTGGATTCACTTTGTGAAACATTTCTTTACTGCCAGCTTTGCTGAAACAAACTAATCTATAAGACAAGGCACATGCTATTTGTTAAATTAAAATTTTAATTATGATGATACAAATATAAGAAAAAAGAAGACTTTGAAAAACTGTCATATTTTATTAAAGCAAGAGAATAAAAAATTAAATTTGCTATTATGCTTCAATTTTAATGTAACTCTTGACTTGAAAGGCTAATTGTATGGGACTCTCTCCTCAGTGGTGGAGATTTATACTTTCAGTGCCTGAGTACTGCTGTCAGTTTGATGTAAGTGCCCCTAAGAGTAAGAAAAATAGATGGAATAGCCAAGTTAGAGACTGGTCCTACTGAGAACCATCATGATGATAAATTTGAAAGGGAGGGCAGAAGGGTACAGTGTGTATCTTCATGGTCTTGTCACATAAGAAGGCAAGATGTACTGGCAAACCATAAAATTGTCAATATCCTACCTGCTGCAAACACTTCTGTGAAGATGGCACTGACCACTAAAGCAGGCAAAAAATGAGTGAGCATGAAATGAACTGAAGCTATGAACTCTCATTTTGTGCCAGTACTAAATCATAACAAAGCTGGAAAGTGGTCTTGCCATTTAGGGTATGGGCTTCAGATTGCTTTTTGTCAAAACTCCCTTCAGATTCATGTCACATAGCTAATTATTTTAGACCAATGCAAAGCAATTGTAAGAAATTCATCATTAAGCCTGGATTAGATGAAACTAAAACTGAAGCCAGAGTTAATAAAATCTGAAGTAGAAAAATAGAAGAATTTGTGGTTGTCAAAATCTTTGCTTTACCCAAATTCCCAAAATACTATTTAATAAAAAAAATGGGTGACAAAAATGTTGATGTCGTAACTGATTTTAAAAAAGGAGATAGCCACACTTGGATGGGAATTTTGAAAATCCTTTTTTGAATTAATAGTATGATTTAAATTATAACAAAAATAGACATTTTTAAAAAGCTAGCATTTGCTGTAACCATGATAAACAAGTATATTTTCCCACAATAGTGACATAAAGTGTGAAAATATTTTAGGACTTACATACAATTATATATGTGGCAGCAGCTGTCTTGGTAAGTGAGAGAACTGAGGGGATTAGAATAGTAAGTGGTAAGGGGAATTGAGTGAACCATTCTGACTCCATCTTGTGATTTAATTCTGTAGTTAACTCAATTCCCTTTCTATTCAGTAATGAGTCTGGTTCAATTTCGATCTTGTGAGAAAATTTTATTCAATTGTGGGAATTGTGAGAGGACTTGTTGCATTGTTTGAACCTACCTTTGCATTGCTAGGAAACTGGACCACCTCTGTTTGCTACTTAGAAACTCTTACCAAAAAATCTAGGTTATGCTGACCAGAAACCCAGTCCAATCCAAAGAGTGATGCAAGTTTTTCACAATTAAACATCTCAAGCAACCCATACGTCTTAGCTGAAAACTAGTCCCATACTGGCCAATCAGTTATTATTTCCATGCTCCTTTGATTGAATACAGATATTTGTGGGGAGTGGGGACACCTATTTTTCTGAATTTGAGGAATTGTATCTGTTCACTCTCCCTGTCCCAATTTGGAAGGTTCTTAATCTTTCCTCCAATTAGAAATCAGATTACCTAATTTTGTATCTTTGTTAATTATTTTCTTCTAATTAATTAGTCTTATTTGATTGTTGCTGCTGTTTGGTCATTTCAGTCATGTCTGACTCTTCGTTGTCCCATGTGGTGTATTCTTGGCAAGGATACTGGAGTGGTTTGCCATTTCCTTCTCCAAGTCATTTTACGGATGAAGAAACTAAAGCAAAGAGGGTTAAATGATTTACCCATGGTGACACAGCTAGAAAATATCCAAGATCAAATTTGAACTCAGGTCTTCCTAACTCCAGGTTTGGCATTCTATCCACTGTGCCTTTTTGTTGCTCCCCAAATCTGGGAGTTTTAATGGACTTTAAGCTTAATATGAGTAAACAGTATTCTCTGTTCAGTCATATCGAACTCTTCATGGCTTCATTTTGGGTTTTCTTGGTAAAGATATTGGAGTGTGTCTTACCATGTCCTTCTCCAATTAATTTTACTGACAAGGAACTGAAAATAAGCAGGGTTAAGTGACTTGCCCAGGATCATACACCTAGTAAATATCTGAGGCCAGATTGGGACTTAGAAATATGAGTCTTCCTGACTTCAGGCCTTATTTATTGTTTTTAATGTATAAAATCAGTCTCCTCTTTTATTTAGTGTCCAGTACCAAAGCTGAGGAAGGCAACTGGTCCAGATTTGTTGGACCATTGACATGCATTGCTTAATAAATCAATATGCTCAGAAACTTGGAACCTTTTTCCTCAGGTATTTCATTTTTTACCTGCCACATAAGAATCAGAACAAGAAAGATGAAACTGTCAGGGAATATTCTTAAGAACCAGCTTCCATCACTACCATGGCAGAAGCAATGATGTAGCTAGTGATAATTTGTAAAGTGATACTGGATTTTTATTTATTTATTTATACAAAATCTAGATGGAATATGCAATAGAGTGCTTGAATACTGTATTACCCGATTAAATCAAGAAGAAACATATTGAATGAAATCTGGAAAACAAAAGCATATTACAAGTTCAAGATTCCCTGATCGGTAACTGAAATCAAAGGTCATGAGAGCAAAATGTTACAAGAGGCAAATCAGCAAAAAATAACAAAATAGACAATCCAACATTAATAAAAACTCTATTGCCAAGGCTTGAGAAGCAAAGAAACAGATTATAGCAATCTACTGTTTAATAAACTCAAAGACTTCAGCTTCTGGGGTTAGAACTTACTATTTGAGAAAAACTGCTGGGAAAACTGGAAAATAGTATGGCAGAAACTGGGCACAAACCAACACCTGACACCACATACCAAAATAAAGTCAGAACGGGTACATGGTTTAGATATAAAGACTGACACTATAAACAGATTAGGGGAGCAAGAAATAGTTTATCTGTCACATTTATGGAGAACAGAGAAATTTATGAGCAAACAAAAGATAAAGAACATTATGAAATGAAAAATAGATAATTTTGACTATGTTAAATTGAAAAGTTTTTGTACAAACAAAGCCAATGGAAAATTACAGGGAAGCAGAAAATTGGGAAAGAATTTTAAAAACCAGTATCTCTGATAAAGGCCTCATTTCTAAAATATGTAGAGAACTGAGTCAAATTTATAAGAATATAAGTCATTCTCCAACTGATAAATGGTCAAAGACTATGAACAGGCAAGTTTCAGAGGAAGAAATTGAAGCTACCTATTGTGTGTGTGTGTTCGTCCTTTGTTGCTGAAGAGGACATACCATCAGAGAAATAATGACATGACTTGCACTTGACTTTGTTTTGAGTGAGGAGGACTGTGCAGGTTCTCCTCCAGAGCCATCTGAATCCAGTGACCAGATATTCATCAGGATGACTACAGATGACCCAGGATGAGGCAATTGAGGTTAAGTGACTTGCCCAAGTTCACACAGTTAGTGAGTGTCAGGTGTCTGAGGTGAGATTTGAACTCAGGTCCTCCTGACTCCTGCACTGTTGCTCTATCCACTGCACCACCTAGCTGCCCCTCAAAGCTATCTATTATCATATGAAAAAATGCTCTAAATCTCTATGGATTAGAGAGATGTGAATCAAAACAACTCTGAGGTACTATATCACACATCAGATTGGCTAACATGACAAAACAGGAAATGATAAATGTTGGAGAAGTTGTGGAAAAACTGGAACACATTCATTGTAGGTGGAGTTGTGAGCTGATCCAACCATTCTGGAGAGCAGTTTGGAACTATGCCCAAAGGGCTATAAAAATGTGCATACCCTTTGACCCAGCCTACTTCTAGGGCCGTGTCCTAAAGAGATCATAAAAATGTGAAAAGGCTATACATGTACAAAAATATTTATAGCAGCTCTCTATGTGGTGGGCAAGAACTGGAAATTGAAGGGATGCCCATAAGTTGGGGGAATAATTGAATAAATTGTGGTATATAAATATAATGAAATACTATTGTGCTATAAGAAAATGTGCAAGTGGACTTCAGAAAAACCTGGAAAGACTTTGTATAACTGATGCTGAGTGAAGTGAGCAGAACCAGGAGAACACTGTACACAGTAATAGTCACAGTCTGTGATGACTGATTTTGATACTTTGCCCTTTTCTGCAATGCAAGGACCTAAAATAATTTCAAAGTACTCATGTTGGAAAATGTCATCCACATCCACAGAAAGAACTATGGAGTCTGAATGTAGGGTGAAGCAGACTATTTTCATTTTTATTTTGTTTTGCCTTTTCTTTCTCATGGTTTCTGCCATTTGTTATAATTCTTCTGTAAAACGTGACTGATGTGAAAATATGTTTAATAGGAATGTTCATGTAAAGTCTACATCAGATTGCAGGCTGCCTTGGGGAGGTAGGGGGAGGGGGGAAATTCAAAACTTCCTGAAATAAATGTTGAAAACTAAAAAACAAAAAAGCAAAGAAATTAGAGGAAAATTTGTTTTATAATCAATGGTTTCCACACTTTTTTGATTTTATATATATATATATATATGTAAATGGTTTTTGAGTATGACTACATGTGTTATATACATATACCTGGTTTGTAGCTTTTCTGGCTAAAAAAGTAGAACTCAAGGATATGTAGTTCAAATGGGAAGAAGTAACTCATTGGGTTGCTTTCTAAATCATGATATTAATTTCTAAGATTCCACCATCAATTTTGAAAAGAAATTCATTGGAATTTGATGAAAAAAACTTCAGTTTCCCTAATGTCAGTGATATGAAACTGATATGAAAGTGTTGCATTGTTATATTATCAGAACATTAGATAAAGCATCCACTAGAAGCCTCCATTTGGAAGATTTTTAAACAGGTTAGAAAATTCTGATTACATGTTTTCAAAGTGTGCTGATATTAGGTTAAAAAATAGGTGACATTTCATTTTCTGGAACAAAATCACATAGTGTTGGAAATATTTCCAAATATCTATTTTAAAATGTTCTCTATAGCATGAGATTTTTTTTTTTTTTTTGAGAGAGTACTTTTTCACTCAATGTTAAAACAACACCTTTGGTTGATGCCTTTGGTGATGACACATAGGCAACTTACAGATAACATCAAAAACCTTTTTCTGATTGGTGAGTGGTGAAAAGATATGAACAATTCTCATTAGAAAAACTGTCAACTATTAAGAGCAATTTGAAAGACTGTTCAAAATTACTAACAGTGCAAGAAATATGACTTAAAACATCTCCTAGGTTTAAATTCAACCCCAACAAATTGGCAAAAGGGGAATAATCCATGTCAGAAAGAAGACAGGAACAACAAGAAAACTTTGTGCAAGGTGAATTGATTCATTTATTCTGTAAAGAAATTTGGAATTATGGTATGTTAATACCGTGACTAAAATGATCACACTCTTTGCTCCAGAGGTCCTATTTCTAGGGTATTGCCCAAAGAGGTCAAAGATAGAAAGATCCAATACATTTTAAAATACTTGTTCTTTTACTATACTCTTTCCATTTGATTATAGCCTTTTTTTGTATCTCTAGTAATTAGCACAATGCCTGACACATAATATTCCCTTAATAAGTGCTTATTGACTTAATGACTTTACCTTCTAAAGATTATATATAATAACTGTCTCTGCCTAAAGATGCACTAATTATTTTTTGACAAAGTGACTAAAAGATTTGATGAACTTAAAGATCTATATAAGGAACTCAAATTACTGGACTTTTCTGGGATGACATAATCACTAGTGCAATACTAATTGATATTTTTAAAAAAACATATTTATTCTGTTCGCCTTAATTTAAAGTTATTTAAAAATGGTTGATAGCTTTTGCTTTTATATCATCTTCACTTCCCATCATATCCTTCACCTCCCCCCCATACCCAGCGAACCATTCTTATAACAACGAATAAATGAAAAAGAAAGAAGAAAAAAGCAATTCAGCACAACTAAACAACCCAGGAATCAATCTGATACTGTACGCAATGTTCCATATCCATAGTCATTCATTTATGAAAATAGTAGGTTATTTTCTGATCTCTTCTTCTAGGTTAAGGTTGGTTATAATAATTACACAGCATTCACTTTCATTTTGCTGTTTTTCTTTCCGTCTATGTTATTGTAGACATTGTATACTTTTTTCCTTGGTTTTACTGCTTCCCTCTGCATCTGTTCATATATGACTTTTCATGCCTTCCTGAACTCTTTATGTTCTATTTCTTAGAGTGTAGTAATATCCTATCACTTTCATGTACCGTGTAATGCTTTTAGCAGTTCCCTAATCAAGGGTACCTACTTTGTTTATAATTCTATGCCATAAAAATTAAAGTGAGTATATATATATATATATATATATATATATATATGTCATATATTGGGCATATATTTGTTTATAATTCTCTGCCATAAAAAAGTGAATATATATATATATATATATATATATATATGTCATATATTGGGTAAATAGGAGTTAATCTCAAAAGGAAGGCACTAGCACCACAGGAGGCCTCAGACTTAAATTGCATCTTGACAGTGGTCAGGGAAACCAAGTGATAAGGGTGAAGAGGAGGGCATTCCAAGCCTCAGGGATATCTCCTCATAATGGAGAGTCAGGGTGTCATGTGGGAGGAACATCAAATAGGAGAACGATATTATCAAGGTTTTTGCTTTAGGAAAATCCCTTTGACAGCTGTAGGTAGGATGGATTGAAAAGGGGACAGATGTGAAACCAGTTAGGAAGGTACTGAGATAGTTTAGCTAGGAAGTGATGAGATTCTAAACTAGGGTGGTAGCTGTCAGAGTAGAGAGAGGGGCAGGAGATTTTGTGGAGGTGATTAGGTATAGGGTGTGAGGATTCAAAGTTTACACCCAGGCTTCAAATCTGGGTAATCATATGGAGGGTGGTACCAAGGACAGAAACAGGAAAATTCAGAAGATAGTAGAATTTGGCAGGAAAGATATGTGAATCAGATCATTATCTGCTCATGCTTGCTCATCCCATGAAGCTAAGTCTCAACACAAAAACAAAGTATGCACATGGATGACTCTTATTGGCCATTTCTCTAGAACTCAGAGTTATAGCAGTGTGCCAGCCACTATGAAGTGGTTTAAAGAGGGAGCCAGAGTGTAGGCATGCTGGGGTCAGGGAAAGGATCTCCCCAGTGATTCCTTAGAAGTTGCTGTGGGTATATAGGTAACAGTTAGGTTATAACTACCTTGAGGGGACAGTGATGGTTGGTACAAAAAAGGAGAGAGAGGTAACTTGCTTCAGCAGTGGGAAAAAGTATTGTAGAAGAGTGTTTGTCAACAGTAAGTGAAGGGGATAATAAGTTTGTGTTGGAGAGAAACCATGTGATAATGGCATTCTCAGAGAGGATTGGTTGGTTACACAAACCTGTGGATCCACCCTACATCCCCCACCATGGAGACATCCCTATAGTTGCAAGAAATTTAACAAAATAAAAATTGCATTTTAAAAACAAATACTAAGTTTGCACAATATTAATTTAATACTGAAAAGCACCTAGATGGTGCAGTGAATTACAAAGCCCAGACCAGCAGCACCACATCAGTTAGTCTGACCAATCACTCGTATTTCAACCTGGCAGTCAAGGGTTCTCTGAATATATGTGATCACAAAGTTTGCATAGATGCTGAAGCTTTTTTGCTGGTCAATGATAACATGATCACTACTAGAAAAATGGAATCTGTACAGGGACTGTGTTTGATCTGAGGAAGCTAGTGGAACTTGGAAAGCACTTAGAGGAGTTCCAGATTAATGATTTTGACCACAATTTCTGTCTGAAGGATACGTAAGAGAAGCATTTTTGTGCAAGGGTCTACCATCCCCCCACTGAATGGAAGTTAGAAGTATTCACAACTCAGCTTGGGGTTCAGTTTTACACTGCCAGTTTCCTAGATGGATTACTGAAGGAAATGTTTGTGTACCCCAAACACTCAGTTTTTTGCCTTGAGACCCAGAAATGGGCAGATGCAGTCAACAAGGCATGTTTTCCTTGTGTACTCCTCCATCCAGTTGAAGAATATAGCCACACTACTTGGTTCAGTTTTTCTGTGGCTTAAGGAGGTCCACACTGGCCCTACCAGATGAAGAATACTGACAATGGAAATACAGCTAAAGCCTCTTTGGCAACTGAGGTCCTAGGTTTCCTCTTCATAAAAGGGGAGGTGTATATTTCAAGGAGTTAAAAGAAATCAACTGAGTTGAAGGAATCGCAATGATAGATTCTAGATTAATTAGTCAGATTCTTAAATACTGGTAGTCTTCTAAAATGACTAACTCCAGGTTATGCTTAGAAGTCGGCTCTGTTCCCTATGCTAATGAAGGCAGCAAGAAATAATAAGGAACACCATTCACTACAACCCAAAGTCCTTCCCTGTAGACTAGGTGGAAGTACCTGTGGGTATTAGTACTCTGAGGTCCAGGGACAGAGAAGGCAATTGTTGGTGTCCCATCATCATTTATATTTCTTTCTTTTCCTTTCCTTTTCCCCCTCTTTTTTATTTCTTCTCTCCCTATGCATAAGGGCATTTTTTGTGGAACTCTAGGTAGTTTCTGACTCCTTTTCTGGCTATTTCATCCTTTCCCCGCCACTTGCCCTTCATAAAAATTGCTTTCAAGTAGCAGAGACCTGAGTAAGAGACATGAGGTACTTGTATATTGTATCATTTGCCTTTAATATGGTGGGGTTGATTGGTTTAACCCAACCCTCTAAGGCCAGTCAAACTTGAAAGTGTGTAGCATCTTCCTCTGTAGTCCACTTTAGTATGAATGAATTACACTAAACTCAAAACTTAATGGAGATGACCTGTTGGAAGTAAACTAGGATATTCAATGCTACCTGTAAGTCTGGCTGCCAGAAACCTTATTTTTTAGAACAACAGTTGCCAGAATTTGTAGTGTGTTAATGATCTTTAAAATATTAGAAATACCAAATGGCTTTGTTATGCACTCATGCCCATTCTGAATCAAAGAAAATTCTGCAGGTGGAAAAGGAAAAAAAAAGTTTCCTTTAGAGGAAGTCTTCTTCCATTCCTTGATATAGACAAATTTTCTTTCCATAATTGTTCCTAAAAAGACTTGTGAAGAGCTTTTCACCATTGATTTAGTACAGCCTGAACTCTAACTTGTACTTTAGAGATAAGAGTAATATCTTGATTTTAGTGTGAAGCTTACCTTTGGGACTGAAAGATGGTCTGATGATGTTCTAGGAAAGTCAGATTTGGGGGACCCCAATAGAATACCCTCAGGCAAACTACTCTGCAATTTTCTGATTTCACTTGAGCAGTTCACTTGCACCCTAAATAAATCACCTAAGGCAATTTGCCAACAACTCTAAAAGATGTGGATGACTCTATTTAGAGATTGGGAAACACAGCAAGGCAGCGTGGTATATGGTATTGAATTATTGCCTAAAAAAACATTAGTATAATAGGATTATTTCAGATTTTCTCTTTTCCTTGGATTTTTCAGTTAATATTGGAATTAAAATAAAGCATTGAGTCAAGCAGCTTAGTACAAAACAAATTATGCCAGGTTCAGCATTGAGGGCTCCTACATGGAACAGCTATTGACTCAAGCATATTAATTTTACAAATCCTCTGCTTTCAGATTGTTATCTATTGATTATCTGTTTTTATTTGCATTTTAAATGAATAAACAAAAATAAATGACTATAGTTTAGTCACTACTTCTTAAAAGAAGATGTGTTCAGGCTGAGGGAACTTCATTAAAACAATAAAATGATAAAAATAATAAATTAAATTTTCCTCCAACATCTATAACTTATGTTTCTTCTTTTCCACTGATCTAAAACAAGGATCAGATATGATCAATGCTAGTCATTTTGATAGGACAACAGATATGGTCTTTTCTTTTGCAAAAATAAAAGAAGAAAAAGAAATTTTTTAAAAAAGAGGATTTATGTGAGAACACATTAATACATGTGTTATAAAATCAGCACTCTGATTGCATTCTAATAATGATTTCAGGAAGCTAGGTGGTACAGTGGATACATTGGTAGTCCTGAAGTCAGGAAGACTCATCTTCCCAGTTCACAACTGGTCTCAGACACTAGTCATGTGATCTTGGACAAGTCACTTAACCCTTTTTGCCTTAGTTTCTTGATCTATAAAATGAACTGGAGAAGCAAATGGTAAACACTGCAGCATCATTACCAAGAAAACCCTAAATGGGAGTCACAAAGAATTGGATAGGACTGAAATGACTGGGCAACAAGAAGATAATTTTTTTTTTTTTGCCCAATTCTTATTAATTGCATGGGGTAGATAAATATACCCTAATGTTAGTAGATAGACAAGACCTCTTCATTCCTCACTCGTGGGGGCATTATCTCTATGTATACTATCTTCTGGGTGGAACTTTTCCAGATTCCCTCAACTGCTAGTGTCTTCCCTCCTAGACTTCTGTGTATTTAACTACTTTGTAAATACCTGTATTTATTTACTTTATATTTATACTACATATACCTGTATATGTATTGGTTTTCTCTCCCAGTGGAATGTAAGCTTCTTGTGAGTATGTATTGCTTTATACTTATATCCCCTTCAGCTAGAACAGTGCCTGGAATGTTGCAAGTGCTTTAAAAAAATAAATTCATTGATTTGTCCCATATACATCAGGGTCAAACATCCTCTGGTTAATGTCCATAGCATGACTGATAAGTTCAAGAACAGTAGGTCTTGTTTAGCTTTCACTTTTTAAGATGAATAGTTAAATGAGTAGTTCAGCAAGAAGCTTCAATTTAATTCAACAAATATTTATTAATAATTTACTACATATAAGGTACTATAACAAGACTGGAGAGCAGACAATAAGTAGCAATGGTCCTAAGCAACTAACTTTCTCCTGGGAGGGGAAATAACATATAAACCCTCAGACTCTAAAACCAGCTCTCTTTCCACAACATCATTCTGCGTGTTCTAGTACAAATGGAATTCTACTCCTCTCTGTTAAAATGGGATAGACTAATTCTAACTATCTATACTGCAGATGGTTCAGGGAAAAATGGGATGGCCTACAGTTTATAATGATCATATTCAAGCTATTGAGAGAGAACCAGGTGACTAAGATGGTAAAGCAGTTTAACATCAAGGCCTATAAGGATAGATTGAAGGAATTGGGGGTGGTTAGCCTATATAAAAGTTTTATTTAAATATCTTAAATATGGTAGGGGGAGAAAACTTGTTATTCTTGAACACATTGGATAAATTTATAATTTATAGAGACGAATATTTCATAATTTGTAGAGAGGACTCTAGGTAGGACAATGGATAGAGAGCTAGATTTGGAGCTGGAAAAAACACTTGAATTGAAATTCAGCCTGAGACTACTTGCTGTGTTGACTTGTGGCAAGTCATTTCAACTCTGCCTTGGTTTCTGTACCTGTAAAATGGAGCTATTAATAGCAAAAATCTTTCAAGATTCTTATGAGGATAAAATAAAATAAGATTTTTAAAGAACTTTGAAAATCTCAAAGTGCTGTATGTTAGCCATTAGTATTAAATTTTATTATTAGCCTATAAATAATGGATAGAAATCAACATATGGCAGATTTTAACTTTCTATTAAAAAATAAAAAAATCTCTTGAAAGAGCTATTCAGTAATAGAATGGGCTGCCTCTGGAGGTGGTCAGTGTCCTCCGCTGAAAGATTTCAAGCAAAAGTTAAATGACTACTTGTTGTATATGTTGTTTAGAGATTTCTGTTCATGGATGAGTTGGTTTAGATGGGTGATGAGGTCCCTTTCTACTTCAAGATTCTGTAATTTGAGAGAAAAGAGAGTGTTGAAAACTGAGAGGATCAGGGAAGAATTTAAAGTAGATTCTTTGAAGGAAGATAAGGATGCTGAGAGAGTTGAGGAGGGAGTGCATGTTAGACATAGAGGACAACTTTTAAAAGATGTGCAGAAGTGGTAGATGAAGTTGACCAAGCTTGGGAAATAGCTCATAGTACAGATTGCCTGAGACACAGTATATTCCAGAAAGGGAAGTAATGTGAAATAAAATAGGAAATGTAGAATGCAGCTAGACTGTGAAGATATTAAATGCCAGGCTAAAGTAATAGCGGGCCATCAAAGTGTTTGAGTAGAGCAGGGGCAGAGAACAATCAAATCAAGCTTCTGCTTTGGTTTACAATCATCAGTAAAGGGAAATGTATGTTGAATCTGGCACCCTAATGCCAATCTACAGTCCCAGTCCACAATGACCTTTCACCACTTGGAATTTCCACATGGTAGTCTGTACAAGTATGAAACACTGATTTTGTTCAAGGATTGTATCCCCAGCTTGACCTTATGTTACACAAGTATAGTTGCAATGTTTACTTCTACTCCAACAGCTTTAATACCCCTTTAGCACCTAATGTAGCATTGAGGTTAGTGGAATGGGGGAAGCATGGCATTCCAGGAAGAGGGAAAAGCATGAAAAAAGGAGATAGGCATAAGTGTGGTATGGAATTCAGAATTTACAAAATTCAAACATGAAATATAAAACATTTCCCTGTGCTAATCTTGTGCAGACAGATGCTCTCATTTAAAATATTAGTTCTGCAAAAAGAAGACTAAACAGAAGCACAATTCACAAATTTCCTAATTGTTCTTCAAATATTAAAAACTTTAGTCAGAGTCCTGTCTTTGGCCACTGATAGTTGGTGCAGACTCCACAAGGGGAACAACTGAGGCACAGCATGGAAGAATTAGGTACCACACATAATGTGATAAGTTTTTCATTCCATGCTTATCTTGCAGGCAACTCCTCTGGGATAGAAAGTTTACACTGACATCAAGACAGAGTTTGGTTTATCTGGGTCATGAAAGCCTGCACTTTGGAATCAAAGGTGAAACCCTACCTAACAATATATTCTTTTCTTCAATTCTATTCCATTCAAAGGCATTTATTTAGCACCTGCTAATGTTCCAAGCACTATGCTAGATACTTAGGCAGCTAAGTAGGAAAGGTTCTTTTCCTGAAATCAAGAATACTGTTTCACCCACAATCAGCTGAGTGATCCCAGGCATGTCACAACCTATTTTGTCTGCACAATGGCAATACTACTACTTACCTTCTAGGGTTGCTGTGAAGATAAAAATGCAGTAATATTTGCAAAGTGCTTCACAAACCTTCAAATTCTATGTAAATCTTAACTATTATTATTATTAATTAAGATATAAAGACAAAATGAAAAAAGTGCCTCTACAGAGTTGGGGAAAATGAATGCAAAATATCAAAAAGTAAATACAATGTAATCTCTAAACCTACTGAAGGTTGGACAGGCACAGGGTAATTTCTATCTTTGCTCTGCATAAAAGAACATATAATTAGAAATATAGAAATCAATACTAGGGGAGAGGAGAGGAAGACCAAAAGTAATGGATGAAGCTTGTTACTTAAACGTTATTAGTTATTCCAGCACATGTTTATAAATAGATGCTGCTGAGTTAAGGAAAAATGGGAAAGAAAAACCTGAATTTTCACTTCATTTAAAAAAATTCTTTCCCATATTTATGAATAATTCCTCCTAGCTTCCATGGAAGTAAAATACTAGCTTTTTCACCATATTGTCAAAAAATCTTTAGTAAGTAAAAGACTTTGAAAGCATCTCTTAAGTTAGTGGTACCCCAAAACTTTACCTCTGATATTCTGATCTTTGATAATTAATAATAATAATAGCTAACATTACATAAGGATTTTACTCTTATAAAATAATTTACACATATATCTTATTTGACCTTCACAACCACCCTATAAGGTAACTATTATTATTTTCCTCATTTTATATATGAGGGAACTGAGTTGTGGAAAAGTTAACTGATTCAGATACCTGGAGGATAAAAGTGAGGGTGGTGGGGGTGGAGCCAACATGGTGGAGTAAAAGCATGGACCTGCTTAAGCTCTACACCCAAACCCTTGCAAATACCTGTAAAAAATGACTCTAAACAAATTCTGCAGCTGCAGAAGCCAAAGAATGACAGAGTGAAGCAAATCTCCAGCCCAAGACAGCTGGAAGGTCTACAGGAAGCATCTATTGCACTGTGCTGGGAGTGGAGTAGAACTCAGCGCAATCTCTCCTTGGCTTGGGCCATGGCAGCACAGACAGGGCCAGAGCAGGCCTCAGAGGAGTCAATCACTGGTACCAGTGGAAGTTTCCGTACAATTCACAAATGCCAAAGACAACATGGATAATCACTGGAAAAACTCTGTTGAACCTGACTGGGGGAAGGGAAGAGATTGGTTGGGGTGTGGCCTCAGCCTCAGGGAGGAGGAGGAGGTAGTGCCTGCATGGGCAGTGAAGGAAGCAGAAGCAACAGCAGCAGTAACTTCCAGAACTCTGGGCCCATAGACTGTGGGGTACCTAGTGGCTTATAAAAAAACTCCTGAAGCCTGGGACAGATACCCACCTACACCCACACCTCTACTGGAAACAGAGTCCTACCTTGACAAAGAGTTAGAAAGTCAAGTACTTGTTTGGGAAGATGAACAAACAGAGAAAAAAAAGATTATAGAATCTTACTTTAGTGACAAACATACAACCAGAGAAAACAAAGTCAAAGCTTCTACATCAAAAGACTTCAAGAAAAATATGAATTGGTCTCAGGCCATGGAAAAGCTCAAAAAGCATTTTGAAAATCAAGTAAGAGAAGAGGGGAAAAATTGGGAAGGGAAATGAGAGCGATACAAGAAAATCATGAAAAATGAGTCAATGGCTTGCCAAAGGAGACCCCAAAACACACTGAAGAAACTAACACTTTAAAAAATACACTAACTCAAATGGAAAAAGAGGTCCAAAAAGCCAATGAGGAGAAGAATGCCTTAAAAAGCAGGACTGGTCAAATGGAAAAGGAGGTCCAAAAGTTCACTGAAGAAAATAATTCCCTCAAAATTAGAATGAGCAGATGGAAGCTGATGACTTTATGAGAAACCAAGAACCAAAGAATGAAAAAAAAAATAGAAGATATGAAATATCTCATTGAAAAAACCACTGACCTGGAAAATAGATCCAGGAGAGATAATTTAAAAATTATTGGACTACCTAAAAATCATGATGATAAAAAGAGCCTAGACATCATCTTTTAAGAAATTATATTCTAGAACCAGAGGGCAAAACAGAAATGGAAAGAATCCATTGATTGCCTCCCAAAAGACATCCCAAAAGGAAAACTCCTAGAAATATTGCAGCCAAATTCCAGAGTTTCCAGGTCAAGCAGAAAATATTGCAAGCAGCCAGAAATAAATAATTCAAGTATTGTGGAAATACAATAAGGATAACACAGGATCTGGTAGCTTCTACACTAAAGGATCAAAGGGCTTGAGATATGACATTCCAGAGGTCAGAGGAGCAAGGATTTAAACCAAAAATCACCTATCCAGCAAAACTGAGTATAATACTTGAGGGGAAACAATGAAATTTCAATGAAATAGAGGACTTTTAAGCATTCTTGCTGAAAAGACCAGACCTGAACAGAAAATTTGATTTTCAGATATAAGAATCAAGAGAATCACGAAAAGGTAAACAAGAAAGAAAAATCATAAGGAACTCATTAAAGTTGAACTGTTTACATTCCTACATGGAAAGATGATATCTGTAACTCATGAGACCTAAAGTAGTATTAGGGTAGTTGGAGGAAATATAGGTAGATAAACAGACAGATAGATAGAGGGCACATGGTGAGTTGAATATGAAGGGATGATATCTAAAAAATAAAAGGAGTAAGAGGAATATATTGGGAGAAGGAGAAAGGGAGAGATAGAATGGGATAAATGATCTCATGTAAAAAAGACAAGAAAGAAGGTTTTACAATAGAGGGATTAGGGGGGAGGTGAGAGGGAATGAAAGAACCTTCCTCTCATCAGATTTGGCTTAAGGAGGGAATAACACACACACTTAATAGGGTATCTTACTCTTCAGGAAAGTAAAGGGGAAGGGGATAAGGGAGGGTTGCATGAAAGAAGGAAGGGCAGATTGGGGAAGGGAGTAGTCAGAAGCAAATATTTTTGAAAAGGGACAGAGTCAAAGTTGAAAATAAAATAAGTGAGGGGGCAAGATAGGATGAAGAGAGATATAGTTAGTGTTTCACAACATGACTATTATTGAAGTGTTTTGAATAATTACACCTGTATAACCTCTATTGCATTGCTTGGCTTCTCAAAGAGGGTGGGTGGGGAGGGAAGAAGGAAGAGAATTTGAAACTCAAAGTTTTAAAAACATATGTTAAAAATTGTTTTGTCATAAGATTTATAGGCAATAGGGTATAGAAATCTATCTTGCCCTACAAGAAAGTAAGGGGGAATGGGATAAAGGTGGGGAGATAAAAGGGAGGGCAGCCTAGGGGAAGGGGTAATCAGAATGCATAACATAAGAGGGGGAAGGGGGAGAGATAGGGAGAAAATCTGGAAATCAAAATCTTGTGGAAATGAACGTTGAGAACTAAAAATAAATTAACTAATTTTAAAAAAAGTTAACTGATTTGTCCAGGGCCACAGAGCTAAAATAGTGGGATTTAAACAGAGCTTTTCCTTACAGATTTTTCAGCCTCCAAAGGCTCTGTTTGTCAATGGGTATATGTGAAGGTGGAACTTTTCCGACCGTTAAACTTTGGTAAAAAATAACCAATGTTGACTCTTTACATGATGTCATGGACAGCTATAAACAATTATTCTAATAACTTGGTTATGACCATAAAGAAAAATTGCACTGATCAGTTTGAATCATCTTGAATCAATCTGGTACAATTAGTTCATTCTGGAAATTTGTTGCTGTAGGTGATGATGATAGTGATGGTTATGATGAACGAAAAACCTTGAGAGACAGTTTCTGGGTAATTGATAATCAATTTATCAGTTAGACCACCTAATAATTAATAAACTGATGATTAGTGGTTTCTCTTGGGAAATCAGACAAAACCTTAGTGAGGCTGAAAGCTTTAAATATTTTTGCAAAAGGGAATAAACCTGACAAGTTACAATCCACCCTGACTGGTGGACATATAATGAGGAGGTGGGCTAAAAGTCTTCAGTTCCTCCTGCTTAAAACATGGCTTACTCATCCATCTGCAGCAATCCGGACAGGAAAATCCATTCCCATCTAGCCCACTCTGGTTAATTTTCTTCTTCATGAACTGAGTCACCCTAAATTCTTATGGAGGAGTACAAAGACAGGGGCTGTTCTCCATTCTAAACAGAAGTTCTCCTAATTGGATGGAGTCTGGCCCCAAAATTGAAGAGCATGTTCCCTGAAGGTTTATCTCAATTAGCCATGTCCTTCAGAGGCTGACCTTCCACAGGAGCTGGACCTCAATGAAGAAACAGAGGAGAAAGAAGTCTGGATCCTAGTTTAAAAATTGGTTATTAATATAATAGAAAGAGAATTTATCTCATGGTTCATAACCCCCATCACAGTGATGATGTAAAACAGTTATCAAAATTCAGTAACTTTGTGTGAGTGTGTGTATGTGTGAAATGGGTAAAGCATTTTACTGTGAAGATAATCCCGTATATCTTAAGTCAAAGGAAAAATATATACACTTTCCTAATTTACAAAAATATCACTTGTGGCACATTTCATCATTAACTTGTATATTTTAAGTATTATTTTTCCATAGCCTGTTGCCAATAGTCACATATTCTTTAAACAAAATTGATGTAACTGAAAGAAAGGATATAGGACGATGACTCCTTCCTACAGAGCCTAATGTAATGGAATCAGATTTGCTACTTCAGAGTTAATAAGAATCTAAAATAAGCACAAATGACTCACTTGGTTGTCTTGATATTGCCAAGATCTAGTAATAATTTTTAGATGATAAATGTTTTAAGAGAAAGTTTTAGTTCATTCTCTTGATTATTTCCCCTTGAGAAGTAGATTGTTATTGGTAAAAATGATGTCACTGGACATCGTCCAGATGTCACTTTGAAGAATACACCCAGAAACAAAGTCCTGTAAAAATGTTCATGTCACCAACACATTCTGGATTTGTGTCATGTACTTTGGCTATTATAACTAGAAATTATTATATTTTCCTTAGTTGTTTTTTTATTTTTCAAATTGAAAATGTTGATTAAAATTGTGTTAATCTGAAAGACACCCATAAAAGTGATCAATTCAGAAGGGCTGTAGTTAGTGCATAACATTAATTACACCTTTCACTCCTGTGCTCCTTATGAGATTGTAAGTCATCAGTTACACTGAAAACGGTACTGAGCCTTCTTATCGTTTTGGGAGTCAGGGATCCACTTCAGCCAAGAGGGAACTCCTAAGTCTAGGGAAGCTACATTCAGTTATCATGGTGACTGTCATTTTAACAATTGTGCAAGTGCATCATTCACTGTAGGTGACCAGAGGCAGATGAAGGGGGTCTGAAAAATGGAAGAATCTTCCTTGTCTCATGTCTCTCCGATAACCAGGCAGGCTGCAGAGCATAAAAGATTAGGCTGCCCAATTCAAACCAGAGCACGTAGCTACCATCTGGGCATTTTAAAAGTAGGACACATGAAATGCTCAGATGTATCCCCCAACTGGGTGCAATAATACAGCAGTAAAAAGAAAACTACGGTGAACTATGGCCACTTCTATACTTGCAATCATTCTCATACAAGAAGGGGCAAGGGTTCTCAAAAGGCTTTGCGTAGGTGCATCTTAACTGTCCCTACATTTAATATACAAATGGCTTCATTGTCTTAATAGCAGGGTGGTACATAGGCATTTCCATCGCAGGTAACTGTCCTTATGGAAACAGAGGAACAGCAAAAGAACATTACAATGGCTCAGTAGAAAGACCATGAACTTGGAATCAGGACACCTTGGCTTGGGTCTTGGGTCCAGTGCTAAATGCCTGTGGGGCACGTTCCACGAGTCACTTTCTCCTTCTGAGCATCAGTTTCCCTAGCTGTAATTTAGGGGTGTTGATACTTTTTATTTTACCTTATTGAATGTTTATATTTGCTTAGTAAAATTGAAAGCACTACATAAAGGTGAATCATAATTATTACTTTTAAAAGTTTGGCCATCTCAGTGCCTCAGATGAAAGGGCCTGTTTGTATTTCAAGTTTTAAAATAGCCTTTTGTTTTTATTAACATTTGTTGATGATTTTCTTAAAAGAAAGAAATATTTTGGCCCTCAAAACAACACAAATTCAAATAATTTTTTGAAACCACTATGTGTAGATACTTTCAAAATTATTGAAGAGAATTATAACATTTATGTGGCCTTTTTAGAAATAAATAGAAGTTACATTTTCTTGTTAGTTTCACAATTCTGGGGAGGGTTTGATGAAAATATTTTTTATGCTTTTATATCTCTGAAGGGTATATGATAACTGAATAATTATTGCAATTTCAATGGTAATTTAGAATAAAATTCTAAAACTATAAAATCAGTTTCTTCTTACTGTGCTCATTTTGCTGTGTGACCATGTTGTACAGAAGTTAATAACTTAGGTAATAGAGATGCATCTCTCTAGATTGTCACTGATGCAAATACATGAAATTTTAAAATAAGGAGATTCTGTTCTATTAAGCCACATTTTAGGTACTGCATTTCTGGAAAAAAATAAGCTTTTTTAAGTAGTACTTTTCACAGAGGTGTAAATAAGAGGTTACACAGTAGAAAATATGGAAGGGAAATATTTTCTTTGCCACAAAATAAGGGTTCTAAATTCATTAATTAACTGTTAGTGACTATAGATTGCTAAAGGTCGTTTTAGACTGTCATTTTCTCTTCAGTAGGGATAGGGAACCACAAGGATGTAAGAAAGAGAGAACTCATGGCAATATATTTTTAGATAAAACTTGACTCAAAGAGAACTTTTCTATTTAAATGCCTTTGTTCCCACCTTAAATTCCTACCACATTTCAGTGGGAAATCTCTCCAGATTTTCCTGGAATTCCCCAAAGAGTTCTCTGGTCTCTCCTCATGAATCATTTTTTTATTCCAGCCATTGCTTAGAATTCTTATTAGCCAATCTAACCATTCAATTTACCCTGCCTATTTTATAATGAATAAATAGCACATATTGTTAATTGGCCACCTGGGGTTCAAAGAGTAGAAGAATGGAGTTGATGTCAGAAGACTATAATATGCCAACAACATATTGACCACACTCTATTTCACAAGATTTAAAATCATTTTCTCCTTTCATGCACTGCACATCCCTCCTCCTTACCACACAACTGTGTCTGAGACTAATTTTATTTTTAAAAGAATTTATTTTTTAACACATGTGATAATTGAGCAACAGGGAGTTGGATAGAGAAACCCTCTAACTACTTTAATTTCTGAGTATTACAAGAATCTATTTCATTGAAAGATAATTATCGGTTCACTTGAAAAAAAGTCTAACATTCAAAGTGACATGCACATTTCGTGAAGGCAAGTCTAGGCACCAAGAAAAGTTTGTGAGGCCTTCACTATTCTCAACCTGTATTGGAATTTTTTCTATTCCCTAAGATTCAGATCTGCTACAATTAAAAAAATCCCAATAGACAAGGATTTCCTGCTTATAAAGTGCTATCTAAAAGGCCATTCTTTCTATAACATGAAGAGGAATTATGTAGTGTTTCTGTTTGTATGGAAAGAGACAAAAGAGACAGTCAATAAGCATTTATTAAAAGCCTACTATGTGCCAGGCTTTGTGTTAAGTTCTAGAGAAAAATCACTGCTTTCAAGGAGTTCACGGCATAACAGGAGAAGATAACCTGTTCTATCTACTAGCGGAACATTTATATAGACAGTGTCCACACAATGCAAAATAAATTGTTTGAAGTTTTAAAAAGTCATTTGCTCACTGTAATTTTGTTGCTACCTATCCTGCTGGGGACCCTAAAGATTTGGACCCCCAAAATCCATGCCCTGGAGGAGTTAATCTTATTAGTTCTAGAAATCACATTCTGATACTGAGCTATCCCGATTGGTGAGTGAAAATCACAAGGGCCACCTCTGCCATATCTTGCCATCCCCAGGAAAGTCCATCACTCCCTTTCTATTCATCTAGCCCCCCTGGCCACCTTCTTGGCATCCTCCCTGTTGCTACAGATAACTCATATTTTTCCCTGCCTCAGCCTCTACCTCTTTTTCTGGGAAAAGTAAAAAGTTTTCTAGGGAAAAAATTCCAGAGAAAGAACTGATAAATAGATGTAGAGAATAATTTTATATATGCATATATACATATATGTATGGGTATATATATATATGTGTGTGTGTGTGTGTGTGTGTGTGTGTGTCACACACAGATATACTTGTGTCTAATGGTAGCCATCTCTGGAATAAGGGGAGGTCATAAAAAGAAAAAGAAAAAAGAAATTACATGTTAATTTTGTTCTATATTTGAAAGGAAGAGCAAGTTGCGTATAGTAGATTCACAGTTTCATGTACAATCATCTTTTTATTGTATTGTATCTTGGAAATGCTTGTTTGATTTCATAAAATTAAAAATAAAATTAAAAAAAGAAAAGTAATAAAAAAATGAATACTGCCATTGCTTCTGGAAAAGCCAGAGGCAGTTGGTGTAGCGGATAGGTCACTGCTGTAAAAAAGATGAGGGTTCATATCATGCTCCTGATACTCATTAGTTTTGTGATTGAGCCAATCATTTAACCCTCCCAGGCCTCTGTTTTTACCTCTGTAAAGTGGGGATGTTGGACAAAATGACCTCTAAGGTCCTCTCCAGCTCTAGATCTAAGATCCTATAATTAACCAGTCTGAGACTCCACTGGCCATTCTGGTGCCTTCCCGGACTAAAACCCCCCTGACCATGACTCCTATTTGTTTTTTGCTGTCTCCTTTTGGGATATAAGTTTGTTGAGAGCAAGACGTAGAGTTTTTATATTTGTATCTCTGATACTTAACAGAGTGCATGGCACATAGTAAGCACTTTAAATTTCATTAAACCATTCATTCATTAAACCAGGATGGTTGAAATGAAGTAACTCAAGCAAAGTGCTCTGCAAGGATTAATGTCTCAAAAAATGCAAAGGTAGTAATAACTGCAGATAAGTTGTCTTACTATTGTGTAGAACAATTTGCTGCAATATTATCCATCCCTCTGACAAGTTCTGTGGCTATTAGCTAATTCTTGTCACCACTTCTAGTCATATAGCACAAGAAATCAACAACGTTGTCGATGGTGGCATTACATACCTACGTAATTTTACTTTTGACAAGCTTCAATTAGCCATTGATCAGTCATGATGTAAAGTTTTCAATGTATTTGGGGTATGTTATCTGCTTTGAGCCTCTCTGACTTTGGCAAGTATGAACTACAAGAATTGCTATAGGCATTTTCCAGAGAAATGGATTATCCAAGGGCTTGATTACCTTTTTGGAAATATTAGAGAGGGCAGCCTTTGCTTGTAACTGCTTATATCTATGGAGGGTATGATCAGGATCTTTAGCACCATTTTAAAAGGTAAGAGGAGTTGTCCTGGTGAGACTTTATCAAAAGCTGGAAACTTGGAGAAACAAAACTTTTTTATCTGCAGCCAGTTGGAAGAGTGAGTCCTACATGAACTAGAAGAATTATTATTTTCCATAAACACATTGGATATAAAGAAAGCCAATATAGAGGCAGCATGGTATAGGGGAAAGACCTCTGGATTTGGCAACAGACACATAAGATTCAAATTTATTCAAAATTAAATATAAGAAATTTATTCAAAAAAAATCAAATTTTGGTTCTACAATTTGCTAAATAGGTGACCTTGTTTAAACTGTATAATTTCTCTGGGCCTTGACTTTCTTGTTTGTAAAATGAGAGGGTTGTACTTGATGATTTTTAAAACCCAGTCCAACTGTAAATCCTTTAACTATGAACAGAATTAAAAACCATTTTACTATAACATAAAGACCTATCATTTAAACCCTATTAGATTATTTGTCTGAACTGCCCTCCTTCCTTCTCCTTGACTAATCTAGGTAGCTAGGTGGTACTTTGGAGAGACTTGCAGTCAGGGAGGTCTGAATTCAAACCCCACATCACACACTTACTAGCTATGTGATTATGGGCAAGTCATTTAATCTATCTGTACTACACTTTTCTGATCTGTAAAACAGGGATAATGTTACCGACTATCTTATGAAGTTGTTGTAAGGATCAAATGAGATAGTTTGTCTGCCTTAGAGTTCTATGCAAATTCTAGTTATTAGTAATTATTATCTGAATCCCATCTACCCTTTAAGACACAGACCTACCTCCTTCTATAAAGCAATGACCACTTGAGGCTGAAATAATCTTCTGCTCCTCTAAATTCCTATTAAACTATTACTTGTATAATTTATTGGGCAGTTAATCATGTTCTGCCCCATCATATCTCCTTCATTCTTGTTGTTAATGTTTTTTAAAGGTATTTTGTATTGTTGTCCAGCCAGACTATAAACTCTTTGAGGGCAGGGGGGAGGCTTTACATTTCTTTATGTCTTCTCCTTTCCCAACCATAGTGCCTTGCACATAATAGATGCCCAATAAAAGGCATTTGATTGCATCAGACAGTCTAGTTGCTTTAGTTTCTGTCTGATTCTGCAATCACAAAGAGCTAGTGAGACTCAGTATAATGCATTCTGGGTAGGAACCAGGATACAAACGTAAGCCAATTCTTGCTCATGAAAGGACTAAAGGACCATGATCAAGTTCAGTGGTGGCCATAATTGTCCATTAAGTTTTAATTTATATGCCTTATTAATATTCATGTCAGCAAACCAGATAGGACAATCTGCTCTACTATTGTTGCTTTGTTGGTAGGTAGGTTTTATTTTGGTTTTACTTTTAGTAGAGCAACCTTTCTCTCATGATGTCTTCATTTAGGGGAAAATGAAAAAGAAAAGGAAAAAAGGGAAAATGACTTTTTGGTATTTAGGCTTTTCACAACAATAAAATAAAATTCTTTTGTGGGTTAAATAGTTCTCCTGCTAATGATATTTCCATTTAATCTCATCAGAAAGGTGCTTTTCCATTTTTTTATGATGAACTTGTGCAGCAATAAGCACCCCAGCATACACCCCAACATACACACCTGCTACACAGGTTCTTAGATCTGCTTTTCTAAAAGGAAAGTAATTTTTGAGGGCTTAACAATCACTTTAATCAAACACATATACCAACAGAGAAAATACAAGTAGAACCAACAGACAGGACTTCCAACTGTCTGACCATAGGCAACATATACATCATTACCAGAGAGAGAAGCACCAGCATCTGGGTTTTCTAAGCTGGGAGGTGGGTGGGGGGCATGCTTCTTAAAACAGCTGTCCAGAGTCTCATCTGGCAGGAACCTTCTTCCAAAAACCAAGCCCCAAAGCAACACCTCACCTCAGAGTATATATACTCTTTCTAGAGCTGGAGGCATGACTCCTCATGACCCAGTGCCTCATTAACAGTCAGCAGGTGTGGGCCTTCATAGGAAACAAGCCTCCCCTAATGAGGTCTCCTCAGTAGCCCCACCTGAGGTCCATCAATGGGCAGAGAAGATTTTTTTTTAACTCCCATTACAACTTGTCTCCTATTTTTTGGATTATTGAACTATGTCAGCCATTTCAGAATTCCACATAATTGAGTACCTGCTTATTTTTCATGCTTGCTTAATGAAGTCTTGCTAAACAAATGAATGAAGGAATGAAAGAATGAATGGAGCGAGTGAATGAGGGAAGCAACAGGACCCTGACCAATCTGAGGCACTTTTGTAGTATAGAGTGCAAAGAATATGGATTTTGAAGCAGGAAGATTATGTCTTCCAAGTGGTGCTGTATATTAGCTACGTAACTCTGGGCAAGTCATTTTCTGATCTGTATATTGAGAAGGTTCAGGTGATATCTCAGGTCTCTTGTAGCCTTAATTTTTATGATGAAATTCCAGGTTTTTTTGATGCATTTGAAATAGCCAGCCTTCTCAAACAGTTTTGCCCTTTTGGTAACATTGAAATAATTACTTTCAGTAGACTTCTTATTTTTAGGACCAAGAAAGAACAGAGCAGGTATCTTTGGAAATTCTGCAGAATTTTCATTTTTTCTAACTAATCATGGCCAGTCAGAAGAGTGGAGACCTCCCTAAAAACAGACAAAAATAAGACTTTAAATGGATCCTCCAAATATCCTTAAAATGAAATCAATCAAAAAATAGTCATTCCAATTTATTAGGTATGAGTCAATGTCTCCTCTCACTCTATGTTCTATTTCACGTTTTTTTGTATTCACAGAAAGATCTGTAAGCACATGACCCAAGCAGACACCTGTTATGTGTGGCCCCTATGACTCGAGAGGCTGAGCTCAGAAAACATTGCTGTCAGGGTGCTGAGAATGAGGGGAAAGCATTGGTTGGGGCTTTTCACTCTGGCAAACTACCAAAGGGGACAATACTCTTGACATTATAGAGAAAAAGAAAGGAGTTTTCAAGACACTATTTCCATACTTGTTCTCTTGTATGCTAGGTTGCCTGCCATTACGTTTATGTAATTCTGACAGTGTTCTTAATGACACACTAACAGATTGTAAAACACGCTGCTGGCATTTACTTGTTTTTTATATTTTTAAAACAATGTCCTTCATGTAACAGTAGTTAAGCGCGGCAGAAGGACATCATTAGAACCATGGTTAAACTGTAATTTACACCATTAGGAAGGCAGGAGCAATTTTTATTGCCTGGCAATTTTCTTGCTGAAATATTTGGACCATATGGCTCAATTTGTGTAATAACCTTAATTTCAGCACCCTTCAGGTCTGCCTCCATCTCCTACGGAATGGTAAAATGCGGTTTAGCAGAAAAGGCAACTGTCTATACTTAGAGAGTTGAGATTAATAACATGTCACGTCCTGTTTTTGGTGAAGGAATTCGAACAGCAGCCAGATGGTATCTCTACAAATAACTGTCAGGGGTCTTGATCTAATCAATACAATGTATTAATACATCTCCCTTTGCCGTTTCTCCAGGGGCTGGTGCACAACATCTGGAAAGATCGGGGGGGCCCGCCAAGTAGAAAGCTGATTCTTTTCAGAATCAAACTGAGCCCAATTAATTTTTCATGTATCCTTGATAACTGTTTCATAATGAGCTATGCGTCTTGACGGATTTGGGGTTGGCAGAGAGGGCTGCCCATGCTTCCTATCCCCATTCAGTCCACTTATAGAAACCAACCCATTAATCAAGCTATCTGGCATAAAACTGAAATCTCAGCTCAGCAAGAGATCAATAACCATCCTAAAAAAAAAACACAGAACCAGACTCTAATGGGCACAGGTATCCAGCCATGACATTAGTAATTGCTTTAGCAAAAATAAAACTCAGTATCGTAATCACCCAATAGGAACTTATACTATAAAATTCATTACTTGCTCCTTGTCAAAAAGTAACATTTACATCCATTAAAAACATATGGTAATTTCACTATCTAGATATGACCATTTTCCTCTCAAGTTAGACAACAATTCTCTTGAAAAGATTCAGAATTTCTGGTTTTGAAATTCTAGTATTTAATAATCCGAGTATCACATAAATTGTTCAAAAATGACTTCTTATATTCATTTTTAATTCAAAGCACCTTGGGGACTCGTAAATACTCTTCTTAGCCCAGCTACATATGAACAAAGTGAACCTGATGTGGTGAGACGACTCTGAGGTAATTTATGACATCTGCAATGACCTGGGCGAGAGAGACTGACACTTCCTTCTGTTTCTCCAAATACAAGACAGTTTGGTGGTGAAATAGGGTCAGGTTCTACCACTGCTCTGATGGCTTAATGGAAAAAAATTCTAATTTAACTTGTAAATTTTTATCGCTTTTCCAATTTTCTTTTTCCTTACTCAGGCTCATTGACCAAATCATTCTGATTCATCTTACTCTTTTTTTCTTTTTTTTAAAGAAATCTCTTTTGACTTGGCATGATTTTTTCCAGTCCAGATCCAGCTTTATTTCTGAAAGAAAGAACTGAAGAGCAGAAGGGAGAAGGAGGGGGAAAAAAACCATTGACAATTTTGTGAATCACATCTTACTGGCTTGACAACAGGTAGAAATTTGTTTTGGCGTGATATAAGACTGAGACTCTGATTAGAAGTGACTCCC
Source organism: Bettongia penicillata ogilbyi (assembly GCA_023548195.1). NCBI lineage: Eukaryota > Metazoa > Chordata > Mammalia > Diprotodontia > Potoroidae > Bettongia > Bettongia penicillata. The sequence goes on along the minus strand of JAJHZJ010000579.1, from coordinate 633,458 downwards.
GGAATGTACAGCCAAATGGATGGTCATCTATTGGCTGAACATTTATACTAGACTTTGCCAACATCAGAGAAAGATCTAAGGAGTAATCCAGGGATTTTAAGAAGATGTGGCATTCATCCATTTTGAGACTATAAGTATAAGGAGCTAGGATACCTGGGTTCTGATTCTAGCCCTTCCAACTTACTGCTTGGCTGGGATACCTTGAATAAATTATTTCACTTATTTACTCAATCAACATTTATCAAATGCCTACTATATGCCAGGCATTGTGCTAAGCGTTGGGGATACAAAAAAGAGGTAAAAGATAATCCCTGCCATCAAGGAGCTTACATTTCACAACACTATTTTTCATTTACCTGTTTGCAAAATGAAAAGACTAAATTATCCTCTCATTATTATCTTCTCTCTCTATATATAGTTATATATAAAACATGGTCATCTTGACAAAGCATTTTCTTTCTCAGTGATGAATTTATCACCCCCAATTTTATAGAGGAGGAAACTAAGACTTAGGAAAGTGAACTCTTTTTCATAGTCCCATAGTCAGCAAGAATCAGAGTCAATATTCAAACTCAAGCTTCCTGATTCTGTGTACAGTGTTCATTCCAGGGTAGCACATTGCTTGGAGAAGCAACAAGTTTGCATTTTCCCCTTTTCTTTGACTTAGGTCCTGATTTTAGAAATGTCATACCAGTGGTCAGTGCCAATAGAGCAGCTGAGTGATATTAGGTCAGAAACATATCTTAACAATGGCACCAAAAGCTAATCAATTCATCCACCCTGAAATTGTGGGATCCACACTACATGGCACCCACAGTTTTCTATTTGTGTGAAGCCATGTATCAAAATATTCAATTTATGCAAACTTTAAGCTCTCCCTGAGACAAAGATGGAAGATGGTTGCTATTCTGGGGCCTCCCAGTTCATGGGTATAATCAACAATGTCAGCAGTTCCAACCTAGTAACATCCAGGCGCTGCGCTAACAAGATGTTGGGCCTTACCAAGTACATTCTGATAAAATGATTCATTTGCAAACCTATCACATATGCACTCACAGGTGGTGGGTGTGGGTCATTTCATTTGAATTAAAAAGCAAATGTCTCTTTACAGGAGAGGTCACTAACTGGTGTAAGTTAAAATCTTTTCAGTGTTCGGCATAATTAAAATATCTGACGTCATTTAAACGTTGCAGTATTGTTGTAATATTTTTCTAGGCTTCAGGAGCTCACAATTGTTTGGCCCAATCAAATCTGGGAACACTGGAGAAGTTATCACCCATCAAGGTAATTACTTTCAAGTTGAAATAATTACTCTATCAATGTTAATGGTCTTTCAACTTCAATAAAGCACTCACCTGCCGATAATCACAGCTAACCTCTTGCTCTAATGCAATTCCCTCTCTATTTAGGAGGTTATATTACAGCCGTTACAGTGGTCACTTGTCCTGAACAGCTGCTGAATTTCACTTTGATCGTCTGTGAACCATAAAAAAATTAGTCATCTGTGTATGATTTCCCCCTCACCCAGAAGCCCTTGCAGAGCTAAGGATATGATCTCTTGGCTGTAATAGGGGCCTTCAGGGGCAGCCATCTTGTCTTAGGTAGTGGCTACCGTCCACTTGTGACGATAGCACAGTCGTTCAATTAACTTCTGCCCTTTGCTGCCATTTATAGCTTTGTGTCTCTGCTAAGTGGCATATATGTGGAATTTATGGCCCAGGCACGTTATTATGTGGAATACTTCGTTTACTTTCATATCTTTTTCTCATAATACTCTGTGGGGTTTTTCGATGAATGAATGGGGTTTCATCATAATTTAATAAAAGCATTAAAAATAATGAAATGTCTGATCCTTGTCTTTCTCCCCATATAGTCAATTTTAGATACTGGCATCCTAAGCATAGTTGCTTACTTGGGAGCAGATAAGGGGTAACCAAAATAAATTCCTGTCCTGGGGCCCACTGGGGTACTGTCCTGAGGAAAAAGAGCAAGGTTTTGGGAGGGGTAAGTTGAGTGTGGTAGAGGTATGAGAATGCAGTCATGAAGGACCGTAGGCATTCGAGGCAGCTTGGGATGGTAGAGGAAGGAGATGCAACAGCCTTTGCCAAGGAATGTAGAAGGAAAACATTCCTGATCTAGAGGAGATAGAGACAAGCCAGAATCCAAGGCAACCCAAGCTTCTCATAATGATGGCCCGGCTAAACTTTCTTCTTTTCAGGACAATACCACAGAATGTGTGGAATCTTTTACAGATCAGGAAACTTAAGCCCAGAATTGTCAAATGACTTGCATGAGGACACCAGGTAGGTATCCACTTACTCTTTGAAAAGTATTTTTTTTAACTCAATAGGAGAAAATATTAAGTACCTTCCCTCTTTTCATATTTTAAGCTTCTGTGTTTGTTTGTTGGTCCCTTCTGCCATCCCTCTTCTCTATCCTACACATAGTGCTAATTGGTTTCAGTACAAGTTTGTATTATTGAATCTCATCGCATCCCTCACTGCTGCTTGGTAATTCTTCTGTGTAGTGCCTGGCACATACATCGTAGGCACTTAATAAATTTTTATTCATCAACTTATTGATTGACTTTCTGTCAAGATTCCCATAATTCCTGTTCCAAATCTTTTCCTTTCTTCCTGTTTCCAGTACCATTTCCCACTTCCAGTAGACGACCCTGCCTCCTGTTCTAATGAGAAAATGAAGGCTATTCATCATGAGTTCTTTAATTTCTTCTACTCTGGACATCAAAAATCTCTCTACATCTTCATCATTTTCTCCCTTTTTTCTAATCTTGAGGAAGTCTTATATATACAACTACCTACCAGGCACCTCTACCTGGTTATTCTACCAGCATCTCAGGCATGACACATCTGAAACATAATTCATCTTTTCCTCAAATTGGGAGTCCTTAATCTGTAATCATGTTTTTTAAAAATATTTTGACAACTGTATTTCCATATATTTGGTTTTCTTTGTAATCCTATGCATTTTATTTTATACATTTAAACACATTATTCTGAAAGGGGATATATAGGTTTCATTAGACTTCCAAAGAGTCAGTGATGCAGAAAAGGTTAAGGACTTTTCCCCATAAGCACCCACTCTTCCAAACTGTATTTCTGTTGAAGACACTATCCTTCTAATCATTCAACTTCCTAACTTTTAGTCTTTCATTTTCATCTCCTTATTCAATCAATTGGTAAGTCCTACTAAGATTTCTTATCTAACAGCATGCAACGTTATCCCTTTTCATACTACCCTCACAACCACTACCCTACTTCAGGCCAATACTTGCCTGATTTTAACTGGTCACTCTTTAATATTTTCCCTCTCTGATCAATCCTATGCATAGCTGATAAAATATTCTAACATACAAATTTGACTGTGACACTTTCCTTCTAAAAACCTTCACTAACTCTCTTTTACTTCTAAAATAAAATATAATCCACTTTCAGCTTAGCATTTAAAACCTTCCACAATTAGAGTCTCACCAATCATCTGAGAATTTTATATTGCTGGCCTTCACACACTTTATGTACCAGCTGGACTAGAGTATTAGTTTTTTTTTCTGAACTTGACATTTCATCTACATCTTTCATATATTTACACAAGCCAGCCTCCATGCTTAGAATGGACTCCCTCCTCACTTTCATCTCTTAGAATATATATCTTCTTTTAAGGTTTATGGCTCAATATCATTTCCTCCGTGAAGCTTTCTCTGATCTGTCGGCATGTTAGTACTCTCTCCTGCCTTACATTACCTTTTATCTACTTACCCTGGAACATGTTATATAAGCTTATGAAAGTTAATATGAGCTTTTATAAAGCATATAAGCTACTTGAGGGCAAGAGCCACTTAATTTTTGTCTTTGTATTTTCACTGTCCTGCATAATGCCTCTCCTAGACTGGGCACTTATAGGGAGGGTTTTGAATTTGAATTTGGAGTTTGGCTCTTTTTTTTTTTCAAGGATGGAGTGGTTAATTGAGATGTCTGAGGGGAGTTTAAGAAGAGGGTGACTCATCAGGTATATTATAGAATGGAATCTAATTCAGGTATTGTTGGCATAGATGGTCTCAGTGGTCCCCTCCAACTTTAAGATCATATAACTCTGATTAAACTTGGAATAAATAGTTTAGTTCTTTTCAGCTCAGTTCTCCTATCTCTTTTCTGTTCTACAGTCAAAGAGCATATAATCAGGCATTTTTATAGGGAAAAATTGTCACTTTAGCAAGAGAGAATATTTGTTAGAATAAGGTTAATGAAGAAACATGATTCAGTGGAAGGAATGCTAGGTTTGAAAGTAGGACATCTGGTTTAGAAACCTGGCTCAGACACTTAATACCCATGTGATCATGGACCTTTAAATCTCTAAATTGTAGCTTCCTTAGCTACACAATTAGGATGATCGTATCTGGACTATATCAGTCCTTGAGTTGTTGTGTAAACCTTCTTGGGTAACACACATGGGAGACAGTAAAATGGGACACATGTAAGGATAGATATAGCTTTGCTGTACAGATTTGTAATGAGATTTTACCTGTATCTATTTAAAAAGATTAAAAATCTAAGCAAATTAATAATGCGAGGGAAATGACCCTCACAAGTCCTTATTAGCCAGCATTAAAATTGAATGCATCAATTATAAAAATAAATTTTCCTATTTGTTAATGAAATATTTAGTAAGTGCCTATTATGTGCTAGACATTGTGCTAAGTGCCGGAGGCACAAATAGAAACAACGAGGCAATCTTTACTTGCAAGGAACTTACATTTTCATGAGGAAGACAATAAGTACATATAAAATATCTATATAGCATATATATGCATGTGTGTAATAAATCCAAATATACAAAGTCATCAAATACACAGTAGTTTGCGGGGAGCCAGGGGTGTGCCAGAGGCAACTCCTTTGGGTGAGTGCCTACTGTTAAATTTTCAGTATGAGCATTTACACCTTGGAAATTTGCAAATGCTACTGATCAGGACTTGATTGTCTGGACTTGTGAAAGTGACAGGGAAAGTATTACTAATGCAAATTAAAATTGAAAGCATATTGTGACTACATTTTTTTTCTAGATAGCTGGGTATTAAATGTTTACCAACACAACACTACAGGAAAGGGTATCAAGAAAGGCTTCATGCAGAAGATAATATCTGATCTCTAGCATGAAGAATGTACTCTGTGAGCCAGAGGTAAGGAAGTTGTATATGCTAGTAATATAAGACAGCTGAGAAATGCCACATGTGAGCAACAGAAAGGCTAGTTTGACTAGATTTCTCACTGTAGGAGGGAAGAAATGCCCAAAGAGCTGGAAGAATTGGTTGGGCCATACTGTGAAGGGCTTTAAAAGTCAGACAGAGGAGTTTACACTTTATCCTAGAGTCAATATGAATATGAAGAGGAAGCCACTGGAGTTAATACACAAGATTTTTGAGGATTCCTAACCTTTTGGGGTTGCAATGACTTTCGTTTCCTCAAAGGCTTGAGATCAACGGGAGCTGGGGATAGGGTTATATTGTTAAGGTTAGTGAGTGTGAACATGAGGCAAGAGCGTTGGTGGGTCAGCATACTCTGAGGAAAGGAGTCTTGTCAACTTTGTGGCATGCCTCCTCTCCACTGGGAAACCCTTGGGTATACAATCCTATATACTATAATCCCACCAGATGACTATAATCAATTATTTGGGGAATCTGTGTAGGATATAGGATAAAATGATTTAGAACCAGTTTGTAAAACACTTCTTGTAAAATAGCTCTATTAGGTAGACAGGGCAAATATTATCAGTTTTAGAGATGAGGAAACCGAGGTTCTCTGAAAGGCAAGATTATTTGCCCATAACCATTCACCTAGTAAGGGCTTGAGTCAGGTTTCAAATCCTGGTCTCCTGTTTTCCAAATCCACTTCCTACATTGTCTCCCATTAAATAACCTTATTTCTTCTTTTGTCAACAATTGCAGTGTATTGGAAAGTAATGGGGACTTGAATTCATCTAAGTGCAACACTCATTTTTCTGATAAGAAAACTAGCTACCAGTCAATCCAGTTTTCCACTCTCCTTTGGTTTTTTTTTTCAGTCAGAGAACACATAGTTAAAACCCTAGTCCAGTGCTCTGTCGTACTTTGACATTCATTCAAACTGCTATTTCCCCCCTTTTTACTTTTTCTTTTCTTTATTTCCTCTACATCCTTTTGTTTGATTAGATCTAAAATCTGGTAAGTCAATGAGAGTAAGTACATGAAATCAGTAGTAGGCTACAGAAATGTAGCTACAAGGAGGATAGAAAACGCAAATTTAAGGAGAGAGAATGAGAAAGAATGAGAGAGAGAAATGGAGAGAGGGAGAGAGAGAGAAAGAGAGAGAGAGAGAAAGAGAGAGAGAGAAATGGAGAGAGGGAGAGAGACACAGAGAAAGAGAGAGAGAGAAAGAGAGAGAAGAGAGAAAGAGAGAGAGAGAGAGAGAGAGAGAGAAGAGAGAGAGAGAGAGAGAGAGAGAGAGAGAGAGAGAGAGAGAGAACACTCTCCCCTCAATTATAAGCATCCGAAGATGAACAGGAGCATGGGAATCTTATCATTTAGATAATAATCTGGAGTTCATGAATCTGGTAGTTCCCATCTCTACAGAATATTAATTATACTGAAGCACAAGAAATGTTATTTACTGTTACCTAGAGGTGAAATAATTCTCACTATACCCCTGAAAATATTTTTTTACAGAAATGAAGTTGCAAGTTCAACTAATTATTATATGTTATATGGCACTTGTGGTGTCTAAGGCCAAAATTTTTGAGTCACCAAATATTTCAAAAGGTCACAGATTCAGAGCCTCAGATTTTTAAGGTCTGAAGGGATTTTAAACATTATCTGGTTCAATTACTTTATTTTACAGAAGAGGAAACTGAAGCACACAGAGGTTAAATGACTTGACTAAGTCAATAGATAGCAAGTAATAGAGGTAGAATTTGAACTCCGGTCTCCTGACTCCAAACCCAGCACATTTTTCCACTTCACTATTCTGCCTCCCCTGGAATACCAGCTGATTTCCATTTAACCAAAACTTACATATGTCTGCAACTTTATTTCATTTTCAGTTGTCCTACTATATACCGTCTCAAACATTCCACATCCCCTATTTTAAATTTTATACCTTTAAAATGTCTATCTCACCCATTTTGGCTTTGCTGGGCAATTTAAGATTATGTGTCTACTCCCTAAACTACAAGATTTGTTTGTGCTTTTTGAAAATGGTTTATTCACTCTATTCCCTCCACTTGAAATGCCCTCATCATCTACACAAATCCTACTTATCCTTCCAGATACAATTCTAACTTTTCCTCCTTCATAGAGCCCTTCTGGCTCAGTCCAGTTCACAATACAGTCTCCCTCCTTAGATGGCGCAGTTCACATTGTCCAAGCTACTCCTTTAGCCCTGAGTCCCATTTTCAGGTGGGGGCAGCCCTGCTCTTGTTGCTATTACTGTTTTTTCACTTTTTTTGGTTATTAAATTTTAAACTTATTCCCTATCTCTCCCAAGTAGACAATAAACTCTTTGAATATGAAACTTGAATATGAAATATCCTTAATTTTTATACTTTAATATAGCTAATAAAAACTAGCAATAATAGTACTTTATATTTATATAAATATATTTATATTTACACAACACTTTAAGGTTTGCAAAGCACTTTGCTCAAGGCAACCATGTGAAATAATTATTAAATTAGAGACAAAAATGATTTAAATTTTTATTTAAATTTAAATAATTAAATAAAATAACATTATGCCAGACAGCATTGAATTTGAAAAAATAAATTGAACCACTATAAAAATAAATTATATGTTTAAAAGCATTTATTAAATACTTACTATGTGTCAGGCACTGTTCAAGGTACTGGAATATAAAGACACCATAAAATAATCCCTGCACTTACAGAGTTTATATTTTAATGGGGAAGACAACATATATATATATATATATATATATATATATATATATATATATATATATATATATATGGAATTAGGTGGTGGTAGAGTGGAGAGAGAGTGCAACTTGGAGTCAAATTCTGCCTCAGGCAACTACACAGCTGTATGAATCTGGGAGTGTTACTTAAATTCTATCCCTCAGTTTCTTTATCTGTAAAATGAGAATAGCATCTGCTCATGATATTCTTGTGAGGCTCAAATGACATGTGTAAACATATTGCAAATCTTAAAGTACTATATTAACCCCAACAATAACAACAACATACATGGAGGTGTATACAAAATTCAGAAGATATAAATGTGTTCCCCTGAGTTGTTCACAGATATTTTGATTACTGATGCTACAGTTTTAGAAGGGTTTTGGAGACTTCGCATACATTTGCTCTACCTTTGTGTAACAAATGCCATTAAATGATATTTTGAGAATGGATATTTGTTAACTGACATTTAGAGGAGACCGTTAGTAGACACTGAGAGGGGAGACTAGTTTAACGAGGGTTCAGTTTTTTGCGGGGGGAGGGGCCTTAGGAGTTTTGTTCAAGTTTTGGGATGCCATGTGAGGAGGTAGAGAGGCAATCAAAATGCATAAGAATGCAAGTGAACAGAGAAAAGATACTTACATAGCAAAGAAGTAGACTACAGGTGAGGCCAAGCCAAACCAGGACTTGAGGACAGTTGCTGAGAGCAAGTCCAAGCGATAGCTCTTTGTTCACTTGCTTTCTCAGAGTAGAGAGGTAATTCTGGCTATAAGGCACATCACAATCATCTAATATTTTATTTAAATGTTTACCTAAGTTTGTTATTCAATAATTCTAACAAATCGCATAGCCATCAACTGCGAATTTGTCTAAGAATTAATGTTTTGAAATAGAGAAAGGAGAAGGTAGTTGATGGGAGAACAGATTTCACCAGTGTTATTTTGGATTGGGAGCTGAACCAGCTGTAGAGGGTTTCAGCAGTTCTGGTAATTAATAAAAATTATTTCAGAACATACCCACTAGACTGCCTTCTAACATGCTGAAAGAATTAATAAGGAAATGAGCCAGTCACATACTTAGAGGTGGGGATTTGATGGTTTTGTTGCCAAGAGAACTTGAGAGGGATTACTCAGATTGCATTACACATTCCTTCCCCACAGATATCTCAGCAAAAAAAGACATAATATTTGGTAGAGAGAAGGGAAACCCTTCTTCAAAAAATGTCATCTGAATCGAGTTTCAACAGAAACCAGGGATTCCAAGGGGAAAAGGTAGATAAGGAGTACATTCAAGACTTGGAAAATGCAAAGGCACTGAGGTGAGAGATGGAGTACCATGTGAGCAATAGCAAGAAGGCCAGTTTGGCTGAACTCTGAAGTATATG